>OX333073.1:19655124-20032624 GCA_946863875.1 Alloplasta piceator | reverse complement strand
TTCTTTTTCTTCCCCCCCCCCAAATTGGATCGTCTGCGACGAGACATCTCCGCTGTGACAGAAATTGTTTTTCTCTGTTAAAATATTGAACGATTTCAACAGAATTAAGTAATATATAAATGTATGGGAGATGGGAATTTGAAATTCACTTACCATGTGCATCAATAATTGGTCGGAGACGATTTACATTTTGCCAATTGAATAATCGGATCACCCGAACGGCTGAGTCCAGTACATCGAATGTATGTAGCAACCCGAGATTAAACGCTGCTATAAAATCCATTTTTCGCGCAGCATACAGAATTCTCCGCAGTTTACGCAATGCTGCTGCCCGATTAATCAAACGTACATCCCGTATGCACTCTTGAGGAAAAAACGCTACTCTCAGTGGGGAAAAACGTTTGATCAGAAATTTAATAATGCCCGTTATATCGCTGTTGTTTCGCACTGTACTCATTTTAATTTTTTGATTTTGTACGGCCGTTCACTCTGAGTTTTAAAATAGAAGTAAAGCTAAGATTCAATCTCGATGTCACACCAAGCCCGAGAAACAAGGATGGAAATTTTCGAAAAATATATACATCTTCAAACGCAATATATTTTACCACCCAAACGACCAGCACCACCACTCGAACCACTTGATAGTTACGAGGATGCTGAAAATTTGACACTAATTCTCTCTCTCTCTCTCTCCCTTTTTCAGCCGTGCTTTTTGTTTGAATTTTCTCCACGAAATCACGTGAAGTCAGACCCTCTCTAAAATCATTTGTATATCAAGCGGGAGAGTGATCCCCTCTTGATGTTATATCACCGGAAAAAACCATATGTAAATAATAGTTCAGTTTGATGATACTGGCGATGATGAGACTCAAGGCCAATTCTTTTCGGGACTAATAGAAATATTTTTCCGAACGAGAACTCTTCGATATTGATGTCTTATTTTTCATTATCTGCCAATTATATATGAAAATTCATAAAAAGTTTCATCATGATGCAAATTAAAGTTAACATTAACTACAATAAAAATTGAAATTATTTCGGATGTTTTTATTCCGATTTTGAAGAAAAGTAGAAAGCAAATATTTTTCGATCGACAGCCCTTCATTAATATTAATGATTTTCGCAATCGGTAGATGATATGCAAATGCTGCGAGAAGGATTGACACGGAGATGCCGGATAATGTATCGGGGATCCAAAGTTAGATTCATCTGGTGGCGAAACCTAAGAACTGACTAAGTAGGAAGCGCAAAGCCCCCTCGACCATGCGAAACGTCGAGGTTTGTTAGGATCAATTCTGAAAATTGTTGAGATTGTCCACGTAACAATAATATAGATATAGAGTTCGGAGTTTGGATGCAGAATGTGGTTTTTTTTTTTAGGCTAGGGTCAAAAGTTGCTTTTACTCGTTTACTGCATTTGCGTCCGGTAGTGAGTAGCAAAATCTGTAATGAGCTGAGAATAATCGACGACAAATCTCTCTCTCTCTCTCTCTACACCACGCTGTCACATGCGAGTCGCGGGCGAGCTATTTACTTACGTCGCCATATTGCTGACGTCAGAATTAAGTCATACTTCTCCTTAGGTTCCCAATATCATGAAAAAATCAGATCTTTCATACTCACAATAACCGTGATTTTTGTTTTAATTTTATATTTATCTGGAGTTGTCGATGTGAGGATTGCTTACTTTGCTCATATTCTGTGGATGTAACATAAATTTTATGCAAAGCTATAAGCAGTTATTCAAAAAACTTTAAAAAGAAATCGAATAAGTGGGCTGGCTCCTCCATGATGTATATTTTTCACGGATTTCCATGTAATCTACGGATTGTGCGGAACAAAAATTGTTAGTTAAAATGTGGTTATTCATTCGGATGTTTCAACGTTACGAGAATTTTGATTTTCCTATCTGTAAGCCTATGGTTCTTGGAAATTGTTATTGTTATCATAATTACATAAAAATGTATTCATATTTGAGAAACGTAACCCTCCTCAAAATTATGACAATTCACATTTTCGAGAAATTTTAATATTTGTTTCTGACCATAGACCTAAAGATATAAATATAATTGATTTTTCTCATAATGTGCCGACGACATTAAAATTTCGTGAAAATAAGCTAAGACATCCAAGATTTTTCTGAATAATACAATATATATATATTTTTGCTTTCTGAACGAGGGCCCTTGGAAGTGATGATTACTTATGCTTTCTCATCCTCTGCGGCTCGCATAGGAGTCTTACGTGGAGTTATAAAAATTATTTTAAAAAACTTGAAAAGACAGTATAAAAAAAGATTGTATTGTTCGTGATTTAAATTTCAAACGAAACTTCTATATTATTCGCAGAAGATAAGCAAAAAATTACATTAACATGCTTAGACCCTTGGTGAGAAAAAATAATAAATTTTCTAAAAATCCAATTGCTTCATGAAAAAACAAGTTTTCCCAATTTTTATATCAACCATAGAATTTGTATATACCACTTACATTAGTGGACCCGCGGGCAGAACACGATAGAAATTTTTGCTGAAATAATGAAATCATCATAGCTTTGAAATATCTAGATATCAATCTATCATGATAAAACTTTTTTTCCATTTGAATGCCATCTAGGGATATTGATAACAAATAAAATAGTGAATATCAATGGGCCGTTCATCAAAAATATTTGATTTCGCATTTTCCCCCAAAATCATGCTCGAACTACAAAAAGTCCAAATCATTAGCAATCTCATAGCTTAGAATACACCGACGTACGAAATACGGAGAACAAGTGAAAGAGAGGACAGAGAGATAAAGAGAAAGAAAGAGAGAGAGAGAGAGAGAGAGAAATAACGTTGCCGAAGAATTGCTTGAAAAAACTCGAAAATTGTGAATTGCGATGATCGTCTATGCAGCTATGTGTCGATAATATGCGTCGCGACGAAAAAATTTGGATCATGTTTGGATACAGAGTTGTATACATCGTAAATTTGATACTTGACACTCGGCACGTGAGAGCGCGGGCGACAAAGAGTGCGCGTGCGAGAGAGAGAGGGTGAGAGAGAGAGCATGAGTCAACGCCAGTGACGACGCCTAATGCTTTCTTCAAAAAATCTCTGGCATCGACAATCCCCCCCCCCTCCCCCGCACACACGCACATGCACGTACATACACGCACATACACGCAACACATGCTAACGAAAAAAATCCCAAATCCCCCCCCCCCTAGCGCCCACCACCCACCTGCCACCCACCACCCACCTGCCACCCACCACCCCCTGTGCGCAACATACACACACACACACACATGCACACGCATACGTATATACACACAAGATGTGCGGACGAAAAAATCCCCCCCCCCTCCTGAGCCACCCACCAACCACCCACTGGCCACCCGTAAGCCACCCACTCACGACGCGGTTTGTGTCTCGGCTAAGTGGTTTGTGTCTCGGCTCAGTGCCTCGAATCGCGGGTTGAAAAAGGTCGGTAAATGTCGGGGTAGGGATCTTGATCCAGAACCGGCCCATTTTATCTACTATTTACTGAGAGTCCTTAATTTAACGACAAATCACGTAACGGCTACAAATTTTTTTTACATTACTGTTATGTAAATTCGTTATATACCAGTTATGTATCACAATAATAACATTGTAACATTACATGTAACTTGCATGTTATATTGCCTCAATATAACAAATGTGACATTATTGTCACTTCGTTACAAGCATGTTACGTAACGGCTACACAACTTTTTACATTACTGTAATGTAACAAAGTTATCTACTAGTTTTGTAACCTGCATAAAACAAATGTTACACAACACGTTACTTGCACGTTATTATAACAGTTATGTTACCCAGGAATAACATTACATTACATGTAACTTCCATGTTATATTGTTGCACTGGAAAGTACTGGATTGTGGCAGCAACGTTATTTTGTACAGCTGTAGGCGTATGGTTGCTCCACTTAAACGTATTGCCGCGAACGCCAAATTCTTCTTATATTCCTTGCCTTACAGCAAGAAATATAACTGCTGAGCCAATATGAGATGATTTGGCTCAAAATACTGCTAGGATAGGGACGATAACTTTAAAGTGTGCGGAGGCTAAAGCAGAAAATGGCGACTGCAGCCATTCGTTTTTTTCAGTGTGCAATATAACGTGTTCACTGGGTGGTAAATGATTTTGTGATTATTTATAAATTTTTGGTCAAAGTCAAAATCATTGATTCTTGTGAATGTTTCGATGCTAAAGTGCACTGATAAATGAGAGTATAATTCGAACTGTGTGTCCTCCGTTGAAGAGGATTCCTTCGAACACTTGGCGCCTTTAAGGGGATACGTGCCATATCCGTATTGGATAAAAATACGTGTGTCGAGAATCACGACTGTGTGGAAGAATCTCGACACTATGTGTGCGCACGGATTTTATTTTAAAACAACCCGGTTCTCTGATATCCGGGAAACGAGGGATAAAATATATATTTTTAGTCTAGTAGGCTGAAACGAGACGACAAGAGGATAGAGCGGGGAAAGGGTGAAAGAAAGAGAAAGAATCAATTCATCGAGAATGCAGTGCCGGCGACGACTTCTGCTGGGTATCGCGAGAGTAGGTCGTCAAGATGGGCTCAATCGATTTGCGTATTCGGCGTACACTCGTGAAAATTAATATGGCATGCATTACACACCTATATATATTTCGCTAATAGAGTTTTTATCAATGATTTATATATAGCTTGTCGTGCGCCTTCGTCAAAAGTATTAGGCACCGATATTTTTTACTCGTTAGTCGTGGATTTATTTCCCCAAGACTTTTTCCCAGCATGCATTGACCTTGAGTGTGTCAAAACAAAGTTGTAAACACCGAGAATTTCTCGGATATAGTCATGTAGCACTAGGGCCATTTTTTCGACTTTTTAAAAATTTCTTTCACTCCCCACCCGACATTTCGTTGCATATATCTGAAAGAAAATTTCCTAAAAGTTACAGCCCTTAATATTAATATTAAGTACTTTCCCTTCATTGAAAAAAAAAAATCGTGTCGCCAAATGAATGTCGGTTGGCTCATCCCCGCCGCGGGGTTAAATACGGCGAACCCCATGGCGGTGTTGAGTCAACCCCATGGCTATAGTAACTGAAAAATCTCAATTTCATTCGTCCAAATGTGCTGTTGTTGAGTGAGTTAGTTTATGCTTTCATTCAATAGCCGAACGTATTTGGGTTCAATAAAATGCTTTTTTGAGTTGAAACATGAAAAAAGTACACATGAAAAAAGTTTGGGGTTATGAAGATTCGTTTTTTTTTCGGTAACGGAAAATTTATTTTGTTTATGATTACCTTTTTCTCATGAACACTCTGCTCGCTAATTCGTATCGCACATACAAAAAATAATCGAAAAAAAATATTTAAACAAGCTTTTATTATTTGTTAAGAAAAAATAACTAAAAAGTTAAAAATAATTTTATTCCGATTGGAAATAAGTTTTCAAATAAAAGCGTGTTACACCCTCTTTTTTCCCTCTCCTGTTAAAATGTAACATGTTTTTATTTGAAAACTTGTGACCAATCGGAATAAAGTTATTTTTAACTTTTTAGTTATTTTTTATTAACATCTAATAAAAGCTTGTTTTTACAGAATTTTTTTTTCGTTTATTTATTTTTTACTTTTTAGTATTTATGATGTAAAATAATTAATTTAGTAATTTATATCTATTTGCAAAAAAAAATGTTTCGCAAAATTTTTTGCACAAGAATTAGTTTGCAAAATTTGTTAGACAAAGTTATTTCACACAATTAGCTCGCAACATTTTTCTCCAAAATTTATGCAAACAAATTTTTTTAGAAAATTTTTTGGAAAAAGACTGTTGCGCAAAGTTTTCGTCGAGAAATGTTGCAAATCAATTGCTTAAAACCATTTTGTCAAGAAAATTTTGCAAAACAATTTTTTTGCAAAAAATTTGGCGAAACATTTTTTGTTGCAAAACAATTTTCAAGAAAATTTTGTGTGATAATATTGCATTGTCATCCGATTTACATATGCAAGACAAATTTTAACTCAACTAGGGAACGGAGACGCGCGCTCACGCGCGCGAGCGGCTGCCCATCAGCGCTGCAGCGCTTCGACCTTGAATATGGTCTGAAATTTATTAATTGCTTAAATATTTAGAAATTGAAATAAAAATTTCTAAATAATAAGCTTGGATATGTAATGTCCAACTTTAAAAATCGCCGAGTGGCAACTTTCAAATTCATACCCCAGAAAAAATGCGAGCCTCGAACCCTAGCGGATTTGTCGACCGGAATTTTTCGATCGGACTTGGAGCTAAGAACAGACGAAATTCTAAATATTTCAATGAGTTCTTCAGCGTGTTCTCTTCCTCAGGTACAACTGACATGGTTTTTACCTGGAAACTATGAATTTATCGATAAAAAAAATTGTTTAGCCAAGAACAGACGAAATTGTTTTTTTTCAATAAATTCATAATTTCCAAGTAAAGACAATGTCAGTTGTACATGAGGAAGAGAACACGCTGGAGAACTCGTCGGAACATTTAGAATTCCGTCTGTTCTTAGTTGAACAATTTTTTTCATCCATAAATTCATAGTTTCGAGATAAAATCAGTGTCGGTTGTTTCAAGATTTCAAGGTTTGAAGCCTGTGTTTTGAAACAGAAATTCCATTCCATTCCATTCCACGAAAAAGTTTTTTTTCGTCGTTTCGAAAATTGAAGCCTGTGTTTTGAATCGAAAATTCTATTCCATTCCATTCTATTCGACGAAAAAGTTTTTTTTCGTCGTTTCAAGGTTTAAAGCCTGTGTTTTGGATCGAAAATTCCTTTCCATTCCATTCCACGAAAAAGTTTTTTTTCGTCGTTTCGAGGTTTGAAGCTTGTGCTTTGAATCGAAAATTCCATTCCATTCCATTCCACGAAAAAGTTTTTTTTTTCGTCGTTTCAAGATTTAAAGTCTGTTTTTTGAATGGAAAATTCCATTCCATTCCAATCCATTCCACGAAAAAGTTTTTTTCGTCGTTTCAAAACTTAAAGCCTGGTATTTAAATCGAAAATTCCATTCCATTCCATGAAAAAGTTTTCCTTCGCCGTTTCAAGGTTTGAAGCCTGTGTTTTGAACCAAAAATTCCATTCCATTCCACGAAAAAGTTTTTTTTGGTCGTTTCGAAGGTTGAAGCCTGTTTTTTAAATAAAAAATTCCATTCCTTTCCAATCCATTCTACAAAAAAGTTTTTTTCGTCGTTTCAAAATTTGAAGCCTGTGTTTTAAATCGAAAAATCCATTCCATTCCATTCCACGGAAAAGTTTTTTTCATCGTTTCAAGATTTGAAGCCTGTGTTTTGAATAAAAAATACCATTTCATTCCAATCCATTCCACGAAAAAGTTTTTCTTCGTCGTTTCAAGGTTCGGAGCCTGTGTTTTGAACTGAAAATTCCATTTCATTCCACGAAAAAGTTTTTTTTCGTCGTTTCAAGGTTTGATGCCTGTGTTTTGAATCGAAAATTCCATTCCATTTCATTCCATTCGAAGAAAAAGTTTTTTTTCGACGTTTCAAGATTTAAAGCCTGTGTTTTGAATCGAACATTCCATTCCATTCCATTTCACAAAAAAGTTTTTTTTCGTCGTTTCAAGGTTTGAAGCCTGTGTTTTAAATCGAAAATTCTATTCCCTTCCATTCTATTCCACGAAAAAGTTTTTTTTAGTCGTTTCAAGGTTTAAAGCCTGTGTTTTGAATCGAAAATTCCTTTCCTTTCTATTCCATTCCATTCCACGAAAAAGTTTTTTTTCGTCGTTTTGAAATTTGAAGTCTGTTTTTTGAATCGAAAATTCCATTCCATTCCAATCCATTCCACGAAAAAGTTTTTTTCGTCGTTTCATAACTTAAAGCCTGTGTTTTGAACCAAAACTTCCATTCCATTCCACGAAAAAGTTTTTTTTCGTCGTTTCAAAGTTTGAAACCTGTTTTTTAAATGAAAAATTCCATTCCATTCCAATCCATTGTACGAAAAAGTTTTTTTCGTTATTTCAAAATTTGAAGCCTGTGTTTTAAATCGAAAAATCCATTCCATTCCATTCCACGAAAAAGTATTTTTTCGTCGTTTCAAGATTTGAAGCCTGTGTTTTGAATAAAAAATACCATTCCATTCCAATCCATTCCACAAAAAAGTTTTTTTCGACGTTTCACAATTTAAAGTCTGTGTTTGAAATCGAAAATTCCATTCCAAAATCCATTGCACGAAAAAATTTTTCCTCGTCGTTTCAAAGTTTGAAGCCTGTGTTTTAAATCGAAAATCCTATTCCATTCCATTCCATTCCATGAAAAAGTTTTTTTTCGACGTTTCAAGATATAAAGCCTGTGTTTTGAATCGAAAAATTCATTCCATTCCACGAAAAAGTTTTTCTTCGTCAATTCAAAGTTTGAAGCCTATGTTTTGAACCGAGAATTCCATTTCATTCCACGGAAATGTATTTTTTCGTCGTTTCAAGGTTTGAAGCCTGTGTTTTGAATTGGAAATTCCATTCCATTCCATTTCACGAAAAAGTTTTTTTTTCATCATTTCAAGGTCTGAAGCCTGGATTATGAATCGAAAATTCCATTCAATTCGATGAAAAAGTTTTTTTTCGTTGTTTTAAGATTTGAAGCCTGCGTTTTAAATCGAAAATTCTATTCCATTCCGATCCATGAATGTTTTTTCTCGTCGTTTCAAGATTTGAAACCCGTGTTTTGAATCGGAAATTCCATTCCATTCCACGAAAAAGTTTTTTCTCGTCGTTTCGAGGTTTGAAGCCTGTGTTTTGAATCGGAAATTCCATTCCATTCCACGAAAAAGTTTCTTTTCGTCGTTTCAAGATTTGAAGCCTGGGTTTTGAATTGAAAATTCCATTCTATTCCACGAAAAAGTTTTTTTTCGTCGTTTTAAGGTTTGAAGCCTGTGTTTTGAATCGGAAATTTCATTCTAATCCATTCCATTCCATTCCACGAAAAGTTTTTTTTCGTCGTTTCAAGGTTTGAAGCCGGTGTTTTTAATCAAAAATTTCATTCCATTCCACGAAAAAGTTTTTTTTCTTCATTTCAAGATTTAAAGCCTGTGTTTTAGAACGGAAATTCCATTCCCTTCCACGAAAAAGTTTTTTTTTGTTGTTTCAAGATTTGAAGCCTGATGTGTTTTGGATCGGAAATTTCATTTCATTGCATTCCATTCCATTCCATTCCACGAATACGTTTTTTCCGTCGTTTTAAGATTTCAAGCCTGTGTTATAAATCAAAAATTTCATTTGATTTCACGAAAAAGTTTTTCTTCGTCGTTTCATTATTTGTAGCCTGTGGTTTGAATCGAAAAGTCCATCCGAATCCATTCTATTCCATTCAACGAAAAAGTTTTTTTTTAATCGTTTTAAGGTTTGAAGCCTGTGTTTTGGATAAAAAATTCCATTTTATTCTACATATAACAGAAATAGTCTAATCTAACGGCGTTTTATACCAATACGGCAAGGAGTTTAGTTTAATTGAAAGATTATTGGTTCAAAACTTATATGTTTTGCTCAGCTGTTCTCGTGACTCACTCAGTGAATATATATAGCCGTAGTGAGTAGTGTATATAGCCGATTCAATAATACATTCGTTACATCGGCAAGAATCGCGGGGTTGGCTGAACCGAATAGTTTGTCACAACAACTTGACCGTTTGTTGATTCAGCAAAGTCTCTTGAATTGATTCACAGGTATAAATTATTTATCTTAACTGCGATTTCGTTTAGATGGATTGAAATTATTTTTATTGCAACATGTCATGTGATGCTAAAGCAACTGTATTAAAAGGTTCAATTAAACGACAAACTACGTTAGCCAATGGGTTTTTTCTGAACTAACTTCACAAGATTAGATACAACTACACGTGTAATTGATTAGCATGCGTACAGAAGTTTGGCTCAACCGAAAAAACTATTTATTCGAAACCAAATGTGTTCCACTCAACGGTACTTGCAGTTGAATTAATGTATGCCTGGTTAATGAATTTTCTTTGAGTGAATGGAAAAACGCTCAACCCCACGGCGGGGTTGGCTGTATTTTTTTTTCAGTGTTCGCGTGATAAGTTTTTCCATCTAAAATACACGTACATCAAAAACTTTTTTCCTCAAAATTTTTTTACTACTCCGCGGTTTTTGAAGTGAATACTTCTTATACGACAAAACTCAGACAGAGCGTTAAACGTGGCTGTCCGTTTATGGGACATGAGCATGGAGAAATACAATAAGAGAGAGACTGATGTGTGAGCGAGAGAGAGTGATAGGCTATCAACAGTATGCCCGCGTATACGTGTTGGTATGTAGTATTTTTTATCGAGCTCGACAAAACGCTCAAAATGTATGTCTCTAGATCAGAATGCCGCCTTAAGCAACCATTATTTCTAATATTTACAATTTACATAAAAACCATTGAAAGTAATTAAAAAATAATAGCAGGGCTGTTTTTATTACGCAGGTTGCCCCATTGTTCCTCTTTTTTTAAAAAATGAGTTAAACGAGTTAAATGTAACCGAGTAAAATGAGTCGAAACACATTTTGAGGTTATGTCGACCATCATCCTCCTCTCGATCCTACCCTTAATAAGATAAATATATGCACGCGCTGAAGGGGGACATTTTTTTCCACCGATCGACGATCTCTCGAATGCTTCCGAGATATTCAACCATTCCTGAAGCTGCAGTAGAGGAATGCAAAAATTTTATGGCCATCATATCGGGAGCTCTTTTCCCCGTTATATTCGCCATTCTTCTCTCGCGCATCTCGACGCTGTTATTACACGTGTTACGAAAAATCGTTCTGAGTTCGTCTTAAAGAGTATACTTGGGGTTAAGAAAAAAAAAGATTCCGAAATTTTTTTTTTTAAATGATGAATTTACAGAATTAAATTTTTTTTTTAATCCTGAAAAACCACGATTGACATTAAATTTTCGTGCGTGGATTTCGATTTTTCGTTTGCCTGTTTTTTTTCCTCCTTGCCCACCCCTCGATGCTGATTTATTTTGTTTGATGCAAATGTCGGATCAGCCGATAAAAGTAATTTTTACAAGCAAAAACCAACCGTTGCGTTACATCCCAATATCGTGAATTGTAGTACGCTCTTATCAATTCGATGGTCCTCATTTTATTTCGAATTTATGTCGAATTATTTAAGATTGGTGAGGTGATGATTTTTTTGTTTCAAAAATGTAAATTTTAGAATTTTGGTAAGAAAAAATTTTTTTTAGCTCTCAGTTAAGTATAAAGTTAAGCAATCATGTAGTTTTGTAATTTTGAGCAGTAAAAAAAAGTAAAAGTAACAGTATTTTGGTAAAAAGAAAAACATTTTTGTTACCAAAATTCTAAAATTTATATTTTTTAAACAAAAAAACACCATCTTGGAAATTTCACCATCTTTTAAGATCAGTACAAGGTATTATATAAAAAAAATTGAACCCAAAATTTAATGTCCTACTTGGATTTTCACGATTTTTGAACACTCAAAATTCTCCAAATTCATCGTTTTTCAAAAAATTTGTTCAGGATATTCTTTTTCATAGCCACAAGTATACTCTTTAATACGAATTCAGAACGATTTTTCGTAACTATAATAGTTTCCGAGATATTTAAAAAATAAACTTGAAAGATTTAAAAAGTTGTGAAATTTTGAATTTTTGGATAACTTTTTTTTTTAATTTTTTTCCTCGCATAGAACTTCGTTTTGTTAAAAACGAAAACTTCTGACCAAATTTCATCGAAATTGAACGAGGTCGATTCCAACTCTTGGTCGATTTGACATGGAATGACCCTAATATTTTTGTAACTTTTAACTTTATTTTGAAATTTTTATATTCAAAAAATGATTCTTGAAGCCGCTGTAGTCGGTCTCCGAGAGGTCCTCTAAAGAAAGGCGTTTTACAGTGAGCACGATATTTCTAGACTGGATCGTCCAAAATAAAACAAATAAAAAAGATTTCGTTAATATATGGTATAATCTAGTATTTAATTGAAGAAATAAGCAAAATATCAATTTTTAACGAAATGGCGGCTTTGCAAAAACAAATTTCGATTTTTGATGAAAATTTTTGCGTTAGGTTGTTCATAAAATGGAAAATATTTATCGATAAAAAAAAACTTTCTTTTAATTACTAAAAAATATATTCCTACAGCATGTGTAAAAATTTGAGACTGATCGGTTATGCCGTTTTTGAAAAATCCTGCCCACAGACTTTAAAAGCACAGTTTTGAGAAAAACACGTTCAAAGTTTCAAAAACACGTTACACGTAGTAAATTACGAGTTTACACATATACTTCGAAAATATTTGTCGGATTGACATGAAATTTTCTGTGTATATTGAACAATGTACATTGTGAAAATGAAATTTAAAAAAATCTATTTTTCGAAAATCCTGACTGCGTATAACCCCTTAAAAAAACAGAAATTTCAAAACTTATGAAGATTTAATTATCATCAGGGCAGGAGTAATAATGGCAAAAATGTAAAGTCAGCCATCTGCAAGTTCAACGCGGTTCATTATCAGCGATCGGTAACTTAACCGAGCGAGTTGCACAACAGATTTATGACCTCTTATCGAATTTTTTTTTTCTGAAGGTATAAAAATATAATAGTTATTTTGGGGTCTTTATTGAGGATTTGGGATGGTAAACGAATAAACAAATTTTAAGTCTCAGTGAAAATGAATTCGAACTTCAACATCGTATTTTCGTTTGACCTTCCATCCAGTTTACACCGATAAATCGACGGACGTATTTCTACATAGTTTTTGCGTCAAATTTGTAGTTTTAGCTTAATCCAGATGAGTGACAGTTCATTTTTGTCTCCTATAGATATTTTGTGGATTGTGGGAAAAGAGCTACGAGGTTAATTGAATGTTTTTTTTCCAATTGAGGATCCAAACGTAGAAAATCACTTCCGTGAATTCGTTAATTGAACTGAAATGATAAATTTGATTTCATGAAAATCGCGTGAGAAGATTTCGGTGAATTTAAAAGCATGGACTGGGTTAATTTTTTTTCTCAAGACACTGTTGTACATTTGTTACTTTCGTCGAAACATTTGCGAACAATTTTTGAAATTTTGGTGCAAGAAGTGCGGAAGACTCAGCATTAGACTGATTAAAAAAAGCGACTATTTTTTTTTTTCGAAATAAAGAATTAAATACTTTCAGGGAGGTGAAAAAAGATGCCTGTTGAAAGCAAAGCTCTTAAAATAGATATTTAGAAATTTTTTTAGAAAAAAATAGAATAAATATTTAGAAAAAAATTTCAAACTTTGCGATTTTATATCTCGGCTTCAAGTCAATGTACCAAAATGAACGACACAATATATTCTTGTCAAGAATTGAACGCTCTATAAACAAGATCCTTATGATTTTTTTATAAACTCACTCCTTCAACAGTTATTCACGGTCTAATATATATGGGTCATTCCATGTCAAATCGACCACTTTTGAACCCGACCCCTTTTGATTTGGCTGAAAATTTTTGTCTTTTTTCTACCCCATTAAGAATATTTTTCAGGAAATTTTCAAATGTTTTTACCCAACTCAAAAAAAGTTATGAATTATTTTAAAAAAGGCTATTTTTTCAAATAGCTATAACTTCTTCAAAAATTGAATAATTGGGACGTTTTTTTTCGAAAATTTTTGTCTTTAAATGTACTTTCCGAAAAAAAATACAAAAAAAATTTAAGATATCAAAGTCTATGAAATTTTTCACTTTTTCGAGAAAAATCTTCGTTTTCTCGGAAGAGCATTTTTTATTTTATTTTTTTTTTTACTAAAAAAAAACTTCGTTTAATTCCGGAAAGAATGCCGAAGAATATTTCACAAAACGCACCACTCTGTAAATTTGTGAGGATTTATAAAGGACCTCAGAGTTTGAAAAATTGAGAAGAAAAAAAAATCGAAAGTGGTAATCCACGAAAAAATTTTGATTTTTTTCAAAAAGGTTGAAGAAGAAATAGAAGACACCTATATATAATTTTTTTTGTATTTTTTTCAAAAACTACATCCAAAAACAAGAAGAATGCAAAAATTGCCATATAGGCCTATTTTTGACCAAGCCACAGGCTTTTGAAATGTAGAGAATTCAAGTATTAAATTAAATCGTGAAGAATGTAGAACATGTGAAATTTTTAAACGCCAAAGGAAAGTAAAATAGTTTTTGAATTAGTATTAAATAAATGTCTACAAATCGTATTATATAACCAGGCAGTCCTTAGTAGAAATCATTAAGCTAGATTATAAGTTTCGTCGTAAACACCGTTAAAACATTTTCTCAGATTTAATTTAGTATTTTTAAAAAATCATCAGAAAACGTAAAAAATATAGAATAAATGATGAGAATTTTTTTTCAATCAAAGAAGAAATATTAAAAGCAAAGACGGGCAAAAATTAAAAAATGGCGGGTTCAAAATGATATGCGTTGGATGTCTTTTTCAAAAGCCTGTGGCTTGGTCAAAAATGGGCCCAGATAGCAATTTTTTCATTCTTTTTGTTTTGCTTCCTCATAAAGGAAGCTTTGTTTTCGTGAAAAATTTTTTTTTCGCGATTTTTATGCCAATATGTTCAAAATGTCCTAAAACATCGAGAAATCATATTTCGAAAAAATGTCCGGATGGATGTGTGTGTGTGTGTGTGTGTGTGTGTATGTACTCGGTGCGCAACTAAGTTTCCGGGTTTTTTTGACCAATAAAAAATCGAAAATTTCAAGACAAATGCAAAAAATGGTTTATTCGAAGTATTGTCCCTCGCTATTTACACATTTTTGCCATCTCTCTGGCAATACATAAATACCGCGACGATAAAAAGATGCGTCTTTCAACCGAAACCATTCGTCCAACCAATTTTGTACTGCATCATAATTGGCCAAGTGTAGTCCACCCAAGCCATGCGCCATCGACCGGAACAAGTAATAGTCCGAAGGGGCCAGGTCTGGCGAATACGGCGGGTGTGGTAGCCGATCCCATTTCAGTGTTTTTATTGTGTCCTGGACGATGGAACTGCGATGCACAGTAGGAGAAAAGCCCAAAAACCTGGCCAAAACCTCAAATGACCTTTGACGGGAATGAAAATTGGCTTACAGGGGTTTTCAAGGTCGCTGATTACGAATCTGAAAGCCAAATTATCGTAAACAAAATGGCCGATCCAATATGGCTGACATGAATGTTAAAAAGTTGCCAGATGTCGACAAAAATTGGTATTTACGGGTTTTCAAGGTCGCTGATTACGAATCCGCAAGCCAAATTATCGTAAAAAAAATGGCCGATCCAATATGGCCGACATGAACGTTAAAAAGTTACCAGATGTTGACAAAAATTGGTATATACGGGTTTTCAAGGTCGCTGATTACCAATCCGATATCTATTGTTCATAACTTGCAACAAAGAGCTTACAGCAAATTGTTATAAACAAAATGGCCGAGTATCCTGCTAAATAGATAAATTAATATATAAAAAAAAATCATCATAATAAAATAAACGTGAACAGTGTATTCTACGCAATTATTATTTTTATTTCCAAAATACATTAGGAACGTTTCAAAAATAGAAAATTTTATTCTTAATCAAAATCGTAATCGGAGTCGGAGTCGGAGTCAGAATCATTATCCGAGTTTGTATCTATTACAACTCCCGGCACGGCTTCAATCTCGGCGCATAAATTCGATCAAGGAAGCGAATTTATCGGATAAATGCTCGCTGATTATCAGAAATACTTCTTTCCTTGTCAGCACCAATTCTTTGTAACCGGATCCTGTAATAAAGACATAAAATTGTAGAAAATTGGTGTTAAAGGAAAAGATAAAATTTTCAATTAATACAATAACTTGAACAATGTACATTATTTTACCAAATAAATAACCGCAATAATTGAAATAATTTCAAAAAAAATAGACAGAAAATATTGACATGGATTTGGTTGAAAGAAAGCTTTGCTCACTATATAATATATATATATTCAAATATTTTATTTGAATGTTATAACATTTCATTCATATTTAAGAAATTTTTATGTGGTTGATTTTAATATGTATATATATATATATATACTAGGGTCCATGCGGCTCGGGCGCTAAGCGCCCTCGCGTCGTAAAGGTTCAATTCTAACCCAAACCTTGACTCCCGCCCACCGCCTTCCCCCACCCCCCCCCCCGCCCCATCCCCGCCGCCCCAACCCTCTGTTCCATTCTCGATTCCATGGCCAACTTCACCCCGCTCTATTCTCGATTCCATAGCCAACTTCACCCCGCTCGATTCTCGATTCCATGGCTAACTTCACCCCGCTCGATTCTCGATTCCATGGCCAACTTCGCCCTCGCATCGTAAAGGTTTGGGTTTGGGTTCTGAGGTTTGGGTTCTCGATTCTTGTATACGGCGGCAGCGGCGGCGGCGGCGGTGGCGAAATATTTATATAATATAGAGATATATATATATATATACTAGGGGTTCGTGTGGCTCGGGCGCTACGCGCCCTCGCATCGTAAAGGTTCGCGTCTAACCCAAACCCCGACCCCCCGCCCGCCAGCTTCCCCAACCCCCTCCCCACCATCCCACGCCTCCCCCCTCCACACCCGGCAACCAACCGCTGAATTTGGCCATCCATGGCCAACTTCAGCGCGCTCGATTCTCGATTCCATGGCCAACTTCATCCCGCTTGATTCTCGATGCCATGGCCAACCTCACCATGCTCGATTCTCGAATCCATGGCCAACTTCACCGCGCTCGATTCTCGATTCCATGGCCAACTTTACCCCGCTCGATTCTCGTTTCCATGGCTAACTTCACCCTGCTTAGTCTGTGGCCAACTTCAGGCCGTCTCGATTCTTGTACACGGCGGCAGCGGCGGCGGTGGCGGCGGCGGCGGCGAAATATTTATATAATATAGAGAGATATATATATAAACATACATATATATTAAAATAATTTATTTCAAGCGTATAACAGCCGTCTTGTCCGTTATGATGCTACTTCACCCATTCTCAGGTAGAGGCGCAGAGGCTGCTCAATAGTGCCGCGTGCACGCTCGGCTACCGCACGATGCGAAAAAAATCATAACGGACAAGACGCACGTTTTCCGCAGGTAACTCTTGTAAATTTCAATCATTTATACATAAAGTTTAGATTCAACCGATGTAAAAATATGTTCTACATACCTCCAGAAGTCGTATCGATGTTGCAGAATTGAAATTAAACCCGTCACTTTAAAGTTATGGGTTTTTGAAGTCAGCGTTATTTTCGTCTGTTCAGCGCGTGACACGTACACTCTTCACGAACACTAACTGCCAACTGACGCTGCGGCGCAGGTATACACTTAAAGGGCTTTCCCTTCCATAATAGAATGCAGTTACTAGTCCTCTACCTGAATGACTACTCAACTGACCCTATTTCAAAAATTTATTTTTTGGGGTTTTGGCCAGGTTTTTGGGCTTTTCTCCTACTGTGCGTTGTCGTGCTGCAATATCACACGTTCGTGTCTCGTGTCCCATTCTGGCCGTTTTTCGAGCAATGCGTGGCTTAAATTGATTAGTTGTTGTCGGTAGCGATGCCCATTGACAGTTGCGCCCGGTTTCAGCAGCTCATAGTACACGATTCCTTTCTGGTCCCACCAAACGCAGAGTCGATGTCGACTCTTCGCCAAGTGAAAGCCACGATTTTCTGCGTTTGGGATTCTCGAAATATATCCACTTTTCATCGCCAGTAACAATTCGATGCAGGAAACTCTTTCTGTTCTGCCGCAAAAGCAAAATTTCGGAAGCGATTCTTGGATTTTCCATTTGTCTCTCAGTCAACTCAAGCGGCACCCACTTTCCTTCCTTATGAATTTTTCCCATTACGTGCAAACGTTTCGAAATACATTGCCACGTCACATTTAATGCCTCGGCGAGTTGATCTTCTGTTTGAGTGTCATCTTCATCCAATAACGCTTGCAGATCGTCGTCCGCAAATGTTTGCGGTCTTCCCGAGCGCTCCTTGTCCCCAGTCTCAAAATCGCCACTTCTGAACCGCTTGAACCAATCTTTACACGTTGTTTTTGATGGTATATGTTCGCCATAGGCCTCCGCGAGTAACCGACGTGCTTCAGCTGCTGTTTTTTTTAGGTTAAAGCAGAAAAGCAATGCTTCCCGCAAATGCTGTTTATTTGGCACAAACGTTGACATTTTCGAGGTTAGAAAAAAGGTCGTTGTGTTGCGATATTTGTTTATATTACGATTGGGTATTCTTTACAGATGTCCAAGCTACGAAGACACCCAATTTCAGATTTGTATGCCGTCTACATGTGTCGCTAGCACCATCCATGTGTGAAACCCGGAAACTTAGTTGCGCACCTAGTATGTATCCTGAGTTTCAGATGTAAATGATTAATAACTCGAAAACGCTTCGAGATATCAAGCTAAAATTTGGCACACTTGTCGAGCACGAATTGCTCTTCGTTATGAAATTTTTTTTTTTTCAATTATAGCCGGTGTTCAGATTTTATCGACTTTTTTCGTTTTTGCCAGAATGGCGTAAACGCTCTAGCCTCCGCAATTTTCAAGATATTGCACTCAAACTTTGTACAGAATTAGTATAGCTATTAAGGTTGTTTGGTATTGAATTTGGCGAAAATCCTTCGAGGGATTAAAATTTTATGAAATTTTGAATTTTTTGAAAAATCGCCTAAGCGCTCTAACTTGCGCAATTTTTAAGATATTGTACTGAAACTTTGCACAGAGGTAATATAGCTGTGAAGGTTGTTCGCTATTAAATTTGGCAAAAATCTATCGAGGGATTAAAATTTTATTAGGTGTACAAATAAGTTTCCGCGGTTTGTCAAAAGATGGCCCCACCAGAAGGTTATGGAGAAATTGTCAGATGTAAAACGTAATATCCCAAGTTTCGTCGTCCGGCAACACCATAACCTTAAAGTACTAGTGATTCCGTATCAGCATCACGTTATTTTTTTCGTGCAAAAATGTCAAGTTTTGTGCCGAATAAGCATCATTTGCGGGAACTTTTGGTTTACTTCTTTAATTTGAAAAAATCTGCAGCTGAGGCGCATCGATTGCTTCCAGAAGCATATGGTGAAGCTGCTTTAAGTGAGAGAAGTTGTCAGGAATGGTTTCAAAAGTTTAAGAACGGTGAGTTTGACGTGAAGGACAAAGAACGCAGTGGAAGGCCGAAAGTGTACGAAGACATGGAATTAGAAGTACTATTGGAGGAAGATTCGTCCCAAACGCAAAAAGAACTTGCACTTACATTACAAGTGACTCAACAAGCAATTTCACATCGTTTAAAATCGTTAGGAATGATTCAAAAACAAGGAAATTGGGTTCCATATGAACTAAAGCCGAGAGACGTTGAACGCCGATTATGCATGAGTGAAATGCTGCTTGCCAGGAATAAAAAAAAGAGTTTTTTGCATCGTATAGTCACTGGTGACGAAAAATGGATTCACTACGATAATCCAAAGAAGAGAAAGTCATGGGTTAAGCCCGGCGAACCATCAACATCGACAGCTAAGCCGAATATTCATGGAAAAAAACTCATGCTGTGTATTTGGTGGGATCAACTTGGTGTCGTGTATTATGAATTGCTGAAACCAAGCGAAACCATTACTGGAGCTCTCTACCGAACACAATTGATGAGATTGAGTCGGGCACTTAAGGAAAAACGCGCCCATTACTACTCCAGACACGACAAAATTATTCTTTTACACGATAATGCTCGTCCACATGTTGCGGTGCCGGTAAAAACATACTTGGAAACACTCAACTGGGAAGTTTTACCCCACCCGCTGTATTCACCAGACTTAGCCCCTTCCGATTATCACCTGTTCCGGCACATGGTCTGTCTGAGCAGCGCTTCACATCATATGAAGACACCAAAAATTGGGTAGATTTGTGGATAGCGTCAAAAGATGAAGAGTTTTTTCGACGGGGTATCCGAATGTTGCCAGAAAGATGGGGAAAAGTAGTGGCAAATGATGGAAAATACTTTGAATAAAACGTGATGTACTGTTCCTTCACAAAAAATTCCTAATTTTTTATAAAAAACCGCGGAAACTTATTTGTACACCTAATATGAAATTTTGATTTTTTTGAAAAATACCGGAAGCGCTCTAACTTGCACAATTTTCAATATATTTCACTGAAACCTTGTACAGAACTTGTATAGCTATCAAGGTTATTCGCTATTAAATTTGGAAAAAATCCATCGAGGGATTAAAATTTTATGAAATTTTGAATTTTTTGAAAAATAGCGCAAGCACTCTAACTTACACAATTTTCAATATATTTCACGGAAACTTTGTACAATACCTGTGTAGCTATCAAGGTTTGTTCGCGATCAAACTTGGCGAAAATTGATCGAATTTGCACATTGATTACTAATATTTTTCAATAGTTAATAAAGCTTCCTTTATGAGGAAGCCAAATTTGATCGCCATACCGTGTGTTAAAGGAAGCTATGTGAACTATGGATAAAGATGAGGAAGCAATGTGCAAATTTTTTGAAAATAGTTTTTGAAAAAAAATACAAAAAAATTATAAATGGGTTTCTCCTATTTCTTCTTTAACCTTTTGGAAAAAAATCAAAATTTTTTCACGGATTACCACTTCCGATTTTTTTTTCTTCTCAATTTTTCAAACTCTGAGATCCTTTATAAATCCTCAAAAAATTACAGAGTGGTGTGTTCTGTGAAACAAGCCCATTTGCAAAAAAAAAAAATTCCAATCGATAAAAAAAAATAGAAGGAAAATTCCACCCACTCCAGTTTGGGCGGCATTTTTTCCGGAATTGAACGAAGTTTTTTTTTAGGAAAAAATCAAGTAAAATAAAAAATGCGCTTCCGAGAAAACGACGATTTTTCTCGAAAAAGTGAAAAATTTCATAGACTTTAATGTCTTAAATTTATTTTGTATTTTTTTTCGAAAAGTACATTTGAAGACGAAAATTTTCGAAAAAAACGTCTCGATTAGTCAATTTTCTTAAGAAGTTATGGTTATTTGAAAAAACAAAAGCCTTTTTTAAAAATAATTCATAACTTTTTTTGGGTTGGGTAAAAAAGTTTGAAAATTTCCTGAAAAATATTTTTGATGGGGTAGAAAAAAGACAAAAATTTTCAGCCAAATCGAAAGGGGTCGGGTTCAAAAGCGGTCGATTTGACATGGAATGCCCCATATGTATATTAGACTGTGAATATGGGTGAACTACTGGTGGGTTGGTCATTTCATTAAAAATTAGGTAATTTATGTTAATGCAATTTAAACTTTTGTATCAAAAAATATTTTACGATATTTAGTAATAAGTATCAACATTTTGCAGGAAACTAAAAAAAAAAGTGAAATTTACTCTAAATTGTACTTTAACCTTGAATAACTTTTGAAGGAGTGAATTTATCGAAAAACGATAAGCGATCTTTTTTGTAAAGCGTCCAATTCTCTACAAGAATATGTGTCATTCATTTTCGTACATTGACTTGAAGCCGAGATATAAAATTTCAAAGTTTGAAATTTTTTTCCTGTGTTATTTAAATAGGAAATAGAAATCATTGTGACAGAGTCGAAGAATTAAGTACAATTTTCCGCTGTTCGTAATGACGAATTTACGATCAGTTTTATCTACGCAGCAAGCCAATTCGCGTGTTTGATAAAACGAAGTTCGCGTTGCAACTGCCGTTGAACGAGGTGTGAATAGAACTGACGTTGGACGTCGTTGTGGTGGAAGTTTTTAAAAGCTGTATTTGCGACTATCTCACTTGTAATATTGTCGCCCGTGGTGTGATTCATGATCATGGAACGCGCGATACACCCAGAAAAAAGATCTAGTACATTTAACTAAATCCCAGTCAAGCCAAATAAATTTTTTTAGTTGTAGGCCGGCCTAATACAACTCTATTAATGTCAACGAATTTTTTTTTTTTGAATGACCTACTAGGAAAATATATTGCGATCTAATAAATTTTTATTTAATATTAATAAATATTATTTCAAACTGAACAAATATGTATTTAAATGAAATAATTTTTTTTTTAATATTTACACAATATATATTTTTAAACATTTCAATCTTTGAATGTATTCGGGGATTCGACCATCTTGCGTTTTGCCACAATGTTCAATGTATTAAATAACCATAATGAAAAATAAGGATATCAAACATAGACGAGCTTGGAAAGGACATAGGCGTCGAGAGGCAGGTTCGCTTGTGCGAGAGGTAGCCACCAGGCGGATTTTTGGGGTACTGACAAATCTGCAGCTATGATCGGATGAGATTACGGGTGAATAGGTATTTAGTAACAACGAATAGGATTTTTCTTCAACGCCTGCTTCTCGATGACAGGAAATTCAAATAAATAAATATAGTGGAAGTAAATATCGCCCAAAATTGGATGGAAAGAAAATTTTCTTTACGGTAACTAAAAAATCATCAAATAAACGATTATAGTACCTACGACTAGATCTTTTTTCTGGGTGTACAGAAAACGCGTGTTACTGTATCGCGATTATATCAACTTTGATGCTGAATAGATCTCGATGTTCCTATATCATTGTATTTGCCGATATAAAGAATTGCCAACCGACAAATGATACATTGATACATCACTTCTGTAAACTACCGACATGCTTGTGGAGCAAAAAATATGATACTCATTCTTAATGTAGAAAGATCTTTCGATCGTGCGTGTAATATTGATCCATTGATCGAAATGGTAGATCTGGAGTCGTTTATCGAAACGGTACAGTGGTTCAATCGTTTAGGAAATTAGCATAAAAGAATAAAAAATGCCAGTGATAATTATCATGATCAAGTTTTCATTTTATTACATTTTCTTATATTTCACAATTTTCATTAGTCATATAATCGGCTGGAATTGGGTTTTTAATGTCTTCGGTATTTTTGCAAATATTCATTTACAAAGTGAAAAATTTATTTTACTTTGCTCGCCTTTTTTCCTGGTGTTATCGCTCAATTTTCCAATCCACGGGAGTTTTTCTAAACTGTACGTACAATGGTAAGATCAAGAGACAATGATTTTTTTCGTCTCCTTTGCTCAACGACTTCCTTTTCCTCATTCTCAACGATGGGAGGTGAACGTTCGGGTTTTTCAGTTTCCAGGGCATTTGTCGTAGTTTTTTCTTTTGGTTCCCAGCAGGTCTGATTAGTCTTAACGTATTTCTTTGGGATGATTCCGTGCTCCCTGATAACTCTCATCCCCTTGTCGACAACAGATTGCGGAGGATTTGGCTCCCTGGTCATAATCCTTACAACCCGTCCCCTGAAAAATTTCATAAATTTCATACCTTGTTTGAAGTTGATGGAGATATACCCTCAACGGATCATATTAAAAAGGCTGGAGCTCTGCACACTAGTTAAATCGGTAAATTTTATAAATCGTCTTTGCTAACATCTGTTTATGAATTGACAATAACGGAATATACTTTGTACCGTAACATGTGCTCTTAATCCAGAAAAAGCAGCCACAGCGATTAATTTGCCACAGTATTATGTGTTCGGCGCAAGTTTTTAATGGGGTGAATTCTTGTTCAAGTTTTTCTAAGAAAAATTCGTATTTTCTCATTAAAAATTCAGCGATTTATTCTCTAATTTTGTCTAGGCAAACTCATCCATAGACAGACGACCATTGTTCATAATCAATATTGAAAAGTTATAACCTTTTGATTTTTTATTCATCGGATGAGCAAACGGTTGTACTTTTTCATTGTCAATACGCGGTCATTATCTGCGCGGTGAATAAAAAAAATAAAAAAAATTTCAAGGAATAAAATTAACATAAAAGTGAAAAACGAAATCTAAATTTATCTGTCGATGGCTCGAACAGTCCATTTTCGATTGAAATGTGCGGGAGAGGCATTTTAAAAGTTTTATGTCAAGAGCATTATCCATAACGATCTTGACTAGACGTACTTTTCATGTGCACAGTTATACTCAGCGGAGTAGGAAGTGTAATCGGTTCCTAAAATCCAACGATTGTCCGGTATTCTGGAGTATGATAGGGGTATCTCGAATCGTGCAGGTTTGGATAGATCAGGTACACGAGCGTTCTCACATCCTAGGAAAGGCCACGGCCGACTGAAAAAAGTTTTCCATTCGTTTTAGAAAATGAGAAAAACCATAAATAAAAGTAGCGCAAAAATTGTTAGTGTTTTATTTTGTCAATATTACTCTTGCCAATAAGCAGAACTATTAATCTGAATTTTTCCGGGTGACGGAACAGACCAAAGGTACGTGTCGCAATTTGTTCCTGAAGGGTAATCGATCTCTCTATTTTGGTACCAAGTTCCCAGGTACTGAAAAAAAAAATCCCGTATGACACGAGATGAAAAGACACGATATTGCTATTTTGCGAAAGATTTTGAGCGATGTATAATTTGAAACACTTTAAAAAATTTCTTCGCATTTTGGCAAAAATAGAATAATTTGAAACACTTTAAAAATTTTCTTCGCATTTTGGCAAAAATAGAATCGCTTTAGTAAAAGGGTTGAGATTTTTTTTCGAACGCAATGTTGACTTCTGCATGCGCTCATTACTTTCGTAATCGTTGCACCTTCGAAACTCCGCTTGGTTCATCCGATTATTTTTCAATTTTTGGCAGATTTTCAAAGTTCGACCATTGATTTTTGCAAATTTTTGAAGTTTTCTCCGGCTTTTCCCTTTCTATTTTCTCTTCGGCAATTTTCAATCTGCTCTCATCTCTACCAAAATTTAGTTGTCGGAATTAACCAAACGGCACTCTCTAAGTTTAGTCACGAGAAAGAAATTTTTGTATCAATAAAACCAAAGTGAAGTTATGAGCACTTGAAACTTCACTATTTTGAGGTTTTTGAAAATGGGGCAAGAATTGAGCAAAAATGTTTTTTATGAAAATTCATAAAAATTTTGATTTCTTGAGAAAACTACAATATGTAGATTCGTGTTCAAGGAGGCAAAATACATCGACATGAGGTTTGAAAATAAAAATAAAAATTTCAATAATATTAGGTCGAAAGAATTACACACAAGAAGTTTATTTCTGCAACACAAGCTGGACTTTCATTGATTTGGCATTTTTGATTATTTAATTTATCATTTAACGTACCCGAGATAGGTCGAAATCTTCGACCGTTTTGAGGCTATTATCACAGTCAGCCGAAATTCCGACTAAAGAACAAAGAGCCACAAGCCCGTAGAGCACCAACATGTCGAATTTCGTTACCGTTTGCCTTTGTCAGGTGCATTCTATAAACTGATGAAAGACCCCGAAGATCAATGATTTTTATGAACTACTTTCAGCTACTGATCGTTGCGCTGGCGAGTGTTGATTGGAGTTTTTCTTGCATTATTATTAATAATCCCTCGGATGTCGATTATTCATTGGCTGTGGCTCCCACTTTTTCCTGACTCATGGCGAATGAAAGTGCGACGCCACGACTTAATTTCAGCCAACAGTAGGTTTTGCAAATCGCTGCAATTTTGATGTATCTTTATCGCAATATGTTTTTATCTCTTTCAGTCTTTCCGCCTTCATAAATTCTGACACATGCCAGTGGAGTTATAATTTCAAGCAATCAGTTTGAACCGCTTGCGTCGTAAAATTCATACACTGTAAAAAATGTTATTTAATTTAATATACAAAAGTATATTAAATTTCAAAAACAAGTATATGAAATCGAAATTAATATACAAGGTATTGGAAAATTAACAATTTCATCTTTAATTTAATATTTGTATATTAAAATTAAAAGAGTGAGCGTTGAAAATTAATATACCCGTATATGAAAACAGTTTTTGTATATTTTTTCGAAATTTTCATATACATTATTGAAAATTAATACACTTCTTTCTTAAAATTGCAATCAGCCATTGAAAACTCTTTTCAATATTATAATGAAATTTAATATACCGTATGTCTCGGGCTCCTCAACTCCCGTGAAGGGGCGCGAGGAGGCGGCTGAAACCCGACCGAGCGCGTCTCCAGGTGGCAGATAGGAAAGCGGCCAGAGCCAAAACTGCTCCCCCTGCTCGGGGAACGGGACGTCTTATGATGACCGCGACCGGAAGCAGGGAGAGGGGCGGTGGAAGGACCCAGTTAACGGGAGCCATAAGGAACCCGGCCGGACTAAAACCCGGCTCAGGGGGACAAAAGCCTCGTCGCGGACCAACTCCCCTAAGCCAAGGCGGGAGCTACCGTGCCGACGGCTAAATGGCACTTGGGTTATATTGTCGCTACGATGCCCATGGAGTACCAGGTGACCCTCCATGGTATTTAGCCTTACCCCTACATGCAGGCTCTGTGGGGGTGGACCATCCGTTCCTGAACACTCGATGGGATTATTGGTGAACGGGGACTGCTGTCGGGGCTCGAATTGGCCAGGGTTGCCCGCCAGGGGGGGGTGACATCTTTATTGAAGTGGCTCCTGGTCGTCAACGAGCTCGTGTCAGTGGGGCTCGTGTCGGCCGAAGTGCCCGCAAGGAGGGTGGCATCCTCTTTGAATGTGGCACTGGGTCATCGACGGTCTTCTGCGCAGGCTCGGGAATACAATACCTTTGAGTTCACGCTGAAGGTGGGGCTTTGCTTAAGGCCCAGCCGTCAGGACATGTAACGCGATGCACAGGACTGGAGAACGTCTGAAATCACGGTCTGGGGGCCTTTGCTATCAGCAATCTCGATCTGGAGGTTACAGGGGCGAGCGGGCTAATCCGCTTCGCGCGTGAGGCCGGCTTGCCTATATGTGCCCAGCGCAGGGCTCGGGCACAATGGTCCACCAGGACTGAGTGCCCGGATAATTCACAGACCATACCATACCAATATACCGTATATGAAATTTCCATAACAAGTATACGAAATCGAAATTAATATACATGGTATTAGAAAATTAACAATTTCATCTTAAATTTAATATTTGTATATTAAAATTAAAAGATGAACGTTGAAAATTCAAATCCTCGTATATTAAAATGGTTTCTCTATGCTTTTTCGCATTTTTAAGATACGTTATTGGAAATTAATACACTTATTTTCCAAAATTATAATCAATGTCAGCGGCCGTGCTAGTTGACGCATTCACCACTATTCGTCGCATGCGCTCGGACCTCTGTGCCCAAGCGAAATAGGCATATGACGGTGTTATATACCGGACGGCCAGTATGCCCAATATACTTACCTGGCGCAGAGGTTATACCGTGATGATTAAGGTGGTTCCTCCAGGGCGAAGCTCTTCCATGGCACTTTCGGTCGAGCTGACCCTTGCGAATATCCCTAATGTGGATATCTCGGGCGTATAATTTTAGTTGCACTGTGACAAATTTTGGTATTAAATGTAATAAAAAAATATGAAGTTTTTATGCATATACAGTATACTTGATTTCATATACAATATGTACAGTAATATTCCAATATAAGTATATGAAAAATCAAATAACTTCTTTTAATTTTAATATACAAAAGAATATTAATTTTCATATCTTTTTTCATGATTCTGCTTTAAAAATCATACTATGTATTGGAATTTTAATATACGGACGTATATTAAAATTAAAGAAGTTATTTGATTTTTCATATACTTGTATTGGAATATTACTATACACATGTAGTTGAAAATTAATATATTGTATATGCATAAAAACTTCATATTTTGTTATTAAATTTAATACAACATTTTTTTACTGTGTACTGGGAAATAATTTGTTCTTCAAACTTCGTTTCTTCTTCGTAATGATCGATTATTTTGAATTCTCGATAATCTTTATCCAATATTGAGTATCCCTTCTTAATTATGACTTAACATCAATTATTTGTCATGTGTCATAATTTTATTAGAACAGCAGCGCGTATGCGCGTCGTTTCATCCGTCGTATGTGTAAGTCCACAGCTATGTGTGAGTTCATACTGCGTCTTCATTTTCATAGTAAACATATATATGTATATGAGCCATTTCAGCTATAACCAAGCGGCCTTTGCTTCGACATTTTTTTTTCGGGACGCCGATTTTTTTTCAGTTACTTTTCGACAAAAAAAAGTATACGTATGTCTCAAAAAAATCATTATTTTTTGCTTCCGTTTTAACACGTTTCAAAGTACAATTTTAACTTTTTCGATAAGAGTGAATCCTTCGATTTTTTTCAAATAAATTGACAAAAAAAGTACATGTAAAACCGCATCTTTTAATCGCTATCCCATCATGGAGAAATCGTTTTTCGATTTTTTCTATGCATTTTTCGATTTTTTCTATGTGTCTGAAACTTTAAAAAATGTGTTCGTATTCCTTTGTTATTTATTAAAATGTGTTTTATTCTTTTTTTACGAATCAAAACACATTTTTTAAAGTGTCTACACATAGAAAAAGTCGAAAAATGATTTCTGATTCGTAAAAAAGGAGTTTCATACACATAGAAAAAATCGAAAAACTATTTCTCCATGATGGGATAGCGATCAAAAGATGTGGTTTTAAATGTACTTTTTTGTCAAATTATTTGAAAAAAATCGGAGGATACACTCTTGTCGAAAAAATAAATTGTATTTTGAAAGGTGCTAAAACGGAAGCAAATGAGAAATATTTTTTTTTTAGAAATACGTATGTTTTTTTGTCGAAAAGTAACTGAAAAAGTGTACATATTTCTTAAAAAAAATTATTTTTCATCCTCCCGTTTTAACACCTTTCAAAGAAAATTTTTTATTTTTTCGACAAGAGTGTATCCTCCGATTTTTATCAAATAATTTGACAAAAAAGTACATTTAAATCCGCATCTTTTGATCGCTATCCCATCATGAAGAAATCGTTTTTCGATTTTTTCTATGTGTATGAAACTCCTTTTTTACGAATCAGAAATCATTTTTCAATTTTTTCTATGTGTAGACACTTTAAAAAATGTGTTTTGATTCGTAAAAAAAAGAATAAAAACACATTTTAATAAATAACAAAGGAATACGAACACATTTTTTAAAGTTTCATACACATGGAAAAAATCGAAAAACGATTTCTCCATGATGGGATAGCGATCAAAAGTTGCGGTTTTACATGTACTTTTTTGTCAATTTATTTGAAAAAAATTGAAGGATACACTCTTATTGAAAAAGTTAAAATTGTACTTTGAAACGTGTTAAAACGGAAGCAAAAAGAAAAAAAATTTTTTGAGACATACGTATACTTTTTTTTATCGAAAAGAAACTGAAAAAAAATCGGCGTCCCGAAAAAAAAATGTCGATGCAATGGCCGTTTGGTTATAGCTGGAATGCCTCATATATACTGAGCATCTAGAGTGTTGACATTTTACTATAATTATTATAGACTCTGCGAAAGCCTTTGGAAAAAAAACCACAGCAAAAATGATAATAATGAAAAAATTAACAAGTAAAATAATGACAATTAAAATAATAACTGTGCTAAAAATAATAAAAACTATTAAAATCGCAAAAAAAACAGTTTCTACAAAAATCATCACAATTTCGAAAAACAAAAGAAAAAGAAAAAAATTCAAGCCGTGCAAACGAATGTAATTAGACTTTGAAAGCATCCGGAGGCCTTCAGAGACTCTGCGAAAGACTTCGGGAAATAAACAAAAAATGAAATAAATATAATGAAAATATCAAGAATAAAAATAATAACAATTCAATAAAAATTATAAAAACAATTTTTTAAAAAATAAAAAATGAATAAAAACAATTTGAAAATTACAAAAAGTACAAAGAAAACATAATTTTGACCAAAATAATCCCAATTTCTAACCAAAAAAATCAACGCCGTGCAGCCTATGTAAGTAGACAATAAAAAACAAGAACAATAAAAAAAATAATCATAAGGAAAATATTAAAAATTGAAATGATAACAAATTAAAAAATTAACAATGAAAAGAATAGCAATTAAGAAATAATAATAAAAACAGTTGGAATAACAATTTAAAAAAAATACAATTAAACCCGATTTCTAAAAAAATAATAACAATTTCCAAAAACAAAAGAAAAAATCCAGGCCGTGCGGAGAATGTCAGTAAACTTCGATGGCCTTTGTGGCGTTTGGAGATGTTCGGAGGCCACCAAAAATAATAATAATTAAAATAATAACAATTTAAAAGAATAACAATTAAAAAAATCACAACCCAAACAATTTTAACAATTTTTTGGGTTTGTTACTTTTGGTATTAGGCTTTTCTCTCTCTCTATATCTCTTTCTTAATTCATCGGCAGAAATAATTTGTCGCGTCGGCGAATTGAACGATCTTTGAAAGTGTCCTGAACAGCATAAGTGTAACTTACACTGGTGAGATGTTACGAGGTCACTAGAGTTGATTTTTACCCAGAATTCGTTTTTCGCTGTTATCTTCGAAATGATTAACTTATTTACCGAAAAAAATGTAAGAAAAAATTTTTCTGGAAACTGAATTTCCTACAAAAAAGGTTCTCTAGACCTAATTGCTGAAACTAATATTTCTGGAGATATTGAACCTTAACTTATTTGTGATATGAAAATATTTATGGATTATCGAACTGAAAGTTTTAAATTATTGATATTCCATATCGTATCACCACTGTTGATATGATATGTGATATGATGATATGATATGGAATATGAACAATTTAAAACTTTTGGTTCGAAAAACTATACAAATTTTGTACCATAAACAAGCTAAGGTTCAATATCTGAAGAAATTTTAATTTTAGCAGTTAGGTCTAAAGAACTTGTTTTGTATGAAATTAAATTTTCAACAAAATTTTCTTCTACGATTTTTTGGTTAAGTTAATAATTTCGGCGATAACAGCAAAAAATCGAGAATTTTTGGTAAAAAACAACTTTAGGGACCCGTACCATCTCACCAGTGTAATTTACACTTATGCTGTTTAGGACACTTTTAAAGATCGTTCAATTCTACTTAAATTGCGACCACAATCAATGTGATGGCATAAAAAACCGCGGAATGGTAACATTTTGACGAAAAAAGGTTTTTGGTTACGTATATTTTAGATGGGAACACTTATCACACGAAGGGAAAGTACTTAATATTAATATTATTAATAATATTAATATTAATAATAAGGGCTGTAACTTTCAGGGAATTTTCTTTCAGACATATACAAAGAAATTTTGGGTGAGCAGTGGAAGAAATAAAAAAAGTAAAAAAAAAATCGCCCTAATGTAGCACGTTACTGTCATATAGTGAGAATATGATTTGTAGGCTTTTTGCAAGTTTTTCGTCTGCAATTTCGCTCAAGGTGGTATTCTAGTCTAGAGACATACATTTTGAGCGTTTTGTCGTGCTTGATAAAAAAAAAAATATTTTTACCATTCATTTATTTATAACATGGGTCATTCCATGTCAAATAGACCAATAGTTGGAAATGGCCGCTTTTAATTTCGATGAAATTTGTTCAGCAGTTCTCTTAGAGGTAAGAAGCAAAAAAAAATTTTTTTACCGAATTTCAAAAGTTCATATTTTTGAAAAAAAAACGCAATTCTGAAAATTTCAGGATCTTTTAAGATCAGTGAAAGGTATTATATAAAAAAAAATTGAACAAAAAATTTAAAGTCGATCGTGGATTTGCACGACTTACGAAAATTCACAATTCTCCAAATTCATAATTTTTTAAACATTTTTTTCGGAATATTTTTTTGTTTTGAGCCCCAAGTGTACTCTTTAAGACGAACCCAGAAGGATTTTTTCGTAACTATAATAGTTTTCGGGATATTTAAAAAATAAACTTGGAATTTTGAAAAAATGGGTAAATTTTTAATATTTTGAAAACAAAATTTTAATTTTTTTCCTTTGGTCGAACTTTGTTTTATGATGAAAGAAAACTTCTAACCAATTTTCATCGAAATTGAAAGAGGTCGATTCCAACTATTGGTCGATTTGACATGGAATGACCCACATATTTATTAATATTTTGACAATAAATAAAAAAAAATTAGAGACAAAAAATGAAAATGAAATAAGTTATAAGCTGGTAAGCTGGGGGGGAGGGGATTAACAAAGGGGTATGCTGGTTGACACGATTGCAACTTTTCTACAGTCATCCAGATCCAATACAAAAGAAAGAAAAGATTTTTAACTTGTAATGATCACCGTGGGTCAAATTGACCCGGACTTTTTTCAAACTAATATTAAAAGTAATAAATTGGCGAAAAAAAAATTCAATGTACTGGAATTCTACATGCTTCTAGATTTTTAAAGAAGCCTTCCTTCACGGATGAAAATTTTCAATGAGCGAAGTTTAAAGTGCGATCATTTACTTTTTGAGTGACAATTCCTATAATAATAGAGCTAGAAAAAATATTATAAAAATAATCAAATTTCGTATGATGGAAAAAAATGTTTTAAAGTAAAAGGATATTTACCTGCGAGTATGGTAACAATCGGCAGACCGTTTCGCCGAGACGCCAAGATTGCGTGAGTCTTGTATAAGCGACCGCCGGTACACCCAGAGCAAATAGTAAATCCGCCGCTGCCAAATTTACCAGACACAAATTCGTGGGCGTTCTCATTTCCTTGTAGCGTAATACGCAAGCAGCGATACCAAGATTCGCGCCTACAGCAACGACGAAAGTTACCGCTAGAACGACGACCTGAAAATGTATATAACAAACAAAAATGAGTTTTTGTTTTTCAATAATTTCGTCCATACACTAAACATTCGATATAAGAGCTCTTGGTATAAAAGCCAAATCTTTTCCAAACGTGTAGAGTTCAAAGCATTGCATCTACATACATATATGTCTCTCGCAATAAGAGACCCCCCCCCCCATGTCTCTTATATCGAGAGTCAAGTGTACTTAATTTAGCAGCTTAACCATTTTTTACGTGTTTTCTTTCTCCAAACTCGTTAATTTATCGATAAGCAATGGTAGGAAATATCGTGGAGATGATGGATGAAAAAAGACGTGACGATGTTTTATTTACGACGCCTGATCACTTTTACGTTTATACAGAGTCAAATTTTGTCGTTCAGTATTCGGAGAGCTATCATCGTTTTACGACGCCATTTTGGCATGGGAAAGTTAATCGATCATCTACTTGTTTTCGTTCGTTAAAAAATAGCGAGAAAAGCGCCTATTGAGAGTCCTCATCTCGATGTGCTACGCCCCCGAAACGATTGTCGACCTTTTTCTCATCCATTCTTTCTTAATTAAAAAATGGTGACAGAAGCTTAGCCATTTATACACGTGTGAACGATAGAAACTTTAAAAAAGTCTGGACTATCAAATATCGCACACAAAAATATAGAAATTCCAAGTGGTCACAAGTTACTTTGCGTTGATTCAAAAATTCTGCGATTGTAAAATTATTTTGATTAGTTTTATGCATCGCGATTTGTCACCTCTGGAATTTATCTCAAATAGTATATTCGGTCGTTAGAAAAAATAACACAAAATGCCCGTGCAGAAATTTGTTGGGGTATCCCTGTTTCCAGTATTGATTTGTTGAAACTTTTTTCTATATTGGAGAAGCCAACTTGACTTATATTTCGATACTCACTACCGAATAGATCATCTATATTGTTAATGCATGGATGCTAACCAGTTTTTAATAGCCCCAAGAATATAAGGCAAGTCCAATACTACACTGTAAAAAAGATATGAAATTTCAAACATTTTTACTATATAACAGTCACGGAAATTCACAAACACGGAATATGAAATGCAAATTCATACACATGTTTAGTAATTTTAAAGGAGATGTATTAATTTCAATGTACTATTTGAAATTTCAATATACTGTTTGAAACGATATTTACATGTATAGTAAATTTCAGAAGAGATATTAATTTCAATACACTATTTGAAATGTAATATACATGCATAGTAAATTAGAGGAGAAATATTAATTTTAATATACTATTTGAAATTTAATATACATAGTATTGGAAAATCAACAATTTTGTTTTAAATTCAATATTTGTATGTTAAAATTAAAAGAGTGAACATTGAAAATTAATATCCCCGTATATGAAAATGGTTTTTATATACTTTTTCACAATTTTACGATACATTATTGGAAATTAATACACACATGTCTTAAAATTACGATCAATAATGGTAAAAAATGTCTTCAAACTGAATATAAAAACGAATATTTATGAGAGCGTCACGATTTTTTTCAAACAGTTTTAAGGATTTACATAACGAATGAAGGGTCAGGGGCTCTGAAATTAAGTTATGAGGGGTTACTTAACTTATGAGGGGTCAGGAATCCTGGAATTAAATGTTGTGGCTTCACATAATCTACGAGGGGTCAGAAATAAGGTTATGAGGAATTACTTAAGTTGTGAGTATTCACTTAAGTTATGAGGGGTCAGGTATTCTGGAATACAGTTTTGAAAGTTCACATAACTTATGAAGAGTCAAGGGTCCCGAAATGAAGTTATGAAAAGTCACATAACTTATGAGGGGTCAGGAATCCTGGAATTAATTTTGTGGCTTTACAAAACCTACGAGGGGTCAGCGGTCACGAAATTAAGTTATGAGGAGTAACTTAAGTTATGAGGGGTTACTTAAGTTATGAGGGATCACTTAAGTTATGAGGGGCCACTTAAGTTGTGAGGGTCCACTTAAGTTATGAGGGATCAGGTATTTTGGAATGGTTTTGAGAGTTCACATAACTTATGAGCGATCAGGGGTCCCGAAATGAAGTTATGAGAGGTCACTTAACTTATGAGAGGCCACTGTTTTAATTAAACATGTTTTGAGGGTTTACATACCTTATGAGGGGTTAAGGGCTCTGCAATTAAGTTATGAAGGGTCATTTCATTTATGAGAGATAAGGTATTCTTGAATAAAGTTTTGAGGGTTTATATAACTTATGAGAGGTTAGTGGCTGCGAAATTAAGTTACGAGGGGTCACTTATCTTATGAGGGGTCAGGGATCATAGAATTAAGTTTTGCGACTTTACATAATCTACGAGGGGTCAGGCGTCGTGAAATTAAGCTATGAAAGGTAACGTAAGTTGTTATGAATCACTTAAGTTATGAGGGTTCAGGTATTCTAGAATAAAGTTCACATAACTTATGAGGGTCAGGGGATTCGAATTCGCGAATCAAAAAACCAACTTTCATGGTTTATAGCTCATTCAAAAGCATATACTAATATGTTTTTGGCACACTAGCATTCATATATCATACAAGTCGAAGGACTTCATAAGTAGTCGATAGCGTAATAGGTAGCGTGTTAGGTAGATAGGTAGGATGGTAGGTAGGGTTGAGGGTTCGATTCTGGGTCTCAGAGAAAAATTAGATCGCACAATTCGTGCAGAATTTTTTTTTTTTCTATGAATCTCTTTTTAAGGCCAGTAAACTATGCATATTAAATTGATTTGCAGGGGCTATATATTTTTTATAACATGTTTAACAACAATTAATTCAGTTACGGTAACGTAATTTTCATGAAATGGATATAAAAATTCAGACATGTAATGTGATTTTTAAATAATCGCGTATATTAATTTTAATACACATTTTTTGAATAATAACATACCTTAAATTGAAATTCCAATATTATGTATATGATTTTTCAAATACATCAGTATTTTCAAATTCAACTCTACACTTTTATTCTTCAAATTCAGGTCCATGCATTTTCAATACTGAAATTGAAATTTCATACACGGTATCCGCAAAAAACCTTCCTACACATGTATATTAATTTTAATACAGATTTTTTTAACAGTGTAGAAGAGGACGAAAGAACATGGAAAATGTGCAGGTTTGTGAAAATATTGCTTATTAACTATTTTCTTATTAAATTTAATTTATCATTACTAATGTCTAAGATGGCAACAACCTTGGAGCGGTACATAGGCTTTTTTTATTGCCTGAAGATATTCAATCGCAAGTGTTTTCTCGTACCTACACTCGACCCTAATATAACCCCCAACCCCTCTCGCGTAACACACTAAAAGATGTGGAATATCGACCATAAAATGTCGTTAAAGATAGAAATTATCGCTATATTTATAACAAAATGCCAATGTAAGGATTATTATTAACAGGGTTGAAGCTACGAGTTGTCCAATTAGTACAACGCTGACTTCGAGTCACTGCTGGTGGAATGAAGAGCTGGCCGCAATTAATATTTTCACAGATAATTATTAACCATATTTATAAAAACCCGATTAATTGATTGACACCCCAATTAAGAAGATTAGAATGAAAATAATTGCATCAAAATTTCTCGAGAGCGTTTCAACTTGAAATAATTCAAATATTTATTTTCAGAAGATTTTACACGTTCCTTCTTAAAGTTTAATTGCCTCTCTTAAAGAATATTATTTGGCAGCTTCTTCTGACGACCGAATAAAGAATAACTAGATCGAGATAAAAAATAGGTGAGAGTAGGATACAACGGCCTCCTTAAGCAAAATGAGCTACTAGAACGTTGCCTATAATAAAGGGAACTTATTGCGTGTTATCTATCAACAAGTGTACGTGTATATGTATATGTATAACGCGTTATATGTGCGGTGTTAACATTGGCACTGTTCCAAGCAGGGATCGGCAAAATTATAATTTGAAATTATGATTATTTAATTACGTGATAAATTCATAATTTCAGAGAAGAATTTCGTGATTAATTATTATAGATTTAATAATCTCAATAATTCATTGGTAATTACTTGAGTAATCGGTAATTCGTCTTTATAAAGCCCAATTTTTCGGTTAATGATTAATCATCATTCAACGATTATTGATTACTCAATCAATCATTAATCAGAAAGGCCGAGTAACCAATTATTCTAGCAACTGGTAATCATATTTATATTTTTCCTAATTATTTCGTGAATAGGTAATTAAATACGGAAATTTAGCGATTACTTTGTTAATTGTCAATCAGAATTTTGAAAAATTGAATTATTTCAGCAATGAGTAATCTTCATGGAAAAGTTTTCAATTATTCCATTATTTATTAATCAAGATCCATGAATACAAATTATTTCAATCAATCATTAATTGAAGTGAAAAAAAGTCCATTACATATTCATTCAGTAATCGACATAAAGAATTCTTTGATTATTCTGTTAACGATTAATTGAATAAGAAATTATACGATTAATGCACATTAGGCACTCCAAGCGCGATATTGCATGTGAGAGGTTTTTTGCGAATTTTTCTTGAAAAAAACCCTATTATATCTACATTTTTAACATAATCACATTGTTTACGAACAAAAGTGCTCATTACCCACACAGCAATATGACGTCTGAAAGAATCGCTGTAGATTTCTTATGTAAGATTTGGACATCCGCATACATTTTCCGAAAGACATCTTAATGAGTTCCGAAAGTAGTCGAATGCGCCACTTTGAGGGATGATTTTGATATCTGTGAAAAGTTGTCTTGAAGATAACTTTTTCAGACTTCTCAAAAAAGATATCGTAAAGACTACTATTTCGAGATTTCTTCACAAGACATCGTCAAGATAACTTTTTAAGGGTTCCTTTAAAATTATCAAAAATTAATTTTTTTCTTATTTCTATCGTTTGCAAAATTTTTTAATACGTATTTTTATTTATTTACATAGTTACTGGACCGACTGTATTAAAAAAAAATTAGAAAAAAACTTGATTTCATCATTTCAATTTCATCTGCCTCCACGGGGATTCGAACCTGCGACCTGCTTATCTATCCTACTTGAGAACCTATCACGCTACCTATTACGCTACCGACTACTTATGAATTCTCTTTACTTATATGATATATCAGTGGTGAAATCCCAGAATTTAAACGGTTCCGATATGTATTCGAACAAATATTATCACGTAGTCCATCTGAATATGCGATTTCTAATAACTTTTTAATAATCATTTCGAAGATCTCTTAAGGGGAGGTTCAACCCCCTCCCCTGCCTTTCCGCTCTCGTGAGTACGATAGAGATAGAGCTAAAACGTTTAACACATTTTTCGCGGAGATGACTTGATGGAATAAAAAAAGAATATAGTGGGGCCATGACCTGTACACATTAATTACGCAGGCGACCCCACTAATCTTTTTTCATTTCATCAAGCCATCTCCGAGAAAAATGCGTCAAGAAATTTTTGAGGTTATGTTGACCTTTTTACACTCTTCTTAAGTAATTCTTATTTCAGACTTCTTCGGACTAACGTCTGCAAGATACCATACGTGCTGCTCTAGAAGTAGTCTTGAAAAAGAATTCGCGAGGAAGTATTTCTGGCTTTTTATTTGATGTCTTTTACGGAATATCTTGAAGATGTCTTCTAAGGATATCTAACAGTTGATTTCATTCCGAAGATCTCTTAAGTTATTCTTATTTCATACTTCTTCAGACTAACGTCTGCGAGATATCATACGTGTTGCTCTAGAAGTAGTCTTAAAAAAGAGTTCGCGAGGAAGTATTTCTGACTTTTGTGCTGTGTGGGTATGCACTCGATACACCGGATGCATAAGAGTGGTTTTTCGAGTTTTCCCAAAACTTTCCCAAACTTTTACAATAACCGATTGATTTAGTAATGAATAACTTTTAAACCCGATTACAGATGGCCAAAATCATAAAAAAATCCGCTACTTCTGATTGATGATTAATGGCGCAATCGAATAATTCTTAATAGTGATTAATCATTTGTCCAGTAATTACGATTGACGATTAATGGATCAACTGAATAATTTGCTATAACCGATTAATGGAATAATGCATTCCTGTCTATACTCAATTACTGGTTAGTTCAGTAATCGGGTCCATTATCTGAATAAACAATTAATCATTTAATGCATAATCGTCAATCCTGATTGACGAATGTACACCCATAGAAAAAATTTATTAGAATCAAATAAATTCACATATTTGCGAAGATTTTATTTAGAATTAATCAGGATTTATTTGTATTGACGAAGATTTTATTTGATCATGCCATTTAGTCATACTTGAAACAAATATATAAATTTATTTATTGGTGCCGAATAAATACCATATTTGTATTGGTTCGTCAAAATAGCGATTTACTTACATCAGACAAATGATCTATTTAAAATATTAAATTTGAATAGCAATTTATTTACGTCGAATAAAATTTATTTAAATGTGCGCTGCGTCGTACTGCGCGCACAATATGGCGTCGCTCACCGGCGCGGCGTAACGACGCTCAGCAGTCCCGAGTTGGCATATTCACGTGTATGTACGTGTTTCCGTTTGTACGTGATTTTGTGATTTTAGTGAAATATTGCGATGTGGACGACGAAACGCGAGATTTTCTTTGCGATTCGGGGCCCGAAGAATATATCGATATCTTCAAAAGTCAATAGGTTGTTAACATGCATGATTCACACGAGTGAGCAAAACAACCAAGACTGATTGGCCAAAAAAGTTATTCACACCCAAAAATAGGATGATCTCGTATATTCCCATATTAATAAAAATTCCCTAATTTCCCACATTATTCCCATATTCCCATATTGATCGTGAGTCCCAAATTTTTAGGTTATGGATGGTCATGGAACAGATGGTCATGACCGAATAAATTCTTAATTTGTAACGAATAAAAAATTATTAGTGGCAACTAATATAAATTCAATAAGAGCATTTTTAAATCAATTTTTTATTACTATCAAATAAATTTTTATTTGAAGCAAATAACTTATTTATTGCAGGCAAATAAATATTTCATTAGGGCCAAATAAAAGAAGCTAAAAAATAGTGAACTTGAATTTCAATAAATCCAAATGTTCGATACTAATAAAACCGTATTAGGCCCATATTTAAATAAGAAATTTCATTTGTTTCAAGCAAATTTTATGTGTTTCAAATAAATATTTTCTGTAGGTGTAATTACGATAAAAGCAAGAAATATTAATGAATTAATTATTAATGCCGATCTCTGGTTCCAAGCGTGTCGAGTTCAGAGCACTATATCTATATATATATATATACCTCCCGGTCTAACGCGCTGCCTCGCCCGCCGTGAGCGTTAAACCGAGAGTCCAATGTACACTAAATACTATTATACTAAAATTATTATACTGAATACAATTATAGTTATATTTTGACGTATTTGAACATTATTATATAAGTACACTGAAAAAAAATTGAAGTATTACCAACTACGGGATGAGGTTGAGCAGTCCTCGTTAAGTCAATAGTCATTTTATGTTTAGTTAACCAATCGGCGGTTGATCCACAGAAAGGCATGTCGTTGAGCCAATTACGCACAGTAGGAGAAAAGCCCAAAAACCTGGCCAAAACCCCAAAGAATAAGTTTTCGAAATAGGGTCAGTTGAGTAGTCATTCAGGTAGAGGACTAGTAACTGCATTCTATTGTGGAAGGGAAAGCCCTTTAAGTGTATACCTGCGCCGCAGCGTCAGTTGGCAGTTAGTGTTCGTGAAGAGTGTACGTGTCACGCGCTGAACAGACGAAAATAACGCTGACTTCAAAAACCCATAACTTTAAAGTGACGGGTTTAATTTCAATTCTGCAACATGGATACGACTTCTGGAGGTATGTAGAACATATTTTTACATCGGTTGAATCTAAACTTTATGTATAAATGATTGAAATGTAGTATAGCCTTCGGCATAAATAAAATTGAATAATTTTGAAAACTTATATTTTCAACGGTCCGAAAAGTTATATATTTTGTCACATTTTGCAAAGCTCCTAGTCTCGGCCTTTAGTTTTATGTATAAGCTTTCGAAATTTACAAGAGTTACCTGCGGGAAACGTGCGTCTTGTCCGTTATGATTTTTTTCGCATCGTGCGGTAGCCGAGCGTGCACGCGGCACTATTGAGCAGCCTCTGCGCCTCTACCTGAGAATGGGTGAAGTAGCATCATAACGGACAAGACGGCTGTTATACGCTTGAAATAAATTATTTTAATATATATGTATGTGTATATATATATATATAAATTTTCTGTGATTCAATTATGATATATACGTATGCATATATATATATATATATATATATATATATATATATATATATATATACATATTAAAATCAACCACATAAAAATTTCTTAAATATGAATGAAATGTTATAACATTCAAATAAAATATTTGAATATATATATATTATATAGTAAGCAAAGCTTTCTTTTAACCAAATCCATGTCAATATTTTCTGTCTAATTTTTTTAAAATTATTTCAATTATTGCGGTTATTTATTTGGTAAAATAATGTACATTGTTCAAGTTATTGTATTAATTGAAAATTTTATCTTTTCCTTTAACACCAATTTTCTACAATTTTATGTCTTTATTACAGGATCCGGTTACAAAGAATTGGTGCTGACAAGGAAAGAAGTATTTCTGATTGAAGCCGTGCCGGGAGTTGTAATAGATACAAACTCGGATAATGATTCTGACTCCGACTCCGACTCCGATTACGATTTTGATTAAGAATACAATTTTCTATTTTTGAAACGTTCCGTATGTATTTTGGAAATAATAATAATAATTGCGTAGAATACACTGTTCACGTTTATTTTATTATGATGATTTTTTTTATATATTAATTTATCTATTTAGCAGGATACTCGGCCATTTTGTTTATAACAATTTGCTGTAAGCTCTTTGTTGCAAGTTATAAACAATAGATATCGGATTGGTAATCAGCGACCTTGAAAACCCGTATATACCAATTTTTGTCAACATCTGGTAACTTTTTAACGTTCATGTCGGCCATATTGGATCGGCCATTTTTTTTACAATAATTTGGCTTGCGGATTCGTAATCAGCGACCTTGAAAACCCGTAAATACCAATTTTTGTCGACATCTGGCAACTTTTTAACATTCATGTCAGCCATATTGGATCGGCCATTTTGTTTACGATAATTTGGCTTTCAGATTCGTAATCAGCGACCTTGAAAACCCCTGTAAGCCAATTTTCATTCCCGTCAAAGGTCATTTGAGGTTTTGGCCAGGTTTTTGGGCTTTTCTCCTACTGTGCTACGCGACGACTTTGCCGCCAATTTGCTATTCCTTAGAGTTGAATGTATTACGGATGATACAATTCTAATATGTATTTAAATTAAAAAAAGAACAAAACTTGAAAGACACAAGCGATTGAATTTGAACGAAAAAAATAAATGTTGAGCTGTCTCTTGAGAGTTTCTTGAGTTGAGAGTTGAACAAGAGTTGAGAGTCTCTTTGAAAATTGAATCCAATGACTCATAAATCAATCGAAAAAAGGTTGCAATTAAATTAATGATCTTATAATAATTTGAATGCAATCTTTTGTTACTATCACGTCAATAAAGTTTTTTGATAAAGTAAATGAAATTTTGTTGACATACCCGGCTGTAAATTTAAATAGAGGCCAAGTCAGGTTGATGCAATTATATTATATAGCTAAATTGGATAAAAACAAAACTTGAAAGACATACATATAATATTCAGTATGACAATAAATAATACTCTCTCTATAAGAGCGTTTTTCCATCGGTTCCACTTGAAAAAATTAACAATAACAAATTTTTAAAACACATTAACAATAAGAAATTGTTTAAACATATAAACAATAACAAATAGTTTAAACAAATAAGCAATAACATTGCTTAAACAAATAAACAATAACAAATTCTTTAAACAAATAAGCAATAACAAAATGTTTAAACAAAGAAGCAATAACAAATTGTTTAAACAAATAAACAATAACAAATTGTTTAAATGAATAAGCAATAACAAATTAGTCAAACAAATTAACAATAACAAAATAGTCAAACAAATTAACAATACCAAATGGTTTAAAGAAATGAAAAATAACAAATTGTTTTAACAAATTGACAATGACAAATTATTTAAACAAATTAACAATAACAAATTGTTCAAACAAATTATTTATATTTTGTGCGCATGTAAGCGCCACACCTGTAGCATTTTATACGTCGATGTATATACGTGCTGAAAGCGCGTAAGCGTCCAAGGTACGAATGGAACTTTCAGTACTTTTCAGTGCGTGCTCCCGTTGAAAAAAAAAAAAATCAAAAACGCGTGACCAAAAAATTCTGAAAAAATGTGGGAAATTTTTGTTCAATGTCCTTAATTATATACAAAATTAAGAGGAAAATCGAAATCATCAAGGCAAGTAAGTCTCCCTATAAAGAGTAGCTTTACTCGCGTTTAAATCCGAGTCATATTGCACCCTAAATCCCAAGTAACTTTTCGCAAGGTTACACTTAAAAAAAGGGCAAATGTGTTTAGAGATTAACAGGCAGGAGTAGTAAAGGTTAGGTTTATTTTCCTCAATAGCGCGCTATAATCAGAATTAGCACACACAATGTCGATGATAGAATTGATAATTTCGAGAAACTCCGATTTTTGACGATTTTAAAACTTCCACCATCGATTTTTGTAAATTTTAATAATAATCTAATGAATTTTCGAGATACCTGAGGCGTAAATTTTTCGATAAAGATTTTATTAATCGTCGAAGAAAAAAACAAGAAAAAAGTAATTGAGCAAACATTTCGAATGTCCTGCAGTATTTTGTATTTTTAGAATTTTTGTTAAATTTTCATTCCATTACTTTTTACGTCCACACCATCGAGGTAACGTATAGAGGTAAACGCAGCATCCCTCGCGTCCTTGTCTCTTGTGAAATTTCTCTCTCATGCCAGGGGGTCTCTACTGCCTCTAGTATCGATAGTATTCTACAAATAGATATCGATAAGATGTAAATAGAATTCCTAGGTGTGTTCGTTGTCGTCGTTGTCGCTGATGTTCTCCATCGTCGATATCACCCCTCTTTTTCGTTTCAATAAACTCATTAGATTGTCCCCGACGTCGTATGTGAATTCAATTGCAATAACGAGAGCATCACAGTTTCTAATCTTTCCATTTCTTCTTTTTGTCTTCACCACTTTTTCTCTCTACTTTTTTTTGTGTTATCGATACTCTTAGACACATTTTGTTGTAGACGTTACGGATTCACGTAATATATTTACTACGGAATCTTTCGCTATCGCGCGACACTTTCATCAACAAAGCTCTTTCCCGGTATTTTTTTTCTATTTTTTTTCAACCGACTGCACATTGAATTTTTGATAGAAAGGATCTGAAAGTCCATTTTGTCTTCAAGTCGACAAACAAATGTATATACAGTACTCGACAATTGAAGTGGGACAGACAGTTTTTCCTCGATTTTGGCGAGATTTAAACCGATTTTAAAAATTCAAAAAAGTACAATCGAGTAAATTTTGTTATCTTTCGAATGAGACTAATTAGAATGCAATCGGTTAAAAATTGACCAAGTGCGGGGCGATGGAGTCAGGTCGTGCGAATCACGATTTCCGGGACACCCCGGAAAAGGATATACGCCACCGTCACATGGCTTTTCCAGTGAAATCATTGAGAAGAGCCGCTCGCGGCGGTCAGGATTCGAAAAAAAGAAATTAAAATCGGTCAACTCCTGGGGATGCTATCGCCCCAGGAAGTTGAAACGGTTTTTCGACGATAACTTGCGAGTTTATCGATCGATTGACTTGAAATTTATCACAGAGTCGTGGTTCGTCATAGCCAACGACCCGGTCTAGGTAGTATTATCAAAACACTCCTCGGGGATGAGATCCAGGGTTGTCCCGGATGCACTGTATCAATTATGCGCATTTTTCGGAATGATAGAGTTGTTGGCCGGAAATAAAAGTTGGTGCATCATAAAGGGGAAGATTAAACGAACAAAACGTGTGGTCGTGCAATAACCAAATCAACCTCTATAACTAAAGCGAAAGGGGTGAAAAACTGCATGAAAAATGCCGAAGTCGAAAAAGATCGCGTCCAGAGTCACAAGGCGATGATCGATTGTTTTTGCACTCAACGTCCGACTGAAGGTTCTTTCACAACTGGAGCGAGATGGGCCAGTTTGGAAAAGCTCAGCATTGAAAACTTTTTATTATTTATTATTGCTTATCATCTTTATTTTTGTAATACGATTTTTGCAATAATTAAGGGGATATGAACAATAAAAATGTTGAAAAAAGATAACTACCGTGCATATTAGGAATTCGATTTTTTAAAAGCGTCGATTTTTTTATTCAGCACTATTTTTTAAAATCATTATTTTTGCGTTGCAATTGTTGCAAAAATTAAGAAGGTATTAACAATAAAAATGTTGATAAATTGATAACTACCGCGCATATTGGAATTTTGATTTATTTGAAGCGTCGATTTTTTTATTTGGCACTGTTTTTTGAGATAATTATTTTTGCATTGCAATTGTTGCAAAAATTGAGGTGGTATTAACAATAAAAATGTTGAAAAATTGATAACTGGTGTGCATATTGAGATTTGGATTTTTATAGAGCGTCGATTTTTTTATTTAGCGCTATTTTTTAAGATTATTATTATTGGGTTGCAATTTTTCCAAAAATTAAGGAGGCATTAACAACAAAAATGTTGAAAAATCGATAACTGGAGTGCATGTTGAGATTTTGATTTTTTATAAGCGTGAATTTTTTAATTTAGCACTATTCTTTCAGATTATTATTTTTGCTTTGGAATTTTTGCAAAAATTAAGAAGATATTAACTATAAAAATGTTGAAAAATCGACAACTACCGGGCATATGGAATTTATGATTTTTAAGAAGCGTTGATTTTTTTATTTTGTACTCTTTTTTGAGATCATTATTTTTGCATTCCAGATTTTGCAAAAATTGTGGAGATATTAACAATTAAAATGTTGAAAAATTAATAACTAGCGTGAATATTGAGATTTTGGTTTTTCAGTAGCGTCGATTTTTTTCTTTTCCACTATTTTTGATGACCCTTATTTTTGCCTTGCAGACTTTGCAAAAATAAAGGGGATATGAACAATAAACATGTTGAAAAATCGATAACTACCGGGCATATGGAGTTTATGATTTTTAAGAAGCCTCGATTTTATTATTTTTCACTTTTTTTTGAGATCATTATTTATGCGTAGCCGATTTTGCAAAAATAAAGGAGATGTTAACAATAAAAATGTTGAAAAATTGATAACTACCGTGCATATTGAGATTTCGATTTTTTAGAAGCGTGGATTTCGTTATTTTGCACTATTTATTAAGATTATTATTTTTGCGTTGCAGATTTTGCAAAAATTAAGGAGATATTAACAATAAAAATGTTTAAAAATTGATAACTACCGTGCACATTGGGATTTTGATTTTTCAAAAGCGTCGATTTTTTTATTTTGCACTATTTTTTAAGATCATTATTTTCGCGTTGCAGATTTTGCAAAAATTAAGGAGATATTAACAATAAAGATGTTGAAAAATTAATAACCGACGTGAATATTAAGATTCAGGTTTTTCAGAAGCGTCGATTTTTTACTTTTGAACGATTTTTTATGACCCTTATTTTTGCGTTTCGACTTTTGCAAAAATAAAGGAGATGTTAACAATAAAAATGTTGAAAAATTGATAACTACCGTGCATATTGAGATTTCGATTTTTTAGAAGCGTGGATTTCGTTATTTCGCACTATTTATTAAGATTATTATTTTTGCGTTTCGACTTTTGCAAAAACAAAGGTGATATGAACAATAAAAATGTTGAAAAAACGACAACTACCGTGCATATTGGGATTTTGATTTTTCAAAAGCGTCGATTTTTTTATTTTGCACTACTTTTTAAGATCATTATTTTTGCAATGCAATTTTTGCAAAAATCAAGATATTAACAATGAAAATGTTCAAAAATTGATAACTACCGTGCATTTTGAGATTTTGATTTTTCAGAAACGTAGAAGTTTTTACTTTGCACTATTTTTTATGACCATTATTTTTGACTCTCGACTTTTGCAAAAATAAAGGGGATATGAACGATCCAAAAGTTGAAAAATCGATAACTACCCGTGCATATTGAGAATTTAATTTTTCAGAAGCGTCGATTTTTTTACTTTGCACTATTTTTTAAGATCATTATTTTTACGGTGCAATTTTTGCAAAAATTAAGGAGATATTAACATCAAAAATGTTGAAAAATTGATAACAAGCGTGCATTGAGATTTTGATTTTTCAAAAGCGTCCAATTTTTTATTGTGCGATATTTTTTAAGATCATCATTCTTGCGTTACAATTTTTGCAAAAATTAACGAGATATCAACAATAAAAATGTTGAAAAATTGATAACTGCCGTGCCCATTGAGATTTTGATTTTTCAAAAGCATCGATTTTTTTATTTTGCACTATTTTTTATGACCCCTATTTTTGCGTTGCGACATTTGCAAAAATAAAGGGGACATGAACAATAAAAATGTTGAAAATTCGATAATTACTGTGCATATTGAGATTTTGATTTTTCAGAAGCGTTACTTTTTTTATTTGACACTTAATTATCATTTTTTTTTGCATTCCGAGTTTTCTCCCTTCTTTTGGATAAGGGATGCAAATGACAAGTTTGCCATTTGTCCACTGGATGTTACCTATTGAAAGTTTTTTGAAAAATTCTTCCATTTTAAAGCCCTCCATCCGGCCGGTGAATTTTGCCAATTGCTTGGCAGAAACTCATCGTTGTCCGACTTTCACCACGAGGAGGTGGATGGACGGGCGTATGGTGCAACACCTTCGAAAGTCATGTGTTTGTGTTTGTAGTTGTTTTTGTGTGTGTGGGTGTGTGTGTGTCTGTGCGTGCATTTTGGTGTGTATTTGTATTTGTGTGCGTGTATGTCTGCTCCACGAATCTCGACGGCAGCGCCTATCGTGCGATTAATATTTTGTGGATCCCCCTCGAGCTCTAATCACCTCGCGACACCGGCGAGCCATACTACCGATCGTCGAGCGTTCGCGGAGCCGGTGTTCTGGCCCGAATCATCTTCTTTAGAATAGCCCAGATATTCTCAATGGGATTTACGTCTGGGCTATTCGCGGGCCAAACACACCGATCGATCGCTTTTCCAGTCAAGAAATCATTGACGATTTTTGCTCGATGACACGGCGCATTATCGTCAACCAGCAAAAAATCGTCGCCGATGACTTCAGATCGTGGAACAACGATCGGTTGGAGAATGTTGGTGATGTACCTTTGGGCATTAACGGTTTGGTTGCAAAATACGACCAATTCTGTTCGGGAATTGGTTGTAATTCCGCCCCAAACCGTTATTGACCCTCCACCGAATGGTCGAGATAATTCTCTATTCTTCTCAGCCATTCTCGTCCCAGCTCGTCTGTAGACTCGAATGGCTTTCGAGCTTGAATAGAGCATTATCTTCGACTCATCGGTGAATAAACAATCGCTCCATTCCTCATTTCCCCATCCCGAATAAGTGGCGGCGAAATCGCGACGTCGTTCGCGATGTCTCCGGGTGAGGAACGGCTTCGTGACCGGTCGTCGAGCCTTGAGACCCACCTCGGAAAGCCGACGACCTATGGTTCTGGTCGAAATTGGGCGAGGAATCAATGCTTTCAGAGATGTGGTTGTCGACCGTGGGTTTGCTGTCGCCTCATGGATGACGATTCGGTCCTCACGACGAGACGTTACACGAGCTCGACCTCCTCCATGTCGGTAAGTCGGATTGCCGGTTTCTCGATGACGACAAAACACCCGGTGAATCGCTGATTTATTTGACCCCAACGATTCGGCGATTTGTCGAACGCTTCTCCCTTCTTCATATAAGGCGATACAGCGGTCCAATTGGATATCGGTCAAACGTACCATTGTTTCGAAGAATCGATTCGTCGTACTCTATCGCCTGTCACACGAGAGGGTATTGAAAGAATATCGCTAAAACATTTAATTTCGTTGCGATGGGAAAACAAACGTAGGTCGCGATGTTTTTTTTTTGACACGGGCAATGTCAACTCGGATACGCTTTTATAAAATTGTTATTTGGAAATGGCGTTTTCGAGTTGGCGTTAAAAAATCGTTTGTATGATTTTTGTTTTTCCCACGCTGACTCTTATGAACAAACGAAGGAAAACAAAAATCATCGCGACCTACGTTTGTTTTCCCATCGCAATGAAATTAAATGTTTTAGCGATATTCTTTCAATACCCTCTCGCGTGTCAGGCGATAGAGTACGACGAATCGATTCTTCGAAACAATGGTACGTTTGACCGATATCCAATTGGACCGCTGTATCGCCTTGTATAAAGAAGGGAGAAGTGTTCGACAAATCGCTGAATCGTTGGGGTCAAATAAATCAGCGATTCACCGGGTGGTTTGTCGTCATCGAGAAACCGGCAATCCGACTTACCGACATGTAAGAGGTCGAGCTCGTGTAACGTCTCGTCGCGAGGACCGCATCGTCGTCCGTGAGGCGACAGCAAACCCACGGTCGACAACCACATCTCTGAAAGCATTGATTCCTCGCCCGATTTCGACCAGAACCATAGGTCGTCGGCTGTCCGAGGTGGGTCTCAAGGCTCGACGACCGGTCACGAAGCCGTTCCTCACCCGGAGACATCGCGAACGACGTCGCGATTTCGCCGCCACTTATTCGGGATGGGGAAATGAGGAATGGAGCAATTGTTTATTCACCGATGAGTCGAAGATAATGCTCCATTCAAGCTCGAAAGCCATTCGAGTCTACAGACGAGCTGGGATGAGAATGGCTGAGAAGAATAGAGAATTATCTCGACCATTCGGTGGAGGGTCAATAACGGTTTGGGGCGGAATTACAACCAATTCCCGAACAGAATTGGTCGTATTTCGCAAGCAAACCGTTAATGCCCAAAGGTACATCACCAACATTCTCCAACCAATTGTTGTTCCACGATCTGAAGTTATCAGCGACGATTTTTTGCTGGTTGACGATAATGCGCCGTGTCATCGAGCAAAAATCGTCAATAATTTCTTGACTGGAAAAGCGATCGATCGGTGTGTTTGGCCCGCGAATAGCCCAGACGTAAATCCCATTGAGAATATCTGGGCTATTCTAAAGAAGATGATTCGGGCCAGAACACCGGCTCCGCGAACGCTCGACGAGCTTGAAGCTGCAACGATCGAAGAATGGCGCAGAATCCCCCAAGAGCAAATCGCCTCGACGATCGGTAGTATGGCTCGCCGGTGTCGCGAGGTGATTAGAGCTCGAGGGGGATCCACAAAATATTAATCGCACGATAGGCGCTGCCGTCGAGATTCGTGGAGCAGACACACGCACACAAATACAAATACACACCAAAACGCACGCACAGACACACACACACACCCATACACACAAACACAAATACAAACACAAACACACGACTTTCGAAGGTGTTGCACCATACGCCCGTCCATCCACCTCCTCGTGGTGAAAGTCGGACAACGGTGAGTTTCTGCCAAGCAATTGGCAAAATTCACCGGCTAAGTGATGGAGGGCTTTAAAATGGATGAATTTTTCAAAAAACTTTCAATAGGTAACATTCAGTGGAGAAATGGCAAACTTGTCATTTGCATCCCTTATCGAAAAGAAGGGAGAAAACTCGGAATGCAAAAAAAATGATAATTAAGTGTCAAATAAAAAAAGTAACGCTTCTGAAAAATCAAAATCTCAATATGCACGGTAGTTATCGAATTTTCAACATTTTTATTGTTCATATCCCCTTTATTGTTGCAAAAGTCGCAACGCAAAAATAGGGGTCATAAAAAATAGTGCAAAATAAAAAAATCGATGCTTTTGAAAAATCAAAATCTCAATGGGCACAGCAGTTATCAATTTTTCTACATTTTTATTGTTGATATCTCGTTAATTTTTGCAAAAATTGTAACGCAAGAATAATGATCTTAAAAAATATTGCACAATAAAAAATTCGACGCTTTTGAAAAATGGAAATCTCAATATGCACGCCAGTTATCAATTTTTCTACATTTTTATTGTTCATATCACCTTTGTTTTTGCAAAAGTCAAAACGCAAAAATAATCATCTTAAGAAATAGTGCAAAATAACAAAATCGACGCTTCTGAAAAATCAAATTCTCAATATGCACGCTTGTTATAGATTTTTCAACATTTTTATTGTTAACATCTCCTTAATTTTTGCAAAAATTGCACCACAAAAATAATGATCTTAAAAAAAAGCAAAGTAAAAAAATCGACGCTTCTTAAAAATCATAAACTCCATATGTCCGGTAGTTATCGATTTTTCAACATGTTTATTGTTCATATCCCCTTGATTTTTGCAAAAGTCGAAACGCAAAAATAAGGGTTATAAAAAATAGTTCAAAAGAAAAAAAACGACGCTTCTGAAAAACCAAAATCTCAATATTCACGCCAGTTATTGATTTTTAAAATTTTTTATTGTCAATATCACCTCAATTTTTGCAAAATCTGCAACGCAAAAATTATGATCTTAAAAAATAGTGCAAATTAAAAAACTCGACGTTTCTGGAAAATCAAAATCTCAATAGGCACGCTTGTTATCAATTTTTCAACATTTTAATTGTTAATATCTCCGTAATTTTTGCAAAAATCGCACCGCAAAAATAATGATCTTATAAAATAGTGCAAAGTAAAAAAATCGGTGCTTCTGAAAAATTAAATTCTCAATATGCACGGGTAGTTATCGATTTTTCAACATTTGTATTGTTCATATCCACTTTATTTTTGCAAAAGTCGAAAGGCAAAAATAATGGTCATAAAAAATAGTGCAAAATAAAAAATCGGCGCTTTTGAAAAATTAAATTCTCAATATGCACGGGTAGTTATCGATTTTTCAACATTTGTATCGTTCATATCCCTTTTATTTTTGCAAAAGTCGAGAGGCAAAAATAATGGTCATAAAAAATAGTGCCAAGTCAAAACTTCTACGTTTCTGAAAAATTAAAATCTCAAAATGCACGGTAGTTACCAATTTTTGAACATTTTCATTGTTAATATCTCCTTAATTTTTGCAAAAATTGCATTGCAAAAATAATGATCTTAAAAAGTAGTGCAAAATAAAAAAATCGACGCTTTTGAAAAATCAAAATCCCAATATGCACGGTAGTTGTCGTTTTTTCAACATTTTTATTGTTCATATCACCTATGTTTTTGCAAAAGTTGAAACGCAAAAATAATAATCTTAAAAAATACTGCAAAATAAAAAAATCGATGCTTCTAAAAAATCGAAATCTCAATATGCACGGTAGTTATCAATTTTTCAACATTGTTATTGTTAACATCTCCTTAATTATTGCAAAATCGGCTACGCAAAAATAATGATCTCAAAAAAAAGTGGAGAATAATAAAATCGAGGCTTCTTAAAAATCATAAGCTCCATATGCCCGGTAGTTATCGATTTTTCAACATGTTCATTGTTCATATCCCCTTTATTTTTGCAAAAGTCGAAACGCAAAAATAAGGGTCATAAAAAATCGTGCAAAAGTAAAAAATCGACGCTTCTGAAAAACCTGAATCTTAATATTCACGCTGGTTATTAATTTTTCAACATTTTTATTATTAATATCTCCTTAATTTTTGCAAAATCTGCAACGCGAAAATAATGATCTTAAAAAATAGTGCAAAATAAAAAAATCGACGCTTTTGAAAAATCAAAATCCCAATGTGCACGGTAGTTATCAATTTTTAAACATATTCATTGTTAATATCTTCTTAATTTTTGCAAAATCTGCAACGCAAAAATAATAATCTTAATAAATAGTGCAAAATAACGAAATCCACGCTTCTAAAAAATCGAAATCCCAATATGCACGGTAGTTATCAATTTTTTAACATTTTCATTGTTAACATCTCCTTTATTTTTGCAAAATCGGCTACGCATAAATAATGATCTCAAAAAAAAGTGGAAAATAATAAAATCGAGGCTTCTTAAAAATCATAAATTCCATATGCCCGGTAGTTGTCGATTTTTCAACATTTTTATTGTTAATATCTTCTTAATTTTTGCAAAAATTCCAAAGCAAAAATAATAATCTGAAAGAATAGTGCTAAATAAAAAAATCGACGCTTTATAAAAATCCAAATCTCAATATGCACACCAGTTATCAATTTTTCAACATTTTTATTGTTAATACCACTCCAATTTTTGCAACAATTGCAACGCAAAAATAATGATCTTAAAGAATAGTGCTAAATAATAAAATCGATGCTTACAAAAAATAAAAATCTCAATCCGCACACCAGTTATGAATTTTTCAACATTTTAATTATTAATATCTTCTTAATTTTTGCAAAAATTGCAACGCAAAAATAATTATCTCAAAACATAGTGCCAAATAAAAATATTGACGCTCCTTCAAAGTTAAAATCTCAATATGCACGCCAGTTATAAATTTTTCAACATTTCAATTGTTAATATCTTCTTAATTTTCGCAAAAATTGCAACGCAAAAATAATGATCTTAAAAAATCGACGCTCCTTCAAATATTAAATTCTCAATATGCACTCCAGTTATCGATTTTTCAACATTTTTGTTGTTAATGCCTCCTTAATTTTTGCGAAAATTGCAACGCAATAATAATAATCTTAAAAAATAGTGCTGAATAAAAAAATCGACGCTCTATAAAAATCCAAATCTCAATATGCACACCAGTTATCAATTTTTCAACATTTTTATTGTTAATACCTCCTTAATTGTTGCAACAATTGCAACGCAAAAATAATGATCTTAAAAAATAGTGCTGAATAAAAAAATCGAATTCCTAATATGCACGGTAGTTATCTTCTTTCAACATTTTTATTGTTCATATCCCCTTAATTATTGCAAAAATCGCATTACAAAAATAAAGATGATAAGCAATAATAAATAATGAAAAGTTTTCAATGCTGAGCTTTTCCAAACTAGCCCATCTCGCTCCAGTTGTGAAAGAACCTTTAGTCGGACGTTGAGTGCAAAAACAATCGATCATCGCCTTGCGACTCTGGACGCGATCTTTTTCGACTTCGGCATTTTTCATGCAGTTTTTTACCCCCTTCGCTTTAGTTATAGAGGTCGATTTGGTTATTGTACGACCACACGTTTTGTTCGTTTAATCTTCCCCTTTATGATGCACCAACTTTTATTTCCGGCCAATAACTCTATCATTGCGAAAAATGCGCATAATTGATACAGTGCATCCGGGACAACCCTGGATCTCATCCCCGAGGAGTGTTTCTACAATACCACCTAGACCGGGTCGTTGGCTATGACGAACTACGACTCTGTGATAAATTTCAAGTCAATCGATCGATAAACTCGCAAGTTGTCTGCGAAAAACCGTTTCAACTTCCTGGGGCGATAGCATCCCCTGGAGTTGACCGATTTTAATTTTTTTTTTTTTGAATCCTGACCGCCGCGAGCGGCTCTTCTCAATGATTTCACTGGAAAAGCCATGTGACGGTGGCGCATATCCTTTTCCGGGGTGTCCCGGAAATCGTGATTCGCACGACCTGACTCCATCGCCCCGCACTTGTTCAATTTTCAACCGATCGCATTCTAATTAGTCTCATTCGAAAGATAAGATTTACTCGAATGTACTCTTTTGAATTTTTAAAATCGGTTTAAATCTCGCCAAAATCGAGAAAAAACTGTATTTTTAATTTATCTATTTCAGATAATTAGTTTTCAGAGTCTCCCTGGATTGTGAAGTTTGCGGGTTTTACGCAGTCAGAAAGGCGAAAAAAGCGATTTTTCAAGATTTTTTTCTGGAAAGACATTCAAATTTATTGTCGGAAAAATTTATTTAGACATTTTTCTAACTTGTAACTTGATTTTGAAATTTTTCTTTTTAAAAAATAATTATTCTTGAAGCTGCTGTAGTCGATCCCCAGGAGGTTTCCTAAAAACAGGCGTCTTGTGGTGAGCACGATATCTTTGGATTGGATCATCCGAAATAAGAAAACAAAAAAGATTTCGTCAATATAAGGTATAATCTAGTATTTAATTGAAGGCATAAGCAAAATATTTAATTTTAACAAATTGGCGGCTTCTAAAAAAAAAACGATTTTTGATGAACATTTTTGCCTCAAATTTTTTATAAAATGGAAAAAAAAACCTTCGATTAATTACTAAAAAATTTAAAGCTTTGTAACAAATTTGAGACTGAATGCCATTTCTGAGAAATCTTGCTCACTGACTTTAAAAACATAGTTTTGAGAAAAATGCCTTCAAATTAAGTTTCAAAAGCACTTTACACATAGTACTTCCGCGTTTATAAATATGCCTATAACTTCAAAAAATTTTGTTAGATTGACAAGAAATTTTCCGTGTATATATACTTAAATATATATGGGTCATTCCATGTCAAATCGACCTCGTTTCAACCCGACCTCTTTTGATTTAGCGGAATATTTTTTTGCATTTTTTACCCCATTAAAAACATTTTCAGGAAATTTTCAAATTTTTTTACCCAACCCAAAAAAGGTTTTTTTTCAAATAGCTGTAACTCCTCCAACACTCGACCAACTGGGACGTTTTTTTTCAAAATTTTCGTCTTCAAATGTATTTTTCGAAAAAAATACAAACAAATTTTAATATATTATTTCTACGAAATTTTTCACTTTTTCGAGAAAAATAATCTTTTTCTAGAAGTTCGTCATTATTAATTTTTTGTTTCACTCAAAAAACACTTTGATCGATTCTGCAAAAAATTCCGCCCAACATGGAGTAGGCCGACATTTCCTTCTATTTTTTTTATCGATTAAAAAAAAAAATTGCCAGCTGGGCTTATTTCACAAAACTCCACTCTAGACATTTTTGAGGATTTATAAAAGACCTCAGGTTTGGAAAATTGAGAAGAAAAAAAAATCCTCGGAAAAATTAGAATCTTTTTCAAAAAAGTGAAAAAAGTAGAAGCAAAAGTCGGCCCACTCCATGTTGGGTGGTATTTTTTCTGGAATTGATCAAAGTATTTTCGAGTGAAACAAGAAATTAAAAATGGCAAACTTCGAGAAAAAAATGATTTTTCTCGAAAAAGAGAAAAATTTCATAGATTTTAATATTTTCAAATTTTAGCTTATTTTTTTCGGAAAGTATATGTAAAGACGAAAATTTTGAAAAAAACGTCCCGGTTAGTTAATTTTTGAAGAAGCTATTTGAAAAAAAAACCTTTTTTTGGATTGGGTAAAAAAAATTAAAAATTTCCTGAAAAATGTTTTTAATGGGGTAGAAACGGAAAAAAAAATTTCAGCCAAAACGAAAGGGGTCGGGTTTAAAAATGGTTGATTTGACATGGAATTTCCCATATACATTATGAAAATGAATTGAACAAGAATTGATTTTTTGAAAATCCTGCCTGCGTATAACCCCTTAATCATTTTACGGTAATTTATCTGGCTTTGGTATCGGCTATTTATATTTAACGATTGAAGTAATGGCATATGCGTAATCAGATGAAAATTATCGATATATTTTCCAAAATGGTTAAATTGGTCAGCACGAATCGAGTATATGTTCGAGTCGAAATTTGCGATTTTTCCGTTCTATTTTATCAACAAAATTTTCGTATCTGAGTATTGACCTATATTGTCTTCTGTCTAGTTTTACGTTGTTTCATTTGCCTCTTTCCTGTAGGTCGTTGTTGTCAGATGTGAAAGCTCATCAGTAACATTTCCATTGCGAGTCAAAGGAAAGAGAGACAGAGAGATAACGCTCTCGTATCTCGCGAAACTCGCCTCGTCAAGTGTCCCGTACAAAAGCTAAATTCCATTTGCTATTGTGTAATGTTTTTTTTAATTCTCTCTCAACCCCGATTAAGCTTTGCTCTCAGGGCCCATCAATTATTTTCACATTTTGAACTCCCAATTCCGCGGCGTATGAAATTTTTCTATGCATCAAAGAATGATAAATATTGTATACGCAATATTTATAATAATAAAAATGTAGGGCTTCTGCAAGAAAAGCACAATTACATGAAAGGATTGTATCCCACCATAATTTCTACGCATTGAGTTTTCATCAATATCGTTGTCAACGCTCATTTCAACTGTGAACAGCTGACGAGCCCTGGAAGAATGAAAATTAAAGGGAGAAAGGAAACACCACGAATTACAAAAGAGGGAAAATTTATGGCTCTTCGTCGCTTTGACACTTAGATAGTATCGAATTTCGCGACGCAAAAGGGTAATCTATCGCAATCTTGTCGTAGTTCGTTAAAAATAAATAATTCGCAAAGTTCTTAATGGAGGGTCGTCGATATGGTTGGTCCCATAGAAAGAGACGTGGTTGTAAACACGCTTCGTTTGATGTCTTTCTTTTTCTCTTTTCGCGTGAAAAATAGCCCATTATACAGATCCCGTGCAGAAATTGTGGTAGGGATCCAGCTGGATTTCCGCAATGTATCCTAATCACGGATCAGGATCCTTGTAGACATCGGACACGATTCCAGGATCGGAATAAAACGATTGTAAAATGGAATTCAGCTGGGACTCCCGAATGGATCCGTGTCTGTGTCCAGGGCGGATTTTATTTGATGCTTGAATGACCCATAGCAGATTATTGAAGAATCCTATAGGATCGTTAAATAAATTATATTTCTCAAAATGGGAATTCTTCAGGAAGGCACCTGAACTATCCACATCGTTTTTATTAATAACCCAAACATCTGAACGTGTGTTACCCAAATGACTTACCGGATCGGGCCCTAATTAGTCGCAATTAATGTAATCACAAAAAATACGAAATAAAAAATATATGGTTTAGCGGACAAATCCTGATAGAGATTTAATCGAAATATGAATTTTTAGGTTGCCGGTTAACGTCAAAAAGGACACCACTGGGAACCCACCAGGGATCTAGCAAGGACTCCCCTTTTAGGGCATCCCTACAAAATCGCGATCGCTTGATAAATTAAAATTCGGTATTTTATCGCAAATTTCGATCTAGAAAAAACAGGATAAAACTCATGAAGACATATGGATATAGATTTTTGTAAAACGAATCCATCAAGTCCTTGTTGAGGGGAGCAACAGACCCAGAAAACACAGTTCCGAAATAGTTACGAAAATGTTACGTAAAGTGTGTTACATCGGACATAACATTTATGTCACAAACTCCGTGAATGAAGCAGAGTTTGTTCTCAAATATATCATCCTATAAACAAGTCACAGATACGAAACATCTACGAGAAATAATAGTGAAATAAACTCATACCCAAGATGTAACAAATTCAGCTCATAGATGTAACAAACTCATCACATAGCCATAACAAACTCAGATAATAGATGTAACAAACTCAGATCATAGTTGTAACAAACTCAGCTCATTGATGTAACTCCTACGAAACGAAACGTAACCCTGGTAACGCATAATACTCGTAACAATGATGTCAATGTGATTTCGTGGTTACAGGTAATTTACGTATATACATATTTTATGAACAAATTACAAGAAATGTATATATTTCCAACCTACATATTAGGTTGGAGTTTTATTTTTATTTTAACATTTGAAAAGTACATTTTAATTATAATTTTTGTAGAATACCTACAAATATGATGTATCGCCCACCATTTGAGGTACCAAATGAACAATTTTTTGGGACTAGTTAGAACCCTCAAGGTGCACCGGTGTCCTGAAAAGCCTAGTTTTGAGTTTTTATACTCTACGCTAATAAACTGCTGGCGACGTCTCATTTCCTTTGTAAACTTTTTCCCACGGGATGAGCGTGGCACATTTTGATTAAAGTCAAAATTGTGACCAGGACAATGCCTGGAAAGTTCAAAATAGGCTAACAATTTCAAAGCAGGCCTTCAACTCTGAAATAAAGAGCAGAAAACATGTGTCATGCTCATCTCATGGGAAAATGAGTTACGAAGGAAATGAGACGTCGTAGAACAAAATCTGTCTATCAATTCTTTCTGAATCATGCGCGGAGTATGAAAACTCAAAGCTAAGTTCTTACACAGAGTGTAAAAACTCAAAACTGGGTTCTTACACTCTGCGCATGATGCCGAAAGCATTGCTAGATAGATTTTGTTCTACGACGTCTCATTTCCTTCGTGACACTTTTTCCTATGGGATGAGCGCGGCACATTTTGATTAAATGTCAAAATTGTGACCAGGACAATGTCTGGAAAGTTCAAAATAGGCTAAACATTTCAAAGCAGGCCTGCAACTCTGAAATAAAGAGCAAAAAACATATGCTGTGCTCATCTCATGGGAAAACGAGTTGCGAAGGAAATGAGACGTCGTAGAACAAGATCTGTCTATCAATTCTTTCTGAATCATGCGCAGAGTGTAAAAACTCAAAGCTAGGTTTTTACGCAGAGCGTAAAAACTCAAAACTGGGTTCTTACACTCTGTGCATGATTCCGAAAGAATTGCTAGATAGATTTTGTTCTACGACGTCTCATTTCCTTCGTAACACTTTTTCCTATGGGATGAGCGTGGCACATTTTGATTAAAGTCAAAATTGTGACCAGGACAATGCCTGGAAAGTTCAAAATAGGCTAACAATTTCAAAGCAGGCCTGCAACTCTGAAATAAAGAGCAAAAAAAATGTGCCGTGCTCATCCCATGGGAAAATGAGTTACGAAGGAAATGAGACATCGTAGAATAAAATCTGTCTATCAATTCTTTCTGAATCAGCCGCAGAGTGTAAAAACTCAAAGCTGGGTTTTTACACTCTGCACTTGATTCAGAAAGAATTGCTAGATAGATTTTGTTCTACGACATCTCATTTCCTTCGTCTATCAATTCTTTCTGAATCAGCCGCAGAGTGTAAAAACTCAAAACTGGGTTTTTACACTCTGCGCTTGATTCAGAAAGAATTGCTAGATAGATTTTGTTCTACGACATCTCATTTCCTTCGTCACACTTTTTATTATGGGATGAGCGCGGCAAATTTTTATTAGAGTCAAAATTGTGACCAGGACAATGCCTGGAAAATTGAAAATAGGCTATCAATTCCAAAACAGGCCAGCAACACAGAAAGAAAGGGCAAAGAGAAATTAAGCGAACGTGCAACGCGAACAAGGTTATAAACCGAGTAAGGGAAATTCCTGGGTGTTTTTCCATCACGGCAAATACCCATATAACTTATTTTTTTCTTTTAAATAAAGGGATCACATTAAACTTACCTCTTGCAATGTATGCTGTATTATTCTGGTTTATTCTGTATTACGCTGGATTATTCGATATCACCTCCTTGTACTTTACACTCACATATTGTTTACGTTCCTCAATCGACATAACCTTAAAATGATTGAAGACATTTCTCGTAATATATGATACGTATATGATGCGGATTTGTTACAAGAAACGACTTGTGACATTTATGTCACACATTATACATATTTGCTACGTAGCCTATACTACGAGATTGTAATATCACCAATGTTCTATAATTGTTACGGATTTGTTACAAGAAATGACTTGTGACATTTATGTCACACATTTTACATATTTGCTACGTAGCCTATACTACGAGATTATAATATCACCAATGTTCTATAATTGTTACAGCAATGTTCTATAATTGTTACGGATTTGTTACAAGAAATGTCTTATAACATTTACGTCACAGTGTGACATATTTGCTACGTAGCCTATATTACGAAATTATAATATCACCAATGTTCTATAATTGTTACAGCATCGACTCGTAACAGTTTGACAAGTTTACAGTACATGTAAATATCTCGTATAAGAGTGACGAGATCTTGACGTATCAATGTTACGTATTTGTGATGTCTATAGTTTTTCGTAATTCCTACATCTTCCCTGGTGGAACTTTATTTTAAAAATTGATAAAAAATGGCAGAATATATCGAATATGATAAATTCGTACAGATTATTGCACCTTTTGATAAAAAATATTGACAATTTTTAACCAAAATTATTACTATAGATCAAGAAATAAATGATATAAATGAACAGATACTGTATTATTTTATCAGAATTAGTATGAAAAGTGTCAATAATTCTCAAAAAATGTTAAACATTTTTATGAGAAATTTTCATATTTGGATCAATTCTGTGCTGAACAAAATTACAAAATATAATATAATCTCGCAGCCAACGGCAAAAAATGTAATATAATCTCAAATATAATCGAACATATTATGACATTTTACTATATATTTTGGGAATAGCTATCTTTCATAAAACGTCTTGTTATTGATATAACCAAATAAATAGTATAAGAATATGTCATAATTTGAGAAATATATTTCTAATTTTTTATGATACTTACTGACATTCATTGTAATGATCAGTAATCATATCAAATGACAATTAATATGATATTCTGATAAGTAGTTTTAAATTATGCATTATCACATATATAGTTGCAAAGTGATCATGCATTTTGTGTTCTAATGCCAGTATATCACTGTTATTTTATTGTTATTAAGTAATTTTACTTTTTATAGGAATGTTTGAATATTCAGTAGGTGCTTGCAGAATTACAAATAAAAAACATTTTATTTGTAGTATTTTTTTCATATTTATTATGAATCAATTGGAACTTTTTTTAAAAATTGATAAAAATGGCAGAATATATCGAATATGATAAATTCGTACAAATTATTGCACCTTCAACATTTGAACATAATCTTCAGTATTTGATATAAAATTATATAAAATGATTATTTATTTGACATTTCCCTGTTGGAACTGTCCGGTCACATTTTGTGAGATTTGACCATATTTGTTCAGATTTTTTCCAAGATTTGAACAGAAATGGATCAATTTTGTAAAAAATGTGTAAGAAATCAACAAAAATTGCCCAGTTATGGAGTTAGATGGGCAGGAATTGGAACTAATTTTTTAGAATTTTATGTCAAATACTGAAGATTATGTTTGTCAGTTTTTGATATACTATTATAAAATTTTTTGTTAGCGGAACCTTCTGGTCACATTTTGTGAGAATTGAACATATTTGTTCAGATTTTTTTTCAAGATTTGAACGGAAATCGATCAATTTTTTCTAAACCTGACGAAAAACTAAAAACTGAACAATTCGAGTCAATTTTCGAAAAAGAAGAAATGTGAAAAAATCGAAAAACTTTATTTAGGAAAAAGATTGCAAATCAAAAATAAAGATGACCATCATGGCCAAATTCCGTTTTAGCACGGCGTTAAATCTTGGAAAGATCCCATTTTGTGAGATTTGAACATATTTGTTCAGATTTTTTTCAAGATTTGAACAGGAATTGATAAATTTTGAAAAAAATGTGTAAGAAATTAACAAAAATTGCCCAGTTATGTAGCTAGACGACCAGGAATTGGAACTAAAAGCCCATATTTGACATTTACTAAGAAAATATGGGCTTTTGGTTCCAATTGCTGGTCATCTAGCTACATAACTGGGCATTTCTTGTGAATTTCTTACCAATTTTTTACAAAATTGATCAATTTCTGTTAAAATATTTGAAAAAATCTCAACAAATATGTTCAATTTTCACAAAATGTGACCAGAAGGTTCCACCAGGGTCACAACAAAAAATTTCCTAATATATCAAGAACTGACGAACATAATCTTCAGTATTTGACATAAAATTATAAAAAATGATTATTTATTGTTTGACATTTACTGACAAAATATTGCTTTCGGTCCCAATTCCTGGTCAAATAGTTACATAACTGGGCAGTTTTTGTTAATTTCTTACACATTTTTTACAAAATTTATCAATTTCTGTCCGAATCTTGGAAAAAAACTGAGAAAATATGTCCAATTCTCACAAAATGTGAGCAGACAGTTCCACCAGGGTTTCATTGACATCCGTAATACATATCGTCAGGACGTATTATATACATCTCGTTTACGTGCGTTATGAAAAAGTTACGAATTTGTGATGAACATTATATGACGTAGTTATTACATTTCAATTATACGTAAATGTTTCGTAAATCATCCAAGTGTGTTTGCTGGGGATCTGTCATTCTCGGTAAATCTTTCAGTGGCATTCGCTGACGAAGACGGATTAAACCGCTTTTACACGTCTAGTCTATATGGGATTCCGCGGAACTCTCAGCGGAAGAGATAGAGAGGGAGTGAGAAGTACACCTCGAGAAAAGGTGTTCTTAAGGCACTGAGGTGTTTGTGTACCTACATTCCCGCTCAAAAGTTTGGAAACACCAGTCAATATTTGTTGCCGCACTAGAAGTTGCATAACTCCGTCAAAAAAAATGATAATCGAGCGTTTAAGAATCGTTTTGACCGGAAGGAATTCAGCTGTATTTTACTTTTATAATAGTATTTTGTGCACCTGGGGCCAAAGATACGTCTTTTTGATAAGCGTGAAGCTTGCCGCACGAGCGAAGCGAAGGCCGCGAACTTCACGCTCATCAAAAAGAGACAAGAGACGCCCTGACCCGTGTTGCACACGATCTTTTTTTTCCCCATGCATGATTTGAGTGTTTCGCTATATGTGTAGAAGGTCAGAAAAAAACGAAAATCGTCTATCTTCACTATTAGCGGTTAGAAAAGGGCCACTTTTTAGCCATTTACGCATATGGCAAAAAACACGAAAATCATGCATGCGCGAACAAAAATTCTTTTAATGATTTTTTTTCTATCCGGTATGCATTTTTGTACGCGACCGTTTTTGGCCTTTTTTTGACCATTGCGAATTGGGTGCATAACATTAGGGACATTTTTTGTCTTTTTTATCTACGGTACTTTTGAAATGCTCCATTTTCGTCTCATAAAAATTTTCGTACGATTTTTTCTCGCAAAGTTTGGCTAAAAAATATAAATTTTGAAAGATGCAACGTAACTCAAAAACTATTGAATTTTAGAGAAAATATCAAGTATGAAAAAAGTAGCGCACGTATACACGGAATCGCCTGGAATTATTTCAGAATTTTTCTATGAAATTTATTTTTCTTATTATTTTGACCCGAAATTTTGATGATGACGTCCCAGCGAAAAATAGTATCTCATTGAAATTTCCGTACTTCCTGATATCAAGAGACGCGGTAGCGTCTCGAGACAAGTACGTTTACGGCAAAGTTCACGGACCTCGAGACGCACCAAGTCTCTTATACGCCAAGCAACGCGAATTAGCCACATATTTGAGTTTTCGTTAATCATATCTTATGAATTATCGAGTATTGGAGACGTTAATTATGCACATTAAAAAGATTTTTTTTTCTCTTTCGAATGGGACCAATACCAAGGCTGTGGCTATTGGCATAACGATGACATCGGCTTTTATTTTTTCGTTTGAGGCCACATCTGCATTGAGGTATTCTCCTTTGACGATTTTTTGCACCATTTCGTCTGTACGCACGTCACGCGTAGCATTAGCAGAACGACATGGCTGCGTTCACTTGGACGTTTATTACACACTTATTATAGTAACTTACTAGGAAGTTACTAAACTGCTGCTGCTGCTCACTGCCCATGAAATGCCGGCGGTTCTTCAGTCAGTTTGGCGAATAATAAGAAAAATGTCATTATTATTTTCCGGTTACACGTCTACATAACACAGCGTCAAAATAACAGGTCAAAATAACACACGTAAAAATCACCGACGCCAAAATAACTTAACGTCAAAATAACACACGTCAAAATAATATAGCGTCAAAATCACACACAATGTATAGAAACTCTGCATGTGAGGTTTCAGACAGCACCAAAACCCAAAAAAAACCTGCAACGGGGATATCCATTCTAGTAGCAAATTTCCAGTAAAGTTCAAATGGTTACATGTCTATACATAACAGTATTACATAATATATTTACGAGTCTTATCTAGACATGTCACCCATTCAAATAACATGTGCTCTCTATACAATTAATATTCACAAACAAACCCAAACATAGCCCAAACAATCGCTGTGTTATTTTTGCTAAATATTAGGCCTACTGGAAAATTCGGTCCGTTTTTAGAATAAAACAGAATATCTATATTATGACCACTACCCCTGAGAGGGTGAGAGGATTTATCGAAAAAGCCTCCCTGAATGATATGGCAGGATTCATATCTTCCATTCCATTTCATTACAAGAAACTCTGCAAGTCAGACTTCAAACATCACCAAAATCCCAGAAATTCTGCAACAGGGATATCTATTCCAGTAGCAAATTTTGACTTCAAACCCCATAACTTTTTACGGGGAATCGACCGCTACAATTTCTTTTCGGCAATGTATTCAGGGAGCTTTTTCTAGAAATACCCTGCTTGATGCTGTGTTATTTCAGCAAAATTTATGTTGACGCTATGCTATTTTTGCATGTCATTTTGAAACTATGTTATTTTTGCATGTGTCATTTTTGTGTGTTATTTTTGTAAATAATAACATTTACGAGTGTTATCTAGACGTGTCACCTATTTTCCAACTAATCGATCATTCGTTTTAAATAATAACTATTGATTCGAATGAAAGTGATTAAGATTTATTAGATATGAATGAAGAAAGTGATGACGAAATGGATTTTAATATTCTGTCAAAAAAAAGAGAACTTTTAATGCCAAGAGTCCAAAATTATGTTGAAGAGGTTATACCTATAATTATACTGTTAATGACAACGAATTCCAATCGCATTTCAGGTGATTATTATAAATCAAGAAAGTAAAGAATTATATTTTAGATATTCACTGATATTGTTAATTTATACCACAAAAATTAAGTAACAGAAATATCTGAAAAACTGTTATGCGCAAATGATAAATATATCCATGGTGCATGCCGTTGAATATTGAATTAATGAATTTGTGTGTGTATTATTATAAAATATTATTATTATTACAATTATTTGAATTGATTATAGGGCAAATCAGCTGACCTTATAGCATTATGTCCACTGCAGAATGAAGGAAATTTTATCCATATCAAGGTTTATGATTCTTTCTGTTATCGATGGATGATTGGTTGTCTAAAATATAATTTGTGCAGTCCATCGGACAAGCAAAATTATAAGTTTATAATTAGAATAAGAAAATTCTATCCGTATTAAATTTTATGATTTTTTCTCTCATCGATGGGTCATTTGGTGTCTATAATACCTAGTGATGCCGGCAAGACGAGACTAGTCTCGGTCTCGTGGAGACGAGAGTCTCGTCGAGACCCTCGTCAAGACTCTCGTCAAAATTTTCGATATTTAGCGAAAAAACGAACGTCAAATTATTTCCAACGCTATTTCATTGCTGTTACTCTTTTTTTGTTTCATCTTACTATGTTTCGAAACAAAACGAGAGCCTCAGCGCGATTATTCATTATATTCAGAAAAAAAATCAGATAATTCACGTGCTATCTCACGATTACATAATTCCATTATTCGTCAACGTACTATCAACTTGAAATTTTATACTTAAGGATTTTGAGGAACGCTGATTACGAATCTGCACCCAAAATTTATAAATTCAAGATGGCGGTCCAAAAATGGAAAAAATCGCTTGGTGAGGCGAAAGTTGTCATTCAAGAGGTTTTGGGGTCATTGATTACGAATTTGCACTGAAAATTTACAAATTTAAGAGGACGATAAATGCAAACAGCCATTGCAAATGCAAAATGTAATGACGTTTGATGACCAAACAACTATTTTGCTTCCTCACAGAGGAAGCTTTGTTTCGTGAAAAAAATGTCGATCGAGATTTTCATGTCAGTATGTTTAAAATGTCCTAAATTATCGACAAATCATATTTTTTTTAAATGTCCCGATGTATGTGTGTGCCCGTTTTGAAAAATTCGAACAGTCTTATGTCAAGACCACACTGGAGTAGCGAGCCAAAATTTTGCACATAAGCTGAGCTCCACAGCCTCTTCATTTGCTATAAAATTTGCAAAAATTCATTGGCATGTGCGAACTTTATGCGACTGTGAAATTTTCAAAAAAAGGGCGCGGTTGCTCCAGCGTCCGCAAATTTTGCGATATCAGCTTTTAAAAAAATCGTACCGATAGTTTGAGTGATAAAGATTGTTGGTATTGAATTCCGCAAAAATCGCTCAAGAAGTTCGTGATTTATAAAATTTTGAATTTTTCGCGAAAAGCACGTGATCAATCTAGCTTACAGGTATTTCGTGATATCAGGCTCAAAATTTCTATAAAGATAGTTTAATGAAAGAACTTACTTGGTATTCAATTTTGCAAAAATCGCTTGAGCTGTGCAAATTTTATGCAATCTGGAAATTTTCAAAAAAAGCTTGATAAAAAATTGGACGATTCAAAGCTACAGTTCTATTACTTCGATAACCAGAGATAGTGAAAAAAACTTGCCAATTGTAAATTTGCACATCGCCTCCACAGTATTTTTTCGTATTTACAAAGCTTCCTCTATGAGGAAGCCAAAAAAACAGGAGGATTTGTAAATGAGAAAAAATACTGAGGAAGCGATGTGTAAATTTACGATTTGCAAGTTTTTTCTTTTTTGGTACGTCATATTGTGTTCGCCATCTTGAATTTCTGAAGTTTCAGTGAAAATTTGCAATCAGCGACCCCAAAAACTTTAGTATACCAACATTCACTTGGATCAAGCAACTTTTTGCAATTTTGGTGCACCATATTGGACCCGCCATCTTCAATTTCTGAATTTTGGGTATAGATTCGTAATCAGCGACCCTCAAATCCTTTAAGTATAGAATTTAAAGTTGATAGTAAGTCGACGAACAACGGATTCTCGTAATCGTGAGATAGCAGCGAATTATTTCCATGTTTTTTCTGAAACTAACAAATAATTGCGCCAAGGTTCTGGTTTTGTTTTCTTACATGGTAAGATGTAAATAAAAAAAGACTAACAACAATGAAATAACGTTGAAAATAATGAGACTTTTGTTTTTTTGAAAACTCGAAAATTTCGACGAGAGTCTTGACGAGAGTCTCGTCTTGACGAGACTTTTGACGAGAGTCTCGGCGAGAGTCTCGTCTCGACGAGACTTCGGAAGTCTCGTCCAAGTCTCGTCTTGTCTCGTCTCGCGGCATCACTAATAATACTCCCAAAAACACCAAAAATGGTGTACAAAAACTGGAGACAAGTACATTTCAAGAGTATCCCTAGGTTAGTCTACCTACAAAAAGTTGTAAAATCACTAGACATTAAAGCCTGGTTTATGCAGCGGCCGTAACTTAACTTAGCCATAACTTAAGAAGTTGAAAGTATATACTGCCCTTGTAGCGTTTATGCAGCAATTAGCCGTAACCGTAACCGTGCATAAACGCTACAAGGGCAATAGATACTTTCAACTTTCTTAAGTTACGGCTAAGTTAAGTTGCGGCCGCTGCATAAACCAGGCTTAACCCTGAATACGTATTTACAAGCACATGTAGTATCCTAGTTCGACTTTTATTTACAAGCATACAATAATTATTACAGTATGCGGAAGTGAAATTTATAAAATATGAAAACATCTTTACGTTTAAAAATAAAAAATAAATCCATTACTAAAAATAAATTATAAATTGATGGAACATAATTGATCACAAAAATAAAAAGTACTTAGCGAGTTAGGCAATATTTGCAAAAAGATGTTTCAGTGATACATGGCTGATGAGGTTGCTTCAGGTGAATAAACTCGCCAAGTACTTTTTATTTTTGTGATCAATTTTGATCCATCGATTTATTATTTATTTTTAGTAAGGGATTTATTTTTTATTTTTAAACGTAAAGATGTTTTCATATTTTATGAATTTTACTTCCGCATACTGTAATAATAATTATATGCTTGGAAATAAAAGTCGAACTAGGATACTACATGTGCTTGTAAATACGTATTCAGGGTTAAGCCTGGTTTATGCAGAGGCCGCAACTTAACTTAGCCGTAACTTTAGAAAGTTGAAAGTATATATTGCCCTTGTAGTGTTTATGCACGGCTACGGTTACGGCTAATTGCTGCATAAACGTTACAAGGGCAATATATACTTTCAACTTCTTAAGTTACGGCTAAGTTTAGTTACGGCCGCTGCATAAACCAGGCTTTAATGTTTGGTGATTTTATAACTTTTTGTAGGTAGACTAAACTAGGGATACTCTTGAAATGTACTTGTCTCCAGTTTTTGTACACCATTTTTGGTGTTTTCGGGGGTGATTTGTCCACTTTTTGCAAAGTTAATATATTGCTCTCTCTCACTCTAACGCGATCCCTATAGTGCTCTCTCTCACGCACTTATGTGATCATTGTCGATATTTTGACCGCTCTGAAACACACCACGTACCGTTTTATCGCTAAAGCCTGGTTTATGCAGCGGCCGTAACTTAACTTAGCCGTAACTTAAGAAGTTGAAAGTATGTATTGCCCTTGTAGCGCTTATGCAGCAATTAGCCGTAACCGTAACCGTGCATAAATGCTACAAGGGCAATATATACTTTCAACTTTCTTAAAGCTTGGTTTATGCAGCGGCCGTAACTTCACTTAGACGTAAATTAAGAAGTTGAAAGTATATATTGTGCTCGTAGCGTTTATGCAACAATTGGGGTGGCTCCCGACGACGCGTACTTTGCGTATCGCGTAACTTGCGTTGGCCAATCATGTGTTGCCGTAAGCTTTCCGGTCGATAACAGAACGGAATTACGGTTCGCCGATTGGTAGCGCAAGTTACGCGATACGCAAAGTACGCGCCGTCGGGAGCCGCCCTTAGTCGTAACCGTAACCGTGCATAAACGCTACAAGAGCAATATATACTTTCAACTTTCTTAAGTTACGGCTAAGTTAAGTTACGGCCGCTGCATAAACCAGGCTCAACTCGCTAACTTCATGGTGTGTCCGAAAATATGTGCCGAAAAATATGCGACGAAAATGGCCGACAATGGAATATTCATTGAGAAAAATTAACCCATAAAAACCCATACGCGACCAGCTACAGCTTTCTTTCAGGTACCAATCGAAAGAGAAAAAATCTGCGGACAAAACGTACATCTCAAATTTTCTCAAAAGATCTGTATAATGAGTTATTAGGAAAAATGAATTTTTCGCTATAGATATACTCCCATGTATAAGCAACGTTGTTGGCGTAAGAGAATCTTGGTGCGACTCTCGACATGTCAGTAAGGTCGGAAATGTACTTGTCTCGAGTCGCTACCGCGACTCTTGATAGGTCATGCAGTCCAGTGTACAAACATGGTAAAAATTTAAAAAATAGTGAAATCAAGTGAAAATTGTCAAGAAAGAGAAATTATCAATAAAAAAAAAGAATCAAAAAAATAAAAAGTACTTGGCGATTTTTTTTACTGAGCACACACTCACATTCTGGTGTTCACTTTTTGACTCAAATACCGTTTTGACTTATCGTCCATTAAAAACAAACTCGCTAAGTACTTTTTATTTTTTTGATTCTTTTTTTTTATTTATAATTTCTCTTTGTTGACAATTTTCACTTGATTTCACTATTTTGCTTCCTCGTAAAGGAAGCTTTGTTTACGCGAAATTTTTTTTTTTCGCAATTTTTATGTCAGTATGTTCAAAATGTCCCAAAACGTCGAGAAATCACATTTAGAAAAAATGTCCGGACGTATGTATGTGTGCATCTGTGTGTGTGTGTGTACGCTTTATGCTTTCCTTAAAATGAATATGTCTGGAGAACGCTTCGGCCGATCGACTCGAAATTTGGTATATAAGTAGACTACGTATGTCCCTGTCCTAAGTGCAATTTTTTTTGAAAATGCAAAATAATTGTCTATTTGGATGGATTTTGTATTTTCTGTAAATTGCTTGTTAGTCGTGTAACTTTCGTAATTTTGCACTTACCACCCTGAAATTTTATGTGCAGATACACTTTATAATAAGGACGGTCGGGATTGAATTTGGGAAAAATCGCTCAAGAGGTTCGGTCCGAAAAAAATGTTTAATTTTTCGCAAAAAATTTGCATGTTATCTAACTTTTGTAATTTTGCATTTATCGAGCTGATTTTTTTGTGACGATACACTCAATGACAATGAAAAATAATACCGAATTTCATAAAAATCGCCCGAGGGGTTCGATTAAAATTTTGTTTTGAAATTTCCATAAAAATTTTGTTAACGCTCCAACATCTGAATTTTTAGAAGTATCGAGCTAAATTTTTTTACACGAATACACTAGATGATAAGAATGGTTAGGGTTGAATTTGGTGAAAAACGTTCAAGCTGTTCGTTTGCAAAAAATTTTTGAAATTTTCGAAAAATACTTGTTAACACTAAGTTTCCTAATTTAGCAGCTATCGAGTTCACTTCTCTTGCACCAATACACTGGACGACAAAAACAATTAATAATGTAATTGAACAGAATTGCTAAAAAATCATGCGAATTAGAAATTTGCGCATAGCTTCTTCATTTGTTTCCGTCGTTCGTGAAGCTTCCTTTATGAGGAAGCCATGATAATAAACATACATGTCATAAAGGTGGCCAAGGAGATCCTCATAAAGGAAGGTTGACGGACGACGGAAAAAAATGAGGAAGCTATGTGCAAATTTCTAATTTGCATGATTTTTTAAATTTTTACCGTTAAGATTTTATCGAATTTTTTAATTCCAACTCTACCACAAAGATCTTGATCGCAAAGTTAAGGTTACATTGGGAAACTACATGTGCTTGGCAATGTGTGCTGTGAGTTTCATGTCTATTTATTTCACAACTTTTTGTAAGAAGACTAAACTAGAGATATTTTCGTAAATGTACTTGTCTCCAATTTTTGCACACTATTTTTGGTGTTTTTGGGGGTAATAGTCCAAGAACCAGCGACACTCGACTCTGCGTCATCGCGGATCTTGTTGAAAAAATTAGGAATTATAATTTTCACTTAGGGTAATACGAAATCACCATGCTGACCGGGCAAATCCTGAACCCATGTACCTTAATTAATTAATGAAACATTAATTTTGTCTCAGAATTAGCATGATCGTTGAATTTCAAAAAAAGTACATCACGTGTTCGGCGGCACCGAGCACTCATAGGGAATACATGTGTGCCTGCACTTAATCGGTGCCCAACCCCCTGTTGACCGGGCCCAAAGGGGGCTCGTTTCGACATTGACCTTGCGTCATGATGGATCTCACATTTTTTTTTAATGTGGGCTCGAGTCCCTAAAATACTGAAAAATATGTGTGCCTTGAAAATTCTTGATCCCGATATCATGTTGACCGGGTTATATCGCGCGCCGTTGGCCCCCGTATTATAGCCCTTCGAGCTCCATTCAAAAATGCTTTATTGCACTTTAGCGATACTTTGCGATAATTTATACTAATAATCTATGTATATATATACTAGGGGTTCTTGTGGCTCGGGTGCTACGCAACCTCACATTGTTAAGGTTTGGGTTTGGAGGTTTGGGTTTATTTGGGTGTGGAGGTTTGGGTTCTCGATTCTTGTACACGGCGGCGGCGTTAGTGGCGGCGGCGGCGGCGAAATTTTTATGTAATATAGAGATATAGAGAGATATAAACATAAATAAATAAAAGATACTATGGGGCATTCCACGGCAAATCGACCACTTTTAACCCTAACCCCTTTCCATTTGGCTGAATTTTTTTTTCCTTTTTCTACCATATCAAAACATTTTTTAGAATTTTTTCAAGTTTTTTTACCCAACTGATAAGAAGTTGTGAATTTTTTCAATAAATTAGTTTTTTATTTTTCAAATATCTATAACTTTTCCAAAAATTAAATTATCCCGATGGTTTTTTTTCAAAAATTTTTTTTAATGTACTTTTCAGAAAAAAAAATATTCGGACCGATCTTTAACGTTCATTTTTTTATTTTCTGAAAAAACGAAAATTTCTCGATGATCGCCATTTTTATTTATTTATTTGTTTTTTGTATAGAAACTTTGATATTTTCTGCAAATTCCCTGAAATTTTCAGAGTAGGCATTTTTCGCTTTCTTTTTTTTTTTTAATTGAAAAACATTATTATTTTTTGAACTCAGCTTTTTTTTCATAATACCACTTTGGGGATTTTTGATGATGTTGAAAGAATCTCAAAGTTCAAAAAAGTAATAATAAATAAGATTAAAAGTGGTATTCATTGCAAAATTTTCAATGTTTTTCGAAAAAGTAAGAAAAAAATAGAAGATAGTTCTGAATAACTTATTCACTTTTTTTCTTAAACTACATTTAAAAACGAAGAAAATGAAAAAAATGTTAATTTGTCCATTTTTGAACAAACAACAGGCTTTCAAAAATTTTTAAGTGGTCAATTTGTGATGGAATTCGTTTCAATTTTTTTTTTCAACACTTTGCTTCTTTTTTGTTTGATTACCCAAAAAACATAATTTATTGAATAATTTAATTCACAATAGCTACAATTGCATCACAAATTGACTACTTGAAAATTTTCAAAAGCCTGTTGTTTGTTTAAAAATGAACTGAATAACAATTTTTCTTTTCATTTTCTCTTTTTTTTAAGGTAATTAAAAAAAAAATATATATATAAAAGTTATTAAGAGTTATCTATTAATTAGTTGAGTTGGAAAAATAATAATTTTTTTCAATTGAAAAAAAAAACATCGGAAACGAAACGTGTCTACTCTGAAAATTTCAGATAATTTGCAGAAAATGTCATAGTTTCAATCAAAAACAAGAAAAAAATAAATAAAAATGGCGATCATCGAGAAATTTTCGTTTTTTCCGAAAATTAAAAAAAAAATGTTAAAGATCGGTCCGAATATTTTTTTTTCTGAAAAGTACATTGGAAAAAAAAAATGGAAAAAAACCATCCCGATACATTGATTTTTGAAAAATCTGTAGATATTTGAAAAATAAAAAGCCAATTTATTGGAATAATTCATAACTTTTATCGGTTGTGTAAAAAAAATTGAAAAAATTGTAAAAAATGCTTTAATAGGGTAGAAAAAGATGAAATTTTCTGAGCCAAATCGATTGGGGTCGGGGTTCAAATTGGCCGATTTGGCGTGAAATGCCCCATATGTATCTTTCATTCATATATGTTTATATGAATAAAAGCATACATTATGAATATAAATTATCGCAAAGTATCGCTAAAGGGCAATAAAGCATTTTTAAATGGAGCTCGAAGGGCTATAATCCGGGGCCAACGGCGCGCGATATAACCCGGTCGACATGATATCCGGTTCAAGAATTTTCAAGGCACACATATTTTTCATTATTCTATAGGGACTCGGGCCTACATTTGGGACAACAAAAAATCCAGATCCGTCATCACGCAAGGTCAATGTCGAAACGAACCCTCTTTGGGTCCGGTCAACAGGAGGTTGGGCACCGATTAAGGGCAGGCACACATGTATTCCCTATGAGTGCTCATCGGTGCCGCCGAACACGTGATGTACTTTTTTTTAAATTCTGCGATCATGCTAATTTTGAGGCAAAATTAATTTTTTATTAATTAATTAAGGTACGTGGGTTCAGGATTTGCCCCGTCGGCATGGCGGTTCCGTATTACCCTAGATGAAAACTATAATTTCTAATTTTTTCATCAAGATCCGCGATGACGCAGAGTCGAGTGTCGCTGGCTCTTGGACTAATACAATAAAAATCTGAAAAATTCAGGCATTTTTGGCGTGCACAATAATGATCAATAATAATTATTAATTATTGTTTATCATGTTAAAATCATAGGATATCAACAATGAAGAGGGAAAGAGGGAGAATTTGCGAAGGGGAGGTGAAAAGTGTGGTGAAGGAGTGAAAACTCCTTCCTTTCTCCCAGAACTACCCCTTAAGAGTGCGTTCTCTGCGGAACACTCCGTAAGGAGTGTGGTTACCTGGGAATTATGTTTGAATTGATTAAGGTGGCCCTAAAAAGGGCCGGTTTGTTCGTAGTTCGCCTACTCTCGAGAGAGCGATGGAAAGCCGGCGATTAAGTGAAATACGCGGTGTTTTTAATCGTCCGAATTATCGTCTCCGAAGAGTTCGGTAAATACCTCGCGCGTGCGGGGGGAGTACGGTTCCTTGAGAGGAGTTTCTTTTATAAGAGTCAGATAGAGAGATGACTCCGAGGGACAATTCTCCTTGTTAGGGCTTCTGACCAGAGGGCGAGTTCCTCGTGCGAGAGTAAGCGGTCGGACCGGGATTGTCGCGACGCGTCCCGGTACGAAATTCTGCGTTGCGTTCGCCAGAGGGCGCCTAACCCTGGGTGTTATTTTTTCTGGCGTGATCGGAGTGCTGACGGGAAAGATCTCAGGTTGGATTTCCCGGGCTAATTTCTCGTAAAGCTCCTCGAATCCTTCCGAGTACTCCGGTGACTCCCTAGTACATAGCTTCAGGAGCCGACGGGGCGTGCACCGGGGAAAGCGGAAGAGCGAGAAGCCTACGAGCTCGATAACCCGGGGAAGACGTTTGCCTGGATCCTCTTACTCCCCAGTGACTCACAACTCTGTTGAACCACGTGACGTAAATCGGATCGGAGACGACGCGAGAAACCCGGGTATTCGTCGTGGAATCTGGGACTCGACGCTTGGTAGGATCCGCGGCGCGTCGTTCTTGACGGCGGCGTTATGCGGTATCGAGTTTTTTAGGCATAAGGCCGTTAAATAAAAAAAACACAAATATATTTAAAAAAAGACTTATATCGGTTTGATTTTATTTAATGCACACAAATTTACAAATATAATAAAAATCGGAAATAAAATGAATATTACGGAACAGATATGGGAATATTGACTGTATATAAGTCTGAGTACAAAGTTTCTGGAAGAGAAACTGTATGTTCAAATAAAAAAAAAAGAATTTATTTCGCTTTATTTTTCCCTCTCGAGACAACGGCTATTTACGAGCAATGAACACTTTTCAGTGTTGGCCTCTTTTCAGTGGCTGACTCTTTGCAGTGTCTTGCCTCTTTGCAGTGGCTGCAGGGGGTCCAAGCACAGATGGGAAGGGCCGAGGCAAAGTTTTGCCTAGGCTGAATACTAGGAGCGCTAGTGTCGCTACCCATAAGCCATTGCATCGATTTTCTATCTCGCTCGCGCAGGCTGGCAGGTGTCCGCCATCTTAGATTGTTGCGTGCAGCGCGTCATCATAGTGAGTCAGGGTGTGTTTATCGCAGCGTTTTTTGGACTGTTTTTTGTTATTCTTTTGAAAATATATTGTTCAGTTTGCAGAAAAGTCAAGTATATCGTATCGGGCGATCGTTTTCATCATTATTTTTTATTTTCACCAAAGCAAGGTAAATATATCTCATTTTTTTATGAAACTAACCTCTTCTCGTATTTTGAAGTTGAGTTGAATTCTTAACAGAATATTTCTTTATTTGGCAAATATGTAGTATTGATAACAAACTGCAACATTTTTATAAGTATTAAGAATGTAAAAAAACATTTCTGTTTTTTGTTTGTAACAGCTATGTCGGGGAAGTGTTTCGTAGCGAGATGTTCGTCAGAAGCTAAACGCTTCTTCAGATTCCCAAACCCCATGATGGAGTTTGATCGGTTTTTGAAGTGGCTGGCTGCAAGCGGGAATCCTCAGCTGCTGAATGTTTCTCTGATACATATAACTTGTCGACGTTTGTGTTTGGCTCACTTTGAACAAAAATATGTGTTGGCAAAAAAACTGAGCACGACTGCAATTCCGACTCTGAATCTCCCAGGTAATTTCATGATCTTTGTTTAATACTTTAAACTAATATCAGAATGAAGGTTGGTGTTAGAAAAGGTTGGTGTTAGTTAAAATATTGAATGCTCCATTTCGACCAAAAATATTACTTTTAAAAGAACAGTGGAACTTAGCGCAGACAATTTTATTTGTGCGTACAATAAAATTATCTGTGCTAAGTTCCGCTGTCCTTTTAAAAGTAATATTTTTCTCATAAGAAGGATTCGACAAGATAACAGCAAAATTATTCTTCCATCAATAAAGTAATGAATCGATTTATTTAAAAACTGTTTTGAATTCTTTTCCAGAAAAACTTGACGTGTCAACATATGCAGACACTATTCTGCTCAATACTACTCCGAACCAGGATCCTCAAGCTGGAACGCTAAACACGCAATGGGAAGTGTTGCAAGGTAACTTACCACGAGTATATACACAATCTGTATACAATCTTCAATAATATCCGTGTTCCTAATGTGACCTCTCTTATAACGTATAGTATAGAGTAATTCTAGTGAAGCGATACGCCGCTGGTTATGCCGTTCGAAAATTGTACAATTATAACTAATTATGGTTAAATATGTGATGTAAAAGCTGATTGTGCGGCTAAAACTTTGCAAAGTTATAACTGATTAATATCATGTGATACGCGAATAGCAAAAATTTGTTAAGTTTGGTTTTTTTTTATATATAAAAGCTCATTAAATATTTCATGTAAAAACTGATTATGCGGTTAAAACTTTGCAAATTTATAGCTAATTAATTTAATGTAAAACGCGAATAGTAAAAATTGGTCAACATAATTGTTTTATATATAAAACTCGTTAAATATTTCATATGAAAACCGATTGTGCGGATAAAACTTTGCAAAGCTATAACTGATTACTTAAATGTGATACGCGAATCGTAGAAATTTATCAACTTTGTTTTATATATATAAGCTCGTTAAATATTTCATGTAAAAACCAATTGTGCGGTTAAAACTTTGTAAAGTTATAACTGATTAATATCATGTGATACGCGAATAGCAAGAACTTGTTAAGTTTGTTTTACATATAAAAGCTCTATAAATATTTTATGTAAAAACCAATTGTGCGGTTAAAACTTTGCAAAGTTATAACTGATTTCTTAAATGTGATACGCGAATCGTAAAAATTTGTTGTATGTTTTACATATAAAAGCTCTATAAATATTTCTTGTAAAAACCAATTGTGCGGTTAAAACTTTGCAAAGTTATAACTGATTAATATCATGTGATACGCGAATAGCAAAAACTTGTTAAGTTTGTTTTATATATAAAAGCTCGTTAAATATTTCATGTCAAAACTTTTTGTGCGGTTAAAACTTTGCAAAGTTATAACTGATTTCTTAAATGTGATACGCGAATCGTAAAAATTTGTTGTATGTTTTATATATAAGAGCTCGTTAAATATTTCTTGTAAAAACCAATTGTGCGGTTAAAACTTTGCAAAGTTATAACTGATTAATATCATGTGATACGTGAATAGCAAAAATTTGTTAAGTTTGTTTTATATATAAAATCTCTATAAATATTTTATGTAAAAACCAATTGTGCGGTTAGAACTTTGCAAAGTTATAACTGATTAATTTAATGTAAAACGCGAATAGTAAAAATTGATCAACTTTGTTATATATATAAAAGCTCGTTAAATATTTCATGTCAAAACTTTTTGTGCGGTTAAAACTTTGCAAAGTTATAACTGATTAATTTAATGTGATACGCGAATAGAAAAACGAAGTTTAAGTTTGTCTTTTACATAGAAGCTTGTTAAATATGTGATGTGTAAAAATAAATATTGCAAATAAACATATATTAAGACGAATAAATATAAGAAATATTTTAAATATATTGAAATACAAAATACTGGCATTTTTATTATATTTTTATATCCTGGGACATTAAAAACGAAATAATAATAATAATAATAAACCTGCTTTGGGTCGTGGAGAGGGGGTAAGCCTATATATATGACATATGTATATATATATGTCATAGGCATTAGTTCCTAGGCTGTCTACTACGGCGCCACCAGCGCAACTTTGCCTCACCATTTACTACGGTGGCTTGTACCCCCTGAGTGGCTGACTCCTTTCGGTGTCGAATACTCAACCGTGCTCGGGGTCGCTTATTTATCTCCTCCTAGCCTTCTATTCGCTTGCGAGAGAGCTCGGTCAAGCTAGCTTGCCCTCTCGCGGTGAAAGTCGGAACTCGCGTGTTCGCCATCACGCGGATTTTTGCGGAATTTCGTATCCGCGCGTCGTATGGTAAGTATACCGAGAGTATTTGTTTACAAAAGTATTTTGACAGTTGCGCGTATTATCGCATAAATATTATAAACGGTATTAATTAAAACAAGTGTCCTCAATAACGTGCGCGTCTAATTATAAAATTTAAAATTAATTAAAAAAAATATTAAGAAAGTGCGTGGTCGTGTAAAACTTTGCGTAATATTCGCGTAATTCAATTGTTATGTTAGCGTTAACAAACAATAAAATAATACGTAGATTAATTACGGTGGATGTGTAGTGTGTTTTTTTTTATCGTGTCGCTATTTGTCGCGTGTGAGCACTTAGCTAATGTCTATTAGTTTTATTAATTGTTTTGTGTTGTTTTTTCCCTTTTTTTCAGGTTAGGCGCATCGTTGGATTCACGTCGTGGGACAATATTATTTCGCGTTTGGTAAGTTCTGCACGTTAAGACATATCTTTAAGCTTAACCTAGTATAAGTATGATAATTTTTTGTTAATTTCCTTTTGCCTTTCTTTTCAGATTCTCCGGAGCAGAACCGAAACTTTCCGGAAAGGCATTTTTTGGCTTTCGTATTGTGACTGCTACGCAGGCAGTTTTCTTTGGTAAGAGTTATCTCATAAGATAAAATGATATCAAAATATATTCATTAGCTTAAAATATTAATCAATTTCTTTGATTTTAGGTATTGCGGCTCAGTCGGAGCCCTTCGGAGAGGAATTTTTCCTATCGGAGCCCTCCGGAGAGATTTTTTTTCCTATCGAAGCAGTTGGACTGCTACGCAGTCAATATTTCTAGGTAAGTTTTATCTAATAATTTTAACTCATCTGTTCTTATAAAATTATTAATGTTTTTTTCTGTTTCAGGTACTGCGTCTCAGTCGGAGACCCTTCGGAGACGATTTTTCTCCTGCGGCGCAGGTCAAAACGCCAACGGAGTGAATTTTGGGCCAACGGGGTAAGTTTTAATATCTTTTCTAATGTATTATACGAAAGTTTTTATATTATTTAACATACTAATTTTATATTCTTTCTCTTTTGTTTCAGAAAAAATAAAAATTAAAATTAAAAAAAAAAAAAACAAAAAAAATGTTGAGACATTACGACCCGACGGGTCACAACAATCATTGCTTAATAAATTGTTTAAACAATTGTTTGAACAATTTGTTAATGACTTTTGGCCAATATTATTATTGATAATTATTGTTTATAGCATGCCAAATATTGCTGAATTTGTTCAGATTTTTGTAATATGACGAAGTACGAAAATTTGAATCAGATACCATTTTTCGTTGGGACATCATCATCGGAGTTTCGAGCGAAAATAATCTAAAAAAAAATTTATAGGAAAATTCTGAAATAATTCCTGGCGATTCCTTGTACACGCTCTCTACTTTTTTGTGTACTTGGCATTTTCTCGTAAACTCTATAGTTTTTAAGTTACGTTACATCTTTCAAAATTTGTCTTTTTAAGCCAAAAGTGAAATAAGTTTGCAAGAAAGAATCGTACGAAAATTTTTAAGAAAAGAAAATGGAGCGTCTGCTAACCCTTTTAAATGTAACGCAGATAAAAAATACGAAAAAAATGTCCTTAAGTTATGCGCCCAATTTGCGATGGTCGAAACAAAGTCAAACAAGTACGCTTCGGGTACTCGTTGGGGGGCTTCGCCCCCCAAACCCCCCTTAACGTTTTGATGGGGGGCTTTGCGCTCCGTATTCTTGACCATTATCTTAATTTATTTGGTATGTAAATACTATATTGTTTTTATGTTATTGAACATTGTTTTTGATAATATTGAGTCACATTTTTCATTCTCAATGGGGGCAATGATTCATAAAGTTAATGACCGAATTTTAAGAATTATATTAGTAGGCACTCACAATTTCATAATATAATAATCATATATTTTATTTTTGTGATATATTTTGAATGTTGGTTAACATGTCCCTTAAGGACGTTTTAATAGGCACTCACACCGTTATTTAAACTCTTTGATTCATTGTGAACATCGAGTAGTCGTATAAATTCTATTAATCATAATTAAAAAGACAGATTTGAATATAATCAATATTATATAAAAGTATCTAAACAATCATATCATTTAAATGTTTTGATAGATTATATTCACAGAATTGTTATACAATATTAGGCAGTAGGGAAGAATATTAGTGACATTTGAGATGGGCATATTTATCATAATACTTTAATCATTTAATGATTACTAGTCCATTTATAATAAGTAAAAAAAGCTTTCGGTTATAAATCAATGCTCAGATTCTGTTTTTTCACGTTTGAAACGCGTGCGTGATCGCCATATTGCTACTGGAGCGCAAGCACACAAAAGAACCATGTACTTTTTATAAGAGCGAAATATGGGTTTTGAATTTGGCGCGCTCGGCCGTGTTTAGTTCCTCTTTTACTCTGTACGTGGCGTAGCGGCGTCGTGACGTACGTGGCGACGTCGCGTGCGCCGGTATATGCTTTACGTGAAAGCAGTGAGAGTGATAGGTGCTTGTTTACAGTCATTTAGAAATGCTGTCAGTGAGAAAAATAGTCTTTTTTTGTTAAAAATATTGTTTTTGTGCAAAAGTTATTCACTTAGCAGTGTCTAATTGGATTGAAACTTCATGGGACATTTGTTCATAATCATATACAGAAATTCTGTAAGTTAGAAAAAAAATCGTCCGTGAACTTCGGGGATCTAAGTGCATATGGACAGAAATAGCTGTTTTTTCGTTAAAAATTGTGTTTTCTTTGCAAAAATTGTAAGGTTAATGGTGTCTGATTGGATTCATACTTCGTGGTATATTTGTTTACAATTATATACAGACATTGTGTGAGTGAGAGAAAAATTCGTCCGTGAACTTCGGAGATCCAATTGCATACAGATAGAAATAGCATTTTTTGGTTAAAATTGTGTTTTTTGCCAAAATTGCAGCCTTAATGGTGTCTGATTGGATTCGTACTTCGTCAGACATTTGTTTACATCCATATACACACATTCTGTGAGTTAGAGAAAAATTTGTTAGAGAAATTCCAGGTTTCAACTACATATGGTCATGAAATGTCTTTTTTTGCTCAAAAATGGCTATTTTTTTCAAAAATCTTTGTTTTACAATATCCGTTTGGATTTAAACTCCTTGGGCATAGAGATTACAACCATACACAACTACCCTCCAAAGGAAGTTGAATTCCGTACACCGGTTTCTGAGATCTGGGTCTGGACAGACATCCGACACAGATTTCGAGTTGATTGCAATAGGCACTTTCTGTCATAAATGAGTGAGCGCTTAAAAAGTACGCGAAGCGTACTCTACCGGCCTCAAAAAGAGATAAATCGAAAAAAAAAGAAAAACCTACGCCAATGCTCTGATTTACTTTTTCTGTCCGACCGGGATTCGAACCCTCGACCCTGCCTACCATCCTGCCTATGTACCTAACACGCTACCTATTACGCTATCGACTACTTATGAACTTCTCCAACTCTTGTATGATATATGAAGGCCTGAAACCCGAAAAAATAATTATGTGCTTTCAAATGTGCGATACCCGGTGAAAGTTGTTTTTCGGATTCGCGAATTCGAATCTCAATTCGAAATAACTAATTTCATACCATTCAAAATGGTGGATCAAAATGCAACAATGGTTTATTTTCAATTAAACTTGGCAATCGAGAGTTTTCGAGATCGTTGATCATCGATCTAAACTGATAATTCTAAAATTCAAAATGGCGCCTCCAATATGACGGTTCAGAATGCAGAATGCAAAAATTATTTAATCCCGATGAGACTTAGAATGCCTATTAATTAATTCTGTGTATGCATATTCAAAACGGTGTATTAAAATTACAAATTTGTCTACTGTCAATCGAATTAACACCCAAGAGTAGTAAATTTTAGATGCCAAGTTGAATAAGACGATGACTGATCATAAAGTAAATTGGAAAACGCGGAATATTCCAATGCTCATGTATGGTGACACGTCCAAAGGCCAACGACAAAATATCTAACGACAAATGACCGACGATAAAATATCAAAACGACGAAATATCTAACGTCAAAATATCCAGCGTCAAAATATCTAACGTCAAAATATCTAGCGTCAAAATATCTATACGACGAAATATCCATACGACACAATAACTAGCTTTCTTTGTTTTGATACGTCCTCCCGAGAACCGGTTTGCTTTCATCCATGGAGAACATTTTAATTATCGGTTGCTGTGTGTGGGATAAATATCTTGTATGGATACACACAAAACTGGAACTACAGATCGATGCATCATGCATTTAATGAGCGCGTGAGCACGGCGCATGCTGCAATTGGAGCATTTATTAATGCGTTAAAACGGGAGCAAACTTTAACAGAAGTGGCGATCTGTCAAGCGGGGGTTGGGCGTGAGATCGTAACTCGGAAGCGTCGTAAATATCGGGATTATGATAGGAGATTGAAAGAGGTCGTCGAAGATTATCCTAATCGCGATATACTCGATTACTTGCACGGTGTTGCGTCTAACATTATGATGTAAAATGATGATGATGTAAAATGATAATGATGATGTAAAATAATGATGATGATGATGATGGTGTAATATGATGATGTAAAATGATAATCATGTTGATGTAATATGGTGATCATGGTATAATATGATGATGTAAAACGATAATGATGATGATGTGATATGGTGATCATGGTGTAATATGATGTAAAATGATCATGATAGTGTAATATGATGTAAAATGATGATGATGTAAAATAATGATGTAAAATAATAGTGTAATATGATGTAAAATGATGATGATAGTGTCATATGATGCAAATAAGTAAATGTAAAAGATGCAAACAATTAAATGTATTTTGTTATTGACCTTTAGTCGTGTCACCCAAACCAAACTCTACATGTGAGGCTTATATTTATTTTGGATTTTATATTTTGACGCTAGATATTTCGATTTTAGATATTTTTACGCTAGAAATTTTGACGTTAAATATTTTGTCGCCTAGATATTTTGTCATCTAGATATTTTGCCGGTAGATATTTTGTCGTCGGCCTTTTGTCGTCGGTCTTTTGGTTTTTGGCCTTTGGACATGGAACCCTCATGTATAAATTCCAAATCGGAAATAGTATGTTCTTCATACTGCTGTGCAATTTTCAGTTGCCGGTATACAAGAAATAAAAGTAGTCTATGCTTTGCATTTTTCAGATACTGATTTTATAAATTTACGAGACTTTGCGATTGTATTTTTCATACAATTTCACAAAACCTGCATATTAATTTTCATTCTTATGCATGGATATTCAAGCTAGAATTACGGTTAGAAATTGTATAAATCCTACGACGATGTATGAATATCAATATAAATATATTAATTTTAATGTACGACGTTAAATTATTTAAATACTAGTCCGTTAATTTCGATTTCATATACCAAGATTTGTAAATTCAATATTACTTTGTATAGTAAATTCACAAATAATTTGTGCAATATTTTTTAGACACTGGTCATACAAATTTACGAGACCTTGCGAATGTATTTTTCACAAAATTTTTCGAAGCCTGGATATTAATTTTAATTTTCGTGCATGGATATTCCATACGGTGTATTAAAATTCTAAATCGGGTATTCCGCTGATCGAATTAATACACCACTGTAGCAATTTTACCAGAAAAATGGTAGAATTACGCTAAATAATTTCAAAAATCATACGTCGATATATTGATATCAATACAAATATATTACTTGTAATATACCACTATTAATTTTACAACGTCGGTGCATTAATTTCGATTTAATATACCAAGTTTTGTGAATTTAATATGCTTCTGCATAGTAAATTCAGAAATAATTCTAACAGTGTGTTTTTTCCTTCATAGGGACAACTGTTCATAAAGTTGGTGATCGAATTTCAAGGATTATATTAGTAGGTGCTCACAACTTCAGAATATAAGGATCATACATTTTGTTTTTGTGATATATTTTGTATGTTGATTAACATGTCCCTTAGGGACGTTTTAATAGGCACTCACATCGTAATTTGAACCTTTTGATTAATAAACAGCCCTACAAAAAGATGTCTTTTAGATAACTTCTGTACGGATACATTAGATGATAATAAGATTACAACTTTTTGATGCCCTGTATTAGCCATCAATCAGATCAACAAAGATGATGACTTTTTGACAACTATTTTCCTTTTTCTTTTGGATATCCTAATAAAGTCATCGTTACGACAACAGAAAATAGATGTTCATTTAAGGACGTTCAACCATTAAGTGAAGTCTAAAAGGCAACCTATAAACGATAACTTATAGTTGCCGGTTAGACACGCGTGCTACCTGCCCAGGTAGCAATATGTTATCAAAAAGACATCAAAAGGACGACCATAAAAGTTTCGGATAACTGTTTAGTTGTCAAAAAAGATAGAGAAAAATAAACCACTAAGGCGACCAATAAAGCGACCAGTTGCTTTGTGACAAAAATGGACCGCTGCACAGTGGTCCCAAATCGCCAAAAGCTGGCCAAAAGTCGAAAAAAAAAAAAAATTTCTAGGGACTTTCAATGGTTGGAATAGTTGTAGTGGTACCTCTAGTATGTATTATGGGTAGGGTCCGATATTCGCCGGGACGATATTCGCCGGAATGGTATTCGCCGGAAAATCACTAGACTTCGATATCTCGAAACTGGCTTACTGGCATGACCCACAGGGGTCATTGCAAACATATTCTGGACTGCGAGAGATTGAATAGATGATGTGAACCCTTACTTTAGAAGACGAATTAAAGGCCAAGAGCCCTTGAAGAGAGTGGTACAACCCCTCAACAGATGGCGAGGTTAACCTGCCAAACTAGGCTAAGAAAAATAATCCGGAGCTCTTTGATAAATGTACGTTATGCACTTTGAGTACTTTGAGGTTATCGCGCGCACTGTACGCAACAATTAATCGTGAAATCAAGTAATTAATCAATGAATCACGAAATAAGTAATAATTAATTGCGCGACGATTAATATTAACTCGCACGAAGTCTACATTGTTATTATAAAGTACGCGAAAACGAGTTTAATAATGTTTATTCATAATTATCGATGAAATGTCATATTCGCCACTGCACCGCTGTGTTTCTGTGTTCTTTCAATTGATATCAAATTGTTATTGTAAATATTAAATTGTTGAAAATAACAAAATTGTTTTTTTACAATTGTCAATGAAATAAAACTAGCCGCTGTATGTACCACTGTGTTTATTTAGGTATTCTGTACATTTATTCGCTTCTTTATGTAATATATTTACATATTTATAATTAATACAAACAATCTTGATTGAAAATGTTTAAAAAAAATACACCTTTTCGTAATACGTTGCAAAATCCTGGAGCAAGTTTGTCCCTCTGCCGAGTTAAATTGTTTCCGCTCAATTGTAACAAATTGTTGAAAAGAGTAGCGCAATAAGCGAGAAGACTATCGACGTACATACTCCTTCGTCTACTGATTATTAGGCTGGCTGCACTCATCTAGAATGGCAATATAAATTCATAATCTCAATTCCAGCTTCTTATCGCACACGTTGCTTTCTGCATGTAAATACCTCTCATGCGTTGAAAAGTTTCAAGCGGCGCTCTGTGCGTCAAAAAATTCTACTAATTACACGTTATTTAACCGATGATAGACAATCGGTGCAAGCCTCAAGCAGAACATGATCAACAAGTTCAACAGTAAATAGACCACCGTCCAAGTGTCTCAGATACGATTCGTCGTCGTTCCTGCGCGTTCTTCAGATATTTGAAGCGTAATTGCATCAGTCGGTCGATTTCATATTCATAGTGCCATTCCAGATGAGCAAGGCCAGCTCAATAATCAGTAGACGAACGAGTATGTCAATAGTATTCTGATCTTAGCAGAGTCCTGGCACAGAGATGAGCGCCACTTGAAACTATTCGACACATTATGAGAGGTACTTACATGCAGAAAGTGACGTGTGTGATAAGTAGCCGGAAATAAGTACGTCGGCATGCAGACACTGAGCCCACCGACGTATTACCATCCTCTCCGGGACGTTAACGGCACATTGAAAATATTGAACGACAAGTTTTCCTCGAACATGGACAATATCTCGAATATTTTATTTCCCGATCAGTCTTTGACGTGTCCGGTAATATGGATATTGTAAAAGAATGATCATTTAAGTCAATATTTTTCCATCGTACAGGGCAATTTGCATTATTTCTACCTCAATAATCAGACATGAAGTGACATACAATTAAAAAGTTTAAAGTATGAATATTAAACATTTACCAATAACATATTTGAGATTCCTAGTCCTCGCAGTGCGATGAAGCCGCCGTCTCGGATATCGTCGTCTACAGAACCCATTCGGATCGTCTTCATCGGGACCTTTAAACGTTCCTCGACGCAGCATCACGCGCCTGCAGTCATCATTTTCACACTGCCTTACAGGCATTGTGTAAACGCGAGATTTTGAAACGAATTTTTTTTTCTCAATTTCCTCAACGTACCGCAGAAAGCGCCGAAGATATCCTGAGAAATTGTTCCGCCCACATGCAATTCGATATCGGGACATTGACCTATATAAAGTACGTCGGTGTGCAGACATTGACCCCAACGACGGATTACCGTCCTCTCCAGGACGCCAGTAAGAAGGAGCTCGACAATACAATCGTCAGATCAGCGAGAAAGCCAAATCTCGTTAACGGCACACTGAAAATCTTGAACGACAAGTTTTCATCGAACATGGAGAAGATCTCGAATATTTTATGTCCCGATCGGTGGTATTTCACGTATCCGATCATACCGAGTCACCACCGTCTTCGAGGTTTCCTGCATACTCTGAAAAAAAGGCGTTAAACATGGATATTGTAAAGGAATTTTCATATTGGGGAATATTCTTTCTTCGCACAGGGCAATTTGCATTGTTGCGACCTCAATAATCATACATGAAGTGACAAACAATTAAAAAGCTTGAAATATGAATATTGAACATTCACCGAGAACGTATTTGAGATTCTTCGTCCTCGCAGTGTGATGAAGCCGCCGTCGCGGATATCGCAGTTTACAGAACCCCTGCAGAGTGTCTTCATCGGGACCTTTGAACGTTCCTCGGCGCGGCATCATCACGCGTTTACAGTAATCATTTTCATACTGCCTTGCAGGCGCATTGGGTAAACGCTAGATTTTGAAACGATTTTTTTTCCTCAACTTTCTCAACATACCGCGCAAAGTGCCGAAGATATCCTGAGATATTTGTCAGATCAGCGAGAAAGCCAAATCTCGTCAACGGCACACTGAAATCAGTTTTCCACGTGCCCGGTCACACCGAGTGACCACTGTCTCCGAGGTTTCCTGCATACTCTGAAAAAACGTTCAAATTGTAAAAGAATTATCTTTATAGCGAATATTTTTTTCCATCGTACACGGCAATTTGCATTATTTTTCTACCTTAATAATCAAATATGAAGTGATCTACAATTAAAAAGTTTAAAGTATGAATATTAAACATTTACCGAAAATGAATTACAGATTCCTGGTCCTCGCTGTGCGATGAAGCCGTCGTCTACAGAACCCGCTCAGGATATCTTCGGCGCTTTCTGCGGTACGTTGAGGAAATTGAGAAAAAAAAAATTCGTTTCAAAATCTCGCGTTTACACAATGCCTGTAAGGCAGTGTGAAAATGATGACTGCAGGCGCGTGATGCTGCGCCGAGGAACGTTCAAAGGTCCCGATGAAGACGATCCGAATGGGTTCTGTAGACGACGATATCCGAGACGGCGGCTTCATCGCACTGCGAGGACTAGGAATCTCAAATATGTTATTGGTAAATGTTTAATATTCATACTTTAAACTTTTTAATTGTATGTCACTTCATGTCTGATTATTGAGGTAGAAATAATGCAAATTGCCCTGTACGATGGAAAAATATTGACTTAAATGATCATTCTTTTACAATATCCATGTTAAACGCCCTTTTTTTTTGCAGAGTATGCAGGAAACTTCGAAGACGGTGGTTACCTCTGTACGACCGGACACGTCAAAGACTGATCAGGAAATAAAATATTCGAGATATTGTCCATGCTCCTGGATTTTGCAACGTATTACGAAAAGGTGTATTTTTTTTTTTAACATTTTCAATCAAGATTGTTTGTATTAATTATAAATATGTAAATATATTACATAAAGAAGCGAATAAATGTACAGAATACATAAATAAACACAGTGGTACATACAGCGGCTAGTTTTATTTCATTGACAATTGTAAGAAAACAATTTTCTTATTTTCAACAATTTAATATTTACAATAACAATTTGATATCAATTGAAAGAACACAGAAACACAGCGGTGCAGCGGCGAATATGACATTTCATCGATAATTATAAATAAACATTATTAACCTCGTTTTCGCGTACTTTATAATAACAATGTAGACTTCGTGCGAGTTAATATTAATCGTCGCACAATTAATTATTACTTATTTCGTGATTCATCGATTAATTACTTGATTTCACGATTAATTGTTGCGTACAGTGCGCGCGATAACCTCAAAGTCACTCAAAGTGCATAACGTACATTTATCAAAGAGCTCCGGATTATTTTTCTTAGCCTAGTTTGGCAGGTTAACCTCGCCATCTGTTGAGGGGTTGTACCACTCTCTTCAAGGGCTCTTGGCCTTTAATTCGTCTTCTAAAGTAAGGGTTCACATCATCTATTCAATCTCTCGCAGTCCAGAATATGTTTGCAATGACCCCTGTGGGTCATGCCAGTAAGCCAGTTTCGAGATATCGAAGTCTAGTGATTTTCCGGCGAATACCATTCCGGCGAATATCGTCCCGGCGAATATGACCGTTAAGAAAAGGGGAGCGTCCATACCTGGCTCAGGAATCCATTTTATTCGTGAGCATCGAGCCGACCGCATTGTTTGTTCGTCGCGCGGAGAAATAAGACGAAAGTTTCAACGCGTCTGGAAGAGTGAAAAGTTAACGGATTTGGTTTTTACAAAATGGATTCTTCTCCAGAAAGTAAGTACAATTTGAGTGTGTTGCTCAAAATTATCGTTAACGATGTATGAAATTGTAAGTCATTAATGAAAGTAGTGGTATTTTTCCTGGTTATGTTCTGAAAAGTCGTGTTAGAAAAAGCAATAAGTCAAAACCCCTATCAACCCCCGCTCTTAAACTAAATGGAAATTATTACTTAGACATTTCTTCAAAACATATCCAAAAATTAGCTGCTCGTAGCTGCTCCTTCGGTTTCGAGAGTAATTTTTATGCCCCCCCGGCAGTAAAAGTTTTGAATGGCATAAACGTATATTTTACACGGTCAACAATTTGAACATTTTTTCAACTTAGTCAATACTCATATAAAAATTTAAAACTTGGCACAAATATTCCCCACAGTAGAAGATATAATTGTAGTAGTTTATGAAATTTTTTATCCTCGTTTTTTGAATATACACTCGCACTCAAAAGTGTGCTACACTAGTCGAAATTTTGTCGCACTAAAAATTCGATAATGGAGGCAAAAATGCTTTCTGCAGTTTTTTGTAATTTTCGCGTCTGAAATATTGTTCATAGGAAATTGATAAAGATAATTCTTCTATTAATGTTATTTTGCATTTCCTACAGATCCTCTGGATAATACCGACGAAATTTCTTTCACGAGAAAGGAAATTTACATACTTGTGAAATCGGTATTAAAAGAAAATATCAACATTGTCACTGACATTGTTGAAATGGAGGTGTCAAAACAATTGAAGCATCCATACATTTTGTCGAAAAATCTGAAAGATGCCATGGGTAGATTGGTATCGAATTTCAAAAAGAGGTGGCAAGAAGCGAGGAGGGACGAAACCAAATTCTTCAATAAATTCGATGAGTTGCTCAACGTTCCTGTGTCTTTCACGATTGAAAAAGAACGTTTGAAGACTTCCTCGGAAAACACAATGAAGCGTCCTTCTACGGAAAACACAATGGGATATCCTTCTACGGAAAGCACAATGGGGCGTCCTTCCACAAGCTGGGGCGATTCAAGTGATCGGTCAAGACGTAGGAAGACAAAAAAGGTTCGAAAAGAACATACCGTCCACGAATTGGCCTACGCTACACAAATGGGTCTCCGGGCTTCTGGAAATTTACAAGCTTCAAAGGTAATTAGGGATGTCACAGAAGGCAGTCCATCAAAAGCATCACAGTACCGTAAGTCTATGGAACGCGTTTCAGAAGATGTACTGTCAGGCAACGAAGCATTATCACTTGTGGTAGAAGGTAAAATGACCAAAAGTCAATACCAATTACTACGTTCTGTAAGCTTGAAAAAAAATTGTAAATTATACCCGCCTTATAAATGTGTATTGGATTCTAAAAAAAAAGTGTTACCCTGCAAAGTCAGAAATTTCTGTGACTGAAAGTGGAGCCACAGTTGGACTTCAAGCATTGCTCAATCATACAGCTGAAAGAATATTAACGGTAAAATCGGACGTTATTGGAAGTCTTCCTGAAAATAAAGTTGGTAATTTAGAATTGATATGCAAGTGGGGATGCGATGGAACTTCTGGTCAAAGTACTTACAAACAAAAATTTAACGATGGAGACGGCAATAAATCAGATGCCAACATTTTCTTTATTTCACTTGTTCCCTTGCAAATCTTTGATAAAGTCAATCCACACGTGATTATTTGGAAAAATCTTCGTCCTTCGTCACCAAGATTTTATCGTCCAATTAAAATTGAATTCTTTCATGAAACTGCCGAAGCAACTAGGGCAGAAGTTGATTGTATCCAAGCGCAACCTCGTGCCCTTTGAAACTGTAATTGGCGGCAAAAAAATTAACATCAATTTCAAACTTGTGTTGACAATGATAGATTCGTTACTTCCTATCGGACAAATGTCTGAAGAAGCTCAGGAATCATGCAATAAGTACATTAAAAGATTCCGAGAAGATTTTTCACGAAAATGTAACCGCATCAAAAACATGGAAGACATTTTTTGCAGATGTTTAGTAACGTCAGATCCAGTAATATCCAGTTTGCGAAAAATTCCTTCGAAGAAACTAAGATCGTTATCCCCATACAAGGTTGAACTATTGATTCCACCTTCAGTTCCAGAATCAAGGCAGATTTTTCCTGATGATACGAGCGATACATGTGACGATGATGACAGTTCACAGGACAGTGATTAATTGTAAAAAAAGCTAAAATTATATCGATTAGAAATAAAAGAATGAAAGAAATATATTATGAATGTTCATTGTCATTGTAATAATGATTATAATGACTGTATTCCAATCCTCTTCTTCCCAAGTCTTCAAGTCTTCAAATGTCACCCGAATTGAATACGTTTTCGACGAAATTTCCCGCCATATTGGATCCGCCATTTTGTTTTGCTTAATTTTGACTTCATATTCGTAGTCAGCGACCCCGGAAACCCCGGAGTACAGATATTCACCCGAATTGAATACGTTTTTGACGAAATTCCCCGCCATATTGGACCCGCCATTTTGTTTTGCTAAATTTTGACTTCATATTCGTCGTCAGCGACCCTGAAAACCCCGAAGTACAGACTTTCACCCGAATTGAATACGTTTTTGACGAAATTTCCCGCCATATTGGATCCGCCATTTTGTTTTGCTGAATTTTGACTTCATATTCGTAGTCAGCGACCCCGAAAACCCCGGAGTACAGACTTTCACCCGAATTGAATACATTTTCGACTTTTGGCCAGCTTTTTGGGATTTGGGACCACTGTGCGCTGAAGCGACCGGAACAGCGACCAATCAAATTTTTTCGAGGTTCGGTCGTTTTACGGTTTTGCAACCGTAAAACGACCGATCGTTTTTTTTGTTACATAGTTTTATGCATTTTTGCATTTTTTAAACTCCCTAGCGGATTGAGTGACCATGATTTTAACCAAAAAAACGCCCAAAAAACCGTGAAATGACCGATGATTATTCTTGGCTACGATAGTGACCCTAAAAACTATCCGAAGTGACCGAAGTCAGTTCGTCGGAGCCAAAAGAGCACGAACGCCACCGAAGTGCAACGGTTCTGTTAAAGAGACGCCTTTTGTTACTTTCGTTGCCTCTAGTCGTAGTCCCGTCGTCGACGTGACGACGCGTTTTCTCGTTCAAGTTCAAGGATGGAATCGGGTTAACAAAATAGCCGCTCGACGGTTGAGTAGAGAGAGTGAAATAAATGCTTTATTGCAATATATGAATTAATTAAATAATTAAGGTACAAAAATAAACGACGTTAATACAAAATAACCGACGCCCGTTACCCGGTACACGGACGTACGTTTTAACGAAATACGATAACGATACAACGATATACGACTACGTGCCGCGGTTCCCAACCACTCACTCATACGTTGGCCTCGCTCTACTCGCGATCCGCACGCTACGATTTCTGACTATCGACTCTCTATCTAACTTTCGCCAACGTCTGCTCTCTTCGACGTTTCGCGATCGACTTCCCGTTTCGCTCGATCGTCTCGAGCTTTCTCTCTCCTGTTGCCAAGGAAGTGTTTATTATTTCTCACGCTACCCACACAGAACCGAGTGTCCATTGGACGTCCATCTATCATCCATAGATCCTTAACACGTCTACATCCACGATGGACGTAATGCGGACATCCATTGAACATCCATGGTATACTTTTGATTGGACAAAACGCAATGGATCACACAGGACGTATATTGTATGTCCACGACACGTACTATTTCTTGAGCTACAAATATACACAACACGGCCATCCATGGTATGTCCATAGGTAGACATTAAATAGCTTTTAATTCAGGATAATAATTGAACATCCACTGGACGTTCCAGGTTCGTAAACGAAAATCACATTCGGAGGACGTCAATTGAACGTCTATCGGATGTTCCATGTAGGATTTCATATAGACGTGAACCTGGAACGTCCAATAGATGTCCAATTACGATACTGAATTGAGAGCTATTGAATGTCTACCTATGGACATACCATAGATGGCCGTGTTGTGTATATTTGTAGCTTAAGAAATAGTACGTGTGTGAACATACAATATACGTCCTGTGTGATCCATCGCGTGTTGTCCAATCAAAAGCATTCGTCCTTTAGATGTACATTTAAGTATTTCGGGCAGCTGTGATATGGGTACGCCGATTGACCGTCGTATGTACGTACAAATTACGTCTATCGAAGGATAACGCGGAAGTTTATTCGACGTCCACGACACATATTTTTGGAGCTATAAATATATTCCGCGCGTAACTTAACAGCCAGGGGACGTCCAATAATCATTTAAGTTGGATGAAAATTTCATTCCGGGGAAGTCCATGGGACATTCCTTAAACCACTATCGGAGATGCGAAACGGCAGCGATTCTATGTGCTGAAAAAGTTTCGTATACGTACCCTTAGATATTTTTTAGAGGTACCTATAGACCACATAAAGTGACATTTAATGTACGTATTTAAGACTAATGCCAATAGTGCAAAAGATATCTAATGATCATCTATTATACGTCCCTTAATTTAAACGCTATTGATTACACATTATCCATTAATTATAAATTTCATTACGATTATACATTATTCAAGGTTTGTGAGACAAAGATATATAAGTATATCAGCAAACTACATCGTATAAGGTTTTTACATGCATAAGTTTCTCATAAGTCAAGTTAGTGTAGGTAGGTAGGTAGGTAGGTAGGAGATTAGAAAAGTTAAGCAGCACCCCTTGAATCCAATACTTGGATGGGTGACCGCAGTGTGAAAAATCGAAAACTATTTTTTTTTCTTTTTTTCTGTAAAATATGGATATCTCGTAGGCCCCGAATATTATATAATCAGTAACAAAGTTTATAATTAATTAATAATGTGTAGTTAATAACGATTAAATTATTTAAATAAAGGGACGTATAATGGATGATCATTGGACATCTTTCGGATCACTGGTTTATTCGTCTTAAATACGTAAATCAGACGTCATTTTTTGGGGTCTAGTCCGTCTAAAAACCGTCTCAAGGTACGTATAAGGGATGTTCCCAGTACATAGAACAGGTGCCGTTTCGCACTTCTTTTAGCAGTGATAGGGATACTCATAGACGTCCCTGGGATGGAGCATTCATCCACCATGTATGGATATTGGACGTCCCATGGCCCTAATGTTCCGTGTGGGTAGGTGTCGTATGAAACGTGGCAGTTTCGATTATTTGTCACAGCGATGTCAATTTTATGCGCGCCAAAATTCAGATAATTTATTGACTTATCAGTTCTCTCATTAAAATATGTAGTCTTTAGTCCAGAGGACTGCGCGACCCCAGAGCGCGGGTAATGTTCCAACAATTTAAACTTAAGGGGGTCCTGTCAGCGTGAAATCGGGAAAAAATGGTTTTTTTTTTCGTTTTACAAACTCTTTTGCACTTATAGCACCAAGTCATAGACCCTTACGTTGAAAAATGGCAAAGTTACAAGCGAATCTGTAAACAAAGAATTTTGAAAATTAAGCAATCCATTTTCAAAATTCTGCATTTTTTTCACAGATTCTGGATCATAAATAAGCAATCTATATCATGATTAGAAAGTGGGATGCGGCTGCCTTATATTTTTTTTATAATTTTTTAATAATTTTTTTTTGTTTCTAAAATACAAATAAAAAATTCTAATATTCCTTATAAAAGTGAAAAAAATAGACAAAAATAAAACATATCTTGGAAAATTTCGATATTTTGCATATTTTCCAAAGTAAATGAGAAAAATCTTTTTTTGAAAAAAAAATATTCTCATTTCTTTTGAAAAATATGCAAAATATCAAAAATTTTTAAGACATGTTTTATTTTTATTTTATTTTTTTACTTCTATAAGCAATATTAGGAATTAATTTTTTTATTTTATTTTAGAAACTAAAAATAAAAAAATTATTTTAAAAAATATAAGGCAGCTGCATGCCACTTTCTAATCATGATAGATATTACTTATTTATAACTCAAAATCTGTGGAAAAAATTGCAGAATTTTAAAAATTGTGTTTTTTCAGTTATTCCTTTTTTACACACAAACGGTCGTCGCGCCACCTGAAGGAGTGATGAAATAATTCTGCAAAAAAATAAGGCTATTTTTGAAGTGGAATCAATGCGAAAAGGGATCTGATTCCTCGAGGGAAATGACTCCTCGATTTCACTTGGAATGCTCCATATATATATATACAATTGATTATTCATTCAGATTCCTGTAGAGTTGGTAAAAAAATTATTATTCTACTGTTGAATCGAAATTTGAATATCGCACGATTGCGCGCTTACAACTCTGCGGACCAATGAAAACGCTTGAAAGTGACTACAGGCCAATCAAAAAAATTGTCGCAAGTGATCAGAAAGTGTAGCAGAAAACAAACGTTCGCGCGTGGTTTATCATTTTTTTATTGTATTCACTTATTTTTATCGAGTGTTTATTTATTGGTTCAAAAGTAATATAAAATATCTATACCGATCGTGAAATTACGTGAAAGTGCTTTTTTGATCTCGACAAACGACACGAGCAGTTTCACAGTGGTTAGTAATACGTCAGTTCATATGTTTATTATATTCAATTATTTGTAAAGACAATGGTATTCGTCGTCTTTACTAAATAATCGAGTTGATTTTCATATTTATTTACACTTTTTTCAGTCAGTGAATTGAATTCCGTACCTTATATGTACAATATAACCTCCAAACTGTCAACGGATTGGAGGTTATATTGCAAAAAATGTATAGCATTTTTGGTGTACATAGATTTGTAAATATTAAAAATAATTAAAAACACAAATATGAAAAAACCGTGAAAAGCGTGTTAAAAAAATTTTTTGTCTCCATGCAATTACCATGAAAAATATTGTTTGTTATACAGGTACAGTAATCGGTGGAGCAAAGGACTGAGGAAACGTTTTTCCATACATTCAACTTCGGAGGCTGTTTCCCGAAACCTGGATCTTCAAATACTCTGCGCGCAATCCTGACCGAACCGCTTCATGGATCTTATCCTACGACGTCTCATTTTCTTTGTAACACTTTTACGGACCGCTTGAGCGCGGCACATTTTTATTATAATCAATATTGTTTTGTGTGCAGTGCTCTAAAAACCAAAAATGGGTCAAAGATTCAAAAAGTGGCCTGTAACTCCAAAATAAGGATCTAAAAAAAAAAAATGTGCCACGCTCAAGCGGTCCGCAAAAGTTTTACAAAGAAAATGAGACGTTGTAGGATAAGATCCGTCAAGCGGTTTGGTCAGAACTGCGCGCAGCGTGTGAAAATCAAAAATTGATTCATGAGAGTTCCACTGCACCGTAAGGGTTCTAACTAGCGTCAAAAGTTACTACATTTGATACTTCAAATTGTAGCCTATCTGTGAAATTTCCACAAATGCCATGAACATTTATATTGATGTTCAAAAATCGGCATTTTGACGCTGTCAGTCTCCCCTTAATAGAGGACTCCGATGCTGGTAATACACCGGACTTTATCGGTGCTTGGTAACTCTCTCGCTTGCGCGAGCGCGCGTCTGCTGACGCCACCTAGCGGATCTCGGGTGAACCGTTTCGCAAGACGGTTTTCACGGTCATTCGCGAATATGTTCCCAACGGTATATACCTAGACCGAGAAGAAGGGTATTCGGGCACTTCGCCCGAGATCCGTTAGATGGCGTCGGCTGGTGCGCGCTCTCGCGCAAGCGAGAAAGTCTCCGAGAACCGATAATGTCCGGTGTATTATCGGCATCAGAGGCCTCAATTAAGTTTAAATTGTTGGAACATTACCCGCGCTCTGTGGTCGCGCAGTCCTCTGGACTAAAGACTACATATTTTAATGAGATAACCATTGCACTTCGGTGGCGTTCGTGCTCTTTATGGGAGCGAGGATAAATAAGAAAAGTTTCGGCTCCGACGAACTGACTTCGGTCACTTCGGATAGTTTTTAGGGTCACTATCGCGGCCAAGAATGACCATCGGTCATTTGACGGTTTTTCGGTTAAAATCATGGTCACTCAATCCGCTAGGAAGTTTAAAAAATGCAAACAACTGAGTAACAAAAAAAATGATCGGTCGTTTTACGGTTTTACAACCGTAAAACGACCGAACCTTGAAAAAATTTGATTGGTCGCTGTTCCGGTCGCTTCAGCAGTCAATTTTTGTCACAAAACGACTGGTCGCTTTGTTGGTCGCTTTAGCGGTCGCACTATTTGCTAGTGTAGATAACTTATAGCGGATACCAAATTGTCAGCATATAGTCAACCTTCAGTAGTTGCCGATACGATAACGTAAAGTTATCGAATTGTCATAGCCGAAAGATGACATTTTAAAGGCATGAAATTAACCGAATATTGTAGGCATCAAACGGATGCCTTTAAGATATCCAAGAAAGGTTAACAAAACGGCATCTAAAAGACACCAATAAATGATATCCTAAAGATATCGTTTTTATACGTTATATGGGACAGACGAGCGACAATAAAGTGTGCTATCTAAAATAATATTTATTATTCGTGTATCCATTTATAGATGAAACTCCTGTATTTTCTTACAAAAATTAAACAATGATCGATTATATGTATACGCACTTCAGTTTGCAAACCTTTCATATAAACAATACATTCTTATATCGGTTAACTTTTTTGAAATAAAGATTCAGTATTACGTTATGTGTCATGATACATACAGTACTGAGCAATTGAAGTGGGATTTTTTTAAGAGCCTGTATTTTTGCAAAAAAAAATCGAATTTTAAAAAACCTCGATACATGGTAGATCGGAAATTTTATCAGCTTTCGATTGCGACCACGCTCGTCGCGATCGGTCAAGAATTGCGGGCGTGGGAGGCAAAAAGGTGGGGGAGTGCAAAATCAGGCCTCCCGCGAGTGTCGGGATTTTAGGGTTGCGAGTGCCCCAGAGGCTCTGTGCAGTATCAAACGGAAGGGTATCACTCAGAGAGTAAAAAAAGTTTAATTAGAATCGAATCCCCCACCCCCCGAGGGAGGGGTGGTGCCAAAAGGGTGAAACGGTATATTGGGCATAATGAGAAAAGGGTTCGTCCAATCGGGTTAATTTTTTTTCGAGAATCATTTTTTTTGAGTACTCCGTGACCCTGTGAAGAAAAACATAAGAAAAATCGCCCCTGAAATGAAAATTCACGTGTCCCGCCGGAACACATTTTCATTCGCGAGCATTTTTTGCATCAAAAAACTCGACAACAAATTTTTTCAATTACGCTTCATTGAAAAGGACATTTCAACGAATGAAGTCGTATTTTTTTCATATTTTTCCTATGCCTGGTTCATCTCAACGAGGCATTTGAAAAACGCGTTGCGAATCGAGATTCTTTCGATGGTCGTGGCTTTCCACAATGGATGAGTACCACTGTTGAGGCTGTTTTCGATCAGTCGTATTCAGTCCCCACCATTTTTTCACGAGCCAATCAAAAGACTTCATGGGACTTAGAATATTTTCGATATCTCGTGTTCGTGCTGGAGCGCGTACCATGGAGAGAGACTCCCGTGTCGCTATTCAGAACTTGGAATATTTTTGCGACAAAATTTTGCTTCCTCCCGCCAATCGAGCGACTTTTTGGCGTATTTTGCGAAACTTTTAGTTTCATTAGGCGTAAAGTAACGAAGATTTATATGCAATAAATTACAATACATTTTTAAAACGTAGATTTATTTGCATGATGAAAAAATAAAGAAATTTGTTTTTCCCTGATTATTTTTCAGGTAAAAATGCATGATGGCATGATTATTAATTGTATTGCAAACAAGAATGTTCAAACGTTGAAAAACATTAGTAGCCCTGAAAAGGACCGTTTATTTTTTCTTTCTCGTTTTCATCGAGTTGATTTTCAAAATTTTCAATAACTCGGGGATCGAATTTTTCTATAAGAATGTTCGATACCTCGCGCGAAGTGGAAGAGAGTGCGAGCAAAAAATAATTCTCGCAGCACAAACCGTGCTCGTCTCGAAATTTCTTTTTTTTTTTATTTTTCATCGAGCATAGAGTTTTCCCAAGTACAAAATAATTTTTGGCACTGAAAAGAGCCATTGCATTTTATTAAATTCGATCGCGTCGATCCACAAAATCCGTAAAGTCGTCATCGCCGCTCTGAATGTGCTGAAAAAAAAAAACAAATTTGGAATACCTAAAAACATCCATTTTTGTCTGCAGATAGTTGTATTACGTTGAATACTTTTTGATGGCTCTGAAAAGGGCCGATTTTCATCTCGAGGCGTCGTCGCATCGAGTTGCAAGATGATTCATCGCTGATTTATTTCATGTAGAGTGGGGAGAGAGATGCGGACACGTCGGGCAGCGCGAGAGGACTGGAGCAAGGGCCATGCGCGCCACGGCTTTATATACACAAAAGCCAAGCGGTGGCGCAATCTGATTGGCCCGTGAAGCTAGGAGGGGGATGGCTGTGCGTACCAAGCCTCTGATTGGTCAGATGACAAGCTCCAGCATGTCTTTTGCCTATTCTTCCGAAATCAAAGATTTTTAAGGACTTAGCAGATTTTCGCGACAAAATTTTGCTTCCTCGCGCCAATCGAGCGACTTTGGCGTATTTCACGAAACTTTTCGTTCATTTGGCGTAAAGTAAAGAACAATTCTATGCAATAAATTATAATATGTTTGTACAACGCAGATTTGCATGTTCAAAAAAATTGAAAAATTTCTTTTTTCCTAATTTTTTTTGCTCAAATTTTATGATGGCATGATTATTTACTTTATTGCAAACAAGAATGTGCAAACGTTGAAAAGAATTGGTAGCCCTGAAGAGGCCCGTTAATTTTTTCTTTGTTGTTTTCATTGAGTTCATTTGCAAAAAGTTCAATCACCGAGTTATTTCGATACCTTCCACGAAGTGGAAAAGTATCGAAAAATTCAATCACTGAGTTATTGAACTTTCTGCAAATAAACTCAATGAAAACACAAAAGAAAAAATTAACGGCCCTTTTCGGGGCTACCAATTCTTTTCAACGTTTGCACATTCTTGTTTGCAATAAAATAAATAATCATGCCATCATAAAATTTGAGCAAAAAAAATCAGAAAAAAACAAATTTTTCAATTTTTTGAACAGGCAAATCTGCGTTGTAAAAACATATTGTAATTTATTGCACAGAATTGTTCTTTACTTTACGCCAATTGAACGAAAAGTTTCGTGAAATACGCCAAAGTTGCTCGATTGGCGCGAGGAAGCAAAATTTTGTCGCGAAAATTTGCCAAGTCCTTGAAAATCTTTGATTTCGGAAGAACAGGCAAAAGACATGCTGGAGCTTGTCATCTGACCAATCAGAAGCTCGGTACGCACAGCCATCCCCCTCCTAGCTTCACGGGCCAATCAGAATGCGCCACCGCTTGGCTTTAGTGTATATAAAGCCGTGGCGCGCATGGCTCTTGCTCCAGTCGCCTCTTGCTGCCCGACGTGTCCGCATCTCTCTTCCCACTCTACGTTAAATGAATCAGCGTTGGATCATCTCGCAACTCGATGCCTCGAGATGAAAATCGGCCCTTTTCAGAGCCATCAAAATTTTTCAACGTAATGCAACTGTCTGCAGACAAAAATGGATATTTTTAGGTATTCCAAATTTGTTTTTTTCAGCACATTCAGAGCGGCGATGACGACTTTAAGGATTTTGTGGATCGACGAGATCGAATTTAATAAAATGCAATGGCTCTTTTCAGTGCCAAAAATTATTTTGTACTTGGGAAAACTATGCTCGATGAAAGATAAAAAAAAAAAAAGAAATTTCGAGACGAGCACGGTTTGTGCTGCGAGAATTATTTTTTGCTCGCACTCTCTTCCACTTCGCGCGAGGTATCGAACATTTTTATAGAAAAATTCGATCCCCGAGTTATTGAAAATTTTGAAAATCAACTCCATGAAAACGAGAAAGAAAAAAAAACGGTCCTTTTCAGGGCTACTAATGTTTTTCAACGTTTGAACATTCTTGTTTGCAATACAATTAATAATCATGCCATCATGCATTTTTACCTGAAAAATAATCAGGGAAAAACAAATTTCTTTATTTTTTCATCATGCAAATAAATCTACGTTTTAAAAATGTATTGTAATTTATTGCATATAAATCTTCGTTACTTTACGTCTAATGAAACTAAAAGTTTCGCAAAATACGCCAAAAAGTCGCTCGATTGGCGGGAGGAAGCAAAATGTTGTCGCAAAAATATTCCAAGTTCTGGATAGCGACACGGGAGTCTCTCTCCATGGTACGCGCTCCAGCACGAACACGAGATATCGAAAATATTCTAAGTCCCATGAAGTCTTTTGATTGGCTCGTGAAAAAATGGTGGGGACTGAATACGACTGATCGAAAACAGCCTCAACAGTGGTACTCATCCTTTGTGGAAAGCCACGACCATCGAAAGAATCTCGATTCGCAACGCGTTTTTCAAATGCCTCGTTGAGATGAACCAAGCATAGGAAAAATATGAAAAAATACGACTTCATTCGTTGAAATGTCCTTTTTAATGAGGCGTAATTGAAAAAAATTTTTGTCGAGTTTTTCGATGCGAAAAATGCTCGCGAATGAAAATGTGTTCCAGCGGGACACGTGAATTTTCATTTCAGGGGCGATTTTTCTCAGGTTTTTTTTTTCACAGGGTCACGGAGTACTCAAAAAAAATGATTCTCGAAAAAAAATTAACCCGATTGGACGAACCCTTTTCTCATTATGCCCAACATACCGTTTCACCCTTTTGGCACCACCCCTCCCTCGGGGGGTGGGGGATTCGATTCTAATGCAACTTTTTTTCATCTCTGAGTGATACCCTTTCGTTTGATACCGCACAGAGCCTCTGGGGCACTCGCAACCCTAAAATCCCGACACTCGCGGGAGGCCCGATTTTGCACTTCCCCACCTTTTTGCCTCCCACGCCCGCAATTCTTGACCGATCGCGACGAGCGTAGTCGCAATCGAAAGCTGATGAAATTTCCGATCTACCATGTATCGAGGTTTTTCCAAATTCGATATTTTTTTTGCAAAAATACAGGCTTTTAAAAAAATCCCACTTCAATTGCTCAGTACTGTATAACAACGTTACGTTATATAATATAAGACAGATGGATATATCGCATGGACTTGGTTATTGCTGCTCCACGTCCAATAAAAATACGTCTCCCAATTTTATAACCTATAACAAAAATACATTACCACCATCCTTCAGATAAGTCTATAGTATAAAATAATTGAATAATCATAGAACGCATTGTATTTTATATGTCCATACCGTGTATTCTTGCACTTTATTCGCGAAAATCAATTTTATTGCAAACGTGTTCGACGACGCTATCGATGATCGTGACTGTGACGCTCTGGCGTCTCTTTGTCCCTGCATTTTGACATTTTCGTAACTTCAAACAGTTGTCTACAGGAGCACTCGCGAAAGTTATCAACTGGACAACTTTTCCATGCCCATTTGCGTTGACGATTATTGGATAAGTTTTCGATGTCATTAAAAAGATATCTATTGGATTCACCAAAATGATGACATTTCGGCAACGATTTAACTTGCCATTTTGATAACATTAAAAAGTCATCTTTTTGATACCTCAAAATAACCTTTATATAGTTGCCGTTTTGATGATACCTTTCGGACGTCTTAAAATAGCCATCTATTCGATAAAGTGACATGATAACGTTCCGACAACTACTGGACTTGTCGTTATGTTAACCCTAAAAAGTCAACCTTTAGATAACCGTATAATTGATGTCAGTTAAAAGTCGTAAAATAGTTATCTTTAAGTAATTTCCGTAAGGCAATCAAGAAATGATATCTTTTCGATGCCAAATAGACATGTGTGCTACCTGGGTGGGTCATTGGGAACATCGAGTAGTCGGATGAATTCTACTAATCATTATTAAGAAGACAGATTTGAATATAATCAATATGATATGAAAGTATCTAAACAATCATATCATTTAAATGCTTTGGTAGATTATATTCCCAGAATTATGAAAATATTAGGCAGTAATGAAGAATATCAGTGGCATTTGAGATAAGCATATTTATCATAACACTTTAATTATTTAATGATTATTAGTCTATTTATAATAAGTAAAAAAAGCTTTAGGTTATAAATCGATGCTCAGATTCTGTTTTTTCGACTTTGAAACGTGCGGGTGATCGCTATATTACCAACGGAGCGCAAGCACACAAAAGAATCATGTATTTTGATAAGAGAAAAATGGGTTTTGAATTTGGCACGCTCAGGCTGTTTTTTAGTTCCTCTTTTACTCTGTACGTGGCGTAGCGGCGTCGTGACGTACGTGGCGACGACGCGTACGCAGGTCTATGCTTTACGTGAAAGTTATATTACTTGTTTAGAGTCATATAGAGTACATTCCATTATTGGCTTGAAGTGCTTGAAGCGTGATATGCAGAGTTCCATTAACCCGACATCTTGTTTCAAGCGCGGATTTCGTGACGAAGTGGGCGTATCGGTTGGGTTGTGGAGGGAGGTAATTTTGGAGAGTGGGGACGCTTCAAATGCCTTACCTCGAGAGGTGAGGCATTTGAAGCGTCCCCACTTTTTCTACTCCCACCATCGCTTAATTCCTGATAACAGGCGGGAGATTTCAAGCTACAAAAACATGGAATGTGCATGACGAATGCCATAATGATAACCATAATTCAACAATAACTGTACAAATGAAATACCCGTAATTATATTCCTTGATACAGAAATTATATCCGTCTTGAGTACACGAAATATATGTCTTAAAGTGGTCCTTATTTAGCGCTCGGTCGAATTTTTTAGCAGACCCTCCCCAAATCGACTCCAAATAATTGAAAAACAACACCCTAATTTTTTCTGATATTTATCTAGACTCTAACCCTATCTATTATATAATATAAATAATTATATTAATAATAATAACCATTATTATATAATAATGATATTAAAAATTACAAACTATTTCCATACGCTACGCTATTTCCATACTTTACTACGCTGTTACACGTTTTTCCAGGTTATGTATTATCTCGTAATTATAAGCGAGCAGACGGCAGACGCGACTGCGCGTGTCATTTAATAAATGCGTGCTACGAAGGCGTTCCATTATTGCTCTAGTCAGTGCTGCCACAGCGCCGCTTCGAATATTGAAACAGTCTGTAAACCTTGCTGAATCAAAACGCGCTTCAAGCACTTCAAGCCAATCAGGCCGTGGTCACTCGTATAGGCGGCCGTGAAGTAATACTATTATTATTATGTCCTGATGCTGCTCTGAGACTACGCTAGATAGCGCAACATTGCCAACCCCCCGCAACTCACCCCGTTGACCAAGACTTGTATCAACTTGTATCGGTCTCCCTTATTCTTGTGTTCTTCTTCGCACGCCTGTGCATGCCTTCCTGAACCACGACTGCTTCCAGCTTCTGCCATCTTCTTGCTTCTTCGCACGCCTTTGCACGCCTTCTCGAACATTCCTGAATTTGTTGGTGATAAGAATTCATTATCACCACAAATGACGCGGAAACCAATTTCGAGTGATAAGCAGAGGTGCTCCGTTCTTGATTGTTCGTCTATTCGGCGTGAAAAATCCCATCATTTCCCTAAATGCAAAAGTGCGATTGCTAAACCTAACTTATGAACAAACGTACACAAATCGTTACCGAATTGGTAACTTCGAAAAACACATTTTGCTGACGAAACCCATAGAAAAACCAATGGAAATACATCAATAATATTTAAAATAATCATTTATGTATTTCTATTGGTTTTTCTTTTGGTTTCTTTATTCTACACAGGTCTTTATTACATTAACTGCAAATTATCTAAATATTAGCTATAGCATCTGAACGGTCATCTATTATCTTATCTTAGGGATTGGAGACTACGCCAGATGGCACTGATCGCGGCTACCCTTCTTCATTTCTAAAGCATTGAGTTACCACGGCCTGAAGCCAATAATGGAATGCACTCATAGAAATTCTGTCAGTGAGAAAAATAGTATTTTTTTTGTAAAAAATATTGTTTTTGTGTAAAAGTTATTCACTTAGCAGTGTCTAATTGGATTGAAACTTCATGGGACATTCGTTCATAATTATACAGAAATTCTGTAAGTTAAAAAAAAATTCGTTTGTAAACTTTTGAGTTCCAAGTGAAAGGTAAATGTCCCAATACCCGACCATCTAAGAGGCGACGAAAAAGTTAACTTGTTTTTCGTGTTTAAAAGTAAACTATTTTCTATAACAACTATGACTATTGGAAAGCTTGAAGTCTCTAGTTTCCAAAACACAGGGCATAGTTGTTGCTATAATTAGTTGTTTATTCATAATAACCGAAAATACTGAGAAATGTAAATGTACCAGTACTCGACCACCCGTTTTTCTATATGACCCAATATCCGACCACACATTATGATCCTATAACCGACCACTCATCTCTATGGTGGGGAAAGGGAGGGGGTGAATTGAAAAAAATGCGTCGCTGCTCAGAGAATGTGTCACTGAAATTTTGAGGTTATGGACGAATAATATACATGTCAGCAGATGTCCGGTTACTGGGACTGAACATAGTCGCGAGCAAGTACCGATATCCGGACACATGGTCGGTTATCGGTACAAGATACATTTCGTATGTACCAATAACCGGGCATGAAAATTAAGTACTTAAAACGCATTTTTGGCTAATTTAGACAACATGATTAGTGGTATCTTTCCGAATAAAAACACCTAGGGCTCAGTTCGAAAACAATAAAATAGCGAAATAGCTTCAACAAGGTATCGCGATTCCTTAGTACTTCAGCTTAGATAATGGCTTCCGTGCCCCGAATAGTATGCGTGGTGTCATATTTATCCAAAATTAAATTATAGACGATTCTTGAACTATAAAAAGTAGTGTCGTATGCGTAGATTATGAATCCTGGATATTAAATCAATTCACAGTTTAAGATTTCTCTTAAGTGAACGCTTAACTTGCTGATATATTGGTTCAAGTGGTCGGGTATTGGGACATTTACCTTACATGGACAGAATAGCAGTTTTTTCGTTGAATATTGGGTTTTTTTTTGCAAAATTGTAAACTTAATGGTGTCTGATCGGATTAATACTCTGTGGGACATTTGTTCCCAATCATATACAGACATTGTGTGAGTTAGAGAAAAATTCGTCCGTGAACTTCGGAGATCCAAGTGCATATGGACAGAAATAGCTGTTTTTTCGTTAAAAATTGTGTTTTCTTTGCAACAATTGTATGCTTAATAGTGTCTGATTGGATTCATACTTCGTGGTACATTTGTTTACAATCATATACAGACTTTGTGTAAGTTAGAGAAAAATTCGTCCTTGAATTTCGGAGATCCAAGTGCATATAGATAGAAATAGCATTTTTTGGTTAAAATTGTGTTTTTTGTCAAAATCGCAAATTTAATGGTGACTGATTAGATTCATACTTCGTCAGACATTTGTTTACAATCATATACACACATTGTGTGAGTTAGAGAAAAATTCGTTCGTGCAATTCCATGTTTCAACTACATATGGTCATGAAACGTCTTTATTTGCTTAAAAATGGCTATTTTTTTCAAAAATCTTTGTTTTACAGTTACCGTTTGGATTTAAACTCCTTGGGCATAGAGATTACAACTATACGCAACTACCCTCTAAAGGAAATTGAATTCCGTACATCGGTTTCTGAGATCTAGGTCTGGACGGATATCCGACGCAGATTTCGAGGCGATTGCAATAGACTTCAAAACGGTCACGTACAAAATTGCGTACCTGATCGAAAAAAAAATCATAAAAAATATTTTAAAAAAGCAAAAAAAAGCTCAATTCATTTCGGTCAAAAAGCTTTTTTAAAATTCGAATATCTTTTTTTTTACGGAGTTATGCAACTTCTAGTGCGGCAGGAAATATTGACTGGTGTTTCGAAACTTTTGAGCGGAAGTATAGTTTCGTGAAAGCTCGTTCATATGAGTCAAGAAGAAAAATAGAGATGGACAGGCAGAGCAAAAAGAAGAAAGATTGTAGAGAAAGCCCCAGAAAGAACTGAGCGGTAGACAGTTTCTCATCTAACATAACCAGAAGAAGATGCACAGTGGAAAAAAATTAACGAAAAAAGGATTGTCTTAATTTTTACCCGTACATAAGATTGAGTTGAATAATGTTTCGTGACCGTTTCAGGTCACTTTTCACTCGATTCTACATGTATATCTTTCGTCTTTACAAAGCATTTTATCACTGTTATATGAATATAACTACGGAAAACTTGATTGAAGAAACTTTTCAAGTCTCGTGTGTGGGCAAAGGTGTGAGTGAATACTTAATCAGAGGTGAAATTCAAGTGGGGACTAGAAGCTAAGTAAACAACTTCTGCATGTAAATATTGATCATGGGTTTAGAAAGAGAAAGTGAGAGAGAGAGAGAGAGACAGATCAAGATAAAAGAAAAAGCAAAAAAATGGGCGTGATGGAAACTTTATAGTTGGAAGAAATCGATTTATTGGTTTTCCCAATCCAGCAAGAAATCTATTCGAGCAAAGTAAGACTTTTCTCCAACTTTTTTTTTTAATTTCCAACCCCCTCCCCCAAATGTACGCAGTGTGTGTATAGGGCCTGATCTCGTGGTTATAGTCTGGGTTGGTCTCAGAATATCCCTCGCTTTTCTATTAAGGGATCTGTCGCGAAGTTGCATATACATATGTCTATAGAAATTTCCATCGAGGTCAGGGAGGGTTCGATCAAACTCTGTACGCCTCTTTCAATCCTGCAAATCCTCTTTCTTTCCACCTTTGCTCGACAGAATTTCCGCTACATGCCTTGGAAGATGCACGCTGAGTGACGAATCGACGATCCCAATGGAGACGCTTTTATATCAATTCCCACGTAACACATCGATTCGCAAATCCTACACAACGTTCGGTGACGATGAAATTTGAGATACGTGAGAGAAAAGAAATAGTAAACTGTACTGATATTTTTATAGTCACCGAGCACTGCAAATGCTTTTGCGATGAAAAAAAACCGAAGGTGTGCTGGCATCTTGAAGAGTTTTTCTCTTCTCACTCCATTGCTTTTGTTCGTCTTGTTTTTATGTCAGTTTTTCCCTTAGAAAAGAAAATTCGACGTTTCTCAGTCGTTACCTCGTTAATGGAAAAGTCTCGAGCGAAAATTGATAAATGAGCTGGTAAAGTATAATCATTTCTGGCACCTATACAGGGTATCCCATTTTAAGGAGGCTCATCTGGTCAACGATTTATAAACAGATTTTGTTCAACCTCAATAACTGTAAAGTATAATTATTTCTGGCACCTATACAGGGTATCCCACTTTAAGGAGGCTCATCTGGTCAACGATTTATAAACAGATTTTGTTAAAAAAAATCAGAATACAATAATCAGTATCTGAAAAGTCATCTGTTGAAATTTCAAGATCTGAGGATACCTTGTTCGTAAGAAATAAATAAAAATGTAATTCCTAAATTAACATGGGCCTTTATGGGTTTCACTGGTTTTTCAATTTATAAACATGAAATTCTCAATCATTGACAAACAGAGTCCGGGTATTTTTTCCGCGGGTATTTTTTCCGCCGGGTATTTTTTCCGTGAGTATTTTTTCCGCCGGGTATTTTTTCCGCGGGTATTTTTTCTGTCGGATATTTTTTCTGCGCGCTTTTTTTACGTCGTTGTTAGTTTTGACATAACCAATTTTTTAGTGAAAAACTCATGTTTTTATTTCTAAAAAATTTTGAATTTTGGACCGAAAAACATTTTTTTCGAACATCCCGTTTTGTACCTTAAAAGTCTCATTGCACTTGTGACGGACGAGCGGGTTTAAATAAGTGATTTTAGATGTTGTTGTAGAGGTTAAATATTGATGTTGATTTATTATATGATTGTTGAGTTCAGAGAGAGTGCATGTTAGAATAATTGGATGTTGGAGCTGATCTTGCTCGTTGAGATGTAGGAGATGAACTGACTTGGGATTAGGATAAGGTGGAAGAGTGAAGTGTGAAGTGGGGTGAAAAGGGGTCCAGGCGAGTGGAGGGGACCACGAGCCATCGTAACGTAGCCAGTGGGACCAAGGACAATATGGGAGATTTGAAGATGCTGAGGTGTGAGGATTGAGCGTGAAAAAGAGATGATAAGGGAACTGAAGTGTGGGAAAGGAATGTATGGAGATTTCTATGTAATATTCTATGATACTGTGACATACTCAATTTTTGATCGGAGCAGGATTTTTCAAGATAAATCAACTGTAAGATTGAAATGGGACACGCTGTAAATCTCTCATTGCCGTGAGAACCAATAAGTCGGATTTTTTTCCTTTCGAGATTTAATTGTTACAAAATGGCGAATGAACTATAAATCTCCCCGTCCTTTTTTTGAATGTTTGAATTCTCGAACAATTTGTCCAGTTCTGAAAGTAAAACTTATTCGACAGTTGTGCTTTTTCTCATCAAGAGCGAAATGTAGTTTCGTTTCGCGTCCTTCCTTCGCAATTTGTTGTATGTTTTGTAAATAAGTGATGATACGATTCATTATTTAAGGGGTTATACGCAGTCAGGATTTTCAAAAAATCAATTCCAATTAATATGTTTCCAAGGCTTTTGAAACTTTGAACGCGTTTTTTTCAAAACTGTGTTTTTAAAGTCGGCGACTAAGATTTCTCAGAAACGGCATAACCGATCAATATCAAATTTGTTCACAAGCTTTATAAATATATTTTTTAGTAATTGATCGTAGGTTTTTTTCCGATAAATATTTTCCATTTTATAAACAATTTAAGGCAAAAAATTTCATCAAAAATCGAAATCTTTTTTTGAGAAGCCGCTATTTTGTTAGAAATAAATATGTTGCCTATTCCTTCGATTGGATACTAGATAATACCTTATATTAACGAAATATTTATTATTTTCTCATTTTGGATGATCCACTCCAGAGATATCGTGGTCACCGCCAGACGTCTTTTTTCAAAGGACCTCCCGGAGATCGGCTACGGCGGCTTAAAAAATCATTATTTTTTAATAACAAAAATTTCAAAATAAAGTTGAAAGTTACAAAAATATGCGTATAATTTTTTACGTTAATAAATTAAAATTTCTTTCCAGAAAAAATTCTTCAAAAATCGCTTTTTTCGACCTCTTGACTGCGTATAACCCCTTTACCAGGACGACTATTTATTTAACGATTGTTTAAATTTTAACTGAGGCAAAAAGCGGAAACAACCTATCAAATCAATGCTCGGTTAACGCAAATCCGAACAATTCCAGTCGATATATCAGTGTCATTATTAATTCAATCATTTGCCTCTGTTATCCAGATATATCGGATATATACTTCGTGTTAATTAATGTTAAATCTTCATCGGTACAGCGACTCGAAATTTCCGGCAAATTCTATGTCGGCATCAGTTTCGATCGAGAATGACTCGATTGGACTATGTGTTATTGGAATATGGAATATCTGTTATGCGAGATTCACTGCAAGTTCTCTCGATGGAAAGTGTCAATTACCATTAAAATATACAGTCGGATCTCTCAGATATGTCGAACGATCCTTTCTCTTTAAAAAGTTCCACAGTACTTACATTTCCACAATAAGATATAAGTGAAACTCATCTCCTCTTCAAGAGGAGCCGATGAAGTTTTATTCCCTGCCTTAAATTTTTTAACAAATTTTCCTAGAACTTCTCATTTGCAAGATTAAAAAATAATATTTTTCTAGAAGACTTAGATAAAAAAGGCCAGAAGGATAAAAATGGCCTCATTACATTATTTTTCACATTTTATTAAGTTGATTTCGAAAAAAAGTGTATTTAAATTTTTAGCTGTTTTTCGTTCGCACGCGTTAACGCCGGTAATGTGGAGAAGAGTAATTGAAGGGGATTTGAAGTTGACTATTAATGTGAAGAAACAGTTTTTCTGCACAACTGAACTTTCCGATGGATCATAAAATGTTACTATAAAGTTAAAACTCGAAAGCGTATGACTTAAAACCATCTAAATTGATCCACACTTATAAAAGTATCGACAGTACATGGTATTGGTACCGAGGATCCTCGTTCAATAGCTGGAGGTGAATTATGCGGATTTCTACGACCTCGTGGGCAAGAGGGATGTGATTAGGTCATGAGGTCCTTCCCGAGTGTACACATTAGCTCAATATTGATGACTTATTGCTAGAAAGGCATAGAGCCATCTCTTTTATATACCTCATGCGCTCTTATAACTTTAGGTAATTTATATTATGTCGCTGAGAGAGCACAGAGGCCTCTCCTATATTTGAACTAATCTTTCGCCAGCTTCGTTGCTATATCGGTCGTTCTGCTAAACCCGTGTTATTAGGGGATTGGTTCGAAGGATGGCTCGCCTATTATGGAGTGGTGCAATTAAGTATGAAATGTCTAGACTTCTGTCAGAAGTACTGAGTTAGGTGTCATTTACCATATGCATATCGCATGTTTCACAAAAAGTCATATTTGAGGATCCAGCAAAAAATTTTATCTGATTGAAATTTCCGTACTTCGTGATACAATAAAAATCTGAAAAAATTTAGCAAAATTTGGCGTGCCATAAACAACAATTATCAATAATACAATTGTCCAAAAGTTATTAATAAAATGATTAAACAAATACCTATTCAACAATTTTTTGGTGAGGCTTTTTTTTCTTGAACAAATCGAATGCGTTAATTTTTCTGAAAGCATATGAATTTTTTCAGAGATTTCTCTCTACTTTCAAATTTACGTTTTGAAATTCTTAGAATGTCTGTATTTATGTATTTTTTTGGCCTAGTGGCTTTGAAACTTTTTAAAGCTGACGATAAACCTGCGCGCAAAAACATATACATAATTGGGCGATTTTGATTTGTATATCTCAGAATTTTTTTAATAATATTTAAAAATAGAGAGAAAATTCTTAAAAAATTCCTATGCGTTCAGAAAAATTAACGCATTCGATATGTTTAAGAAAAAAAGCACTTACAAAAAATGTTTGAATAATTATTTGTTTAGACAATTTATTAATAACTTTTGGGCAATATTATTATTGATAACACAGTCACACAAAAAATAAAAAAGATTTCGGCTTGGGGGTCTGACAATAAACAATGTATGTTTTTGGAGTCGCTGAATCCGAATCCGAGGTTGGTTTAACACTAGCACGTCACACGGAAAAAAGGAACAGTTAAAAATACAGAGGTTACCCAGTTCGCATTGGACTCGAGGAATTGCACAGCGATATTGACTGAAATGAACTGCTCAAAATGCAGTGAGCTCAATGTGAATTATTACAGTTTCTGCACTGTCCTCTTTGGACTGGAGCCACCCCACAGTTTCTTTCACTGGAACGCATAATCCAAAATACAGTTTAGTCCGAAGTAAATTATATAGTTTAACACTGAAATATAAACTTTATGAAATCCGTAAGTTCACAGTGTTAATGTGTATTATATACTATGAATGCGTTTATTGTATGGACAGTGCCTACGTAAGTGTTTCAATGGTGAAATCCTCTGTTGAAGAACGTCGGCAGCAACGGATATAGTTTCAGTTTACAACGGTTGCTTTTTACAGTGTGGACCAAGTGAACCCTCCAGTTTTGTGAACCCTCCAGTGAACCCACCGAATGAGGCATCGCCGAATTGAGCACATTGTCGATAGTTGCCATATTCAAGATCGTTCAAAGACCTTGACCGATTGACCTTCGATTGACAATGTCAAGCGTGAAATGAAGCCTAGTTGAAATGATAAATCAAGTGAGGATAGTAAAACTCCAGAAGTTATTTGCATGTTCGATTTTGACAAGGATGCTGCTGAATATAACTACGATCGTATTTTTTTAAAATAATTTTTGATAATTCGTGAATCACACATGCACAAAAATACGCAGAAATGGAAAAAGATAAGCCCAATACATACATGAAACGTTTGATCATACGCACATACACATAAAAAGCAAAAACGGTACAGATTAATACATTTAAGTACATTAGGTTAAATTAGATTGAACAAGAACAACCTTTTTCTTTCCGACTCCGATGAACCACTCACTACTAACTGCCACAGCGCTTGATGACACGGTGGCACGCGCGAGACAAGCCCTTTGTTACCACCATTACGATCAAACACTTGATAAAATTCACAGCGTCACACTGTCATTTTGACGGTCTGAATCCAGTGGCGCGAAAATAAAAAGATATTGTAACACGAAATCGTGCACATATGGACAATTCGGAAATAATGTCGGGAGCGGGTTGGATAGCTCAGTTGGAAGAGCACTCGACCGGCAATCGAGAGGTCCCGGGTTCGAATCCCGGTCCCGTCCCTCCGCATTTTTTTCTGAATTGTCCATAACGCAAAAAGCGTTATAAGTGGCGCCCGACGTGGGGCACGGCCTCTGAATAACCACAGAAAATTAATTTCGTGGTTGCCGTGTAAAAAGAATCCAAATCCCTGAGATCCATCTCCCACCTTCCTGCTAGCCAAGCTCCCCCATTCCTCCCTCAGGCCGACGCCTGTAGTACCCCTTCCCATACCTCATGCCCCTCTCAGACAATCCCAGTCTGTTGTACCCGTTGCGTTTGAGTTGAGTTTGCGTTTGAGTTCGAGTGCGAGCCGCTAGATGGCGGCTCGACTCTGGCAGGGGAGATTGTAACACGAAATCGTGCACATATGGACAATTCGGAAATAATGTCGGGAGCGGGTTGGATAGCTCAGTTGGAAGAGCACTCGACCGGCAATCGAGAGGTCCCGGGTTCGAATCCCGGTCCCGTCCCTCCGCATTTTTTTCTGAATTGTCCATAACGCAAAAAGCGTTATAATATATATAAATATACAAAATGCACGTGCACGCTAGAAATTACTGCGCTACACTGTAAAATTTAATGATTCACTCTGTATTCAATACAGTGTACACTGTGTATCTTGCAGTTTGTATACAGAAACAAATTCAGTGATTTCATGTAAATTCTACAGTCAAATTTCTTTACTGGGCACACTGGTTTATCCACAACTCCAGCCTGTAAATAAGCCATTGTACACTGTAAAAACCTCAGTGTGCACAGATAATGTCATGAACTGTCGAAAGAAGAGTGAATTTACAGCACCACACTGTAAAATTTAATAAATCACCCTATGTTCAATACAGTGTACATTGTAACCCATGCAGTTACGTGCAGGAAAAAAATCAGTGATCTTATGTAAATTCTACAGTAAATTTTTTTTACTGGTGACACTGAATTATTCACATACCAAATTGTAATTAAGCCAGTGTACACTATCAAAATCTCAGTGTGTTACAGGAAAAGTCATCATTTTCATCTCGCTCGCACGCACTCACGGCACTCACCCATGGTATCCATGGCAACGAAATTCCCGCCATCTTGGTTTGTTGCGTGTTGCGCGTCTTCATAGTGCGCTCGGGTGTGTTTTTTGGACTGTTTTTTGTTATCTTTTTGCAAATATATTGTGCAGCTTGCAGAAAAGTCGAGTGCATCGTATTAGGTGATCCTTTTAATAATCATTTTTTATCTTCACCGAAGCAAGGTAAATATATCTCGTTTTGTTATGAACCTAACCTCTTCTCGTATTTTCATCTCAAGTTGAATTCTCAACCGAATATTTGTTAATTTAAGCAAATATATAATATTGAAGGTGGACTGCACTATTTTTATAAGAATTATGAATCTAAAAAAATCCTTTCTACTTGTTGTTTGTAACAGCTATGTCGAGGAAGTGTTTGATAGCGGGATGTTCGACGGAGGCTACATGCTTCTTCAAATTCCCAAATCCCATGACTGAGTCTGATCAGTTTTTAAAGTGGCTTGCTGCAAGTGGGAATCCTAAGCTGCTGAATGTTTCTCCGATGCATGTGACAAATCGACATTTGTGTTCGGTTCACTTCGAACAAAAATATATGTTTGCGAAAAATGTTAATATTGTTTTATATATAAAAGCTCGTTAAATATTTGATGTAAATGCTGGTTGTACGGTTAAAACGTTGCAAAGTTATAGCTGATTAATTTTATGTGACGCCCGAATAGAAAAAGATTTTATAAGTTTGTTTTACATATAAAAGCTCGTCAAATATTTAATGTAAACAGTGGTTATGCGGTTAAAGCTTTGCAAAGTTATAGCTGAATAATTTTATATTATACGCGAATATAAAAACAATTTTTAAGTTTCTTTATAACATGAAAGCTTGTCAAATATGTGATGTAAACACCGATTGTGCAGCTGAAACTTTGCAAAGTTCTGACTGATTAATTTTATGTGATACGCGAATAGAAAAACAATTTTCACGTTTGTTTATAACATGAAAGCTTGTCAAACATGTGATGTAAAAACTGATTGTGCAGCTAAAACTTTGCAAAGTTCGGACTGATTAATTTTATGAGATACGCGAATAGAAAAAGATTTTTTAAGTTTGTTTTATATATAAAAGCTCGTCAAATATTTAATGTAAACACTGGTTGTGCGGTTAAAGCTTTGTAAAGTTATAGCTGAATAATTTTATGTGATGCGCGAATAGAAAAACAATTTTTAAGATTGTTTATAACATGAAAGCTTGTCAAATATGTGATGTAAGCACTGATTGTGCAGCTAAAACTTTGGAAAGTTCTGACTGATAAATTTTATGTGATACGCGAATAGAAAAATAATTTTTAAGTTGTTTTATAACATGAAAGCTTGTCAAATATGTGATGTAAAAACCGATTATGCAGCTAAAACTTTGCAAAGTTCTGACTGATTAATTTAATGTTATACCCGAATAGAAAAACAATTTTTAAGTTGGTTTATAACATAAAAGCTTTTCAAATATGTAATGTAAAAACCGATCGTGCAGCTAAAACTTTGCAAAGTTATAACTGATTAATTTTATGCGATACGCGAATAGAAAAAGAATTTTTAAGCGCGTTTTTTATCTAAAAGCTTGTTAAATATTTCGATGTGTAAATATGAATGTTGTAAATAGTCATATATTGAGATGAATAATTATACAAAATATTTGAAATATATTAAAACACGAATATACTGGCATTTTTATTATATTTTTGTATCCTGGGACATGTGAAATGAAAAAATAATAATAATAATGAACCTGCTTCGGGGGCCGTGGAGAGGGGGTAAATCTGTATATATGTGTCATTCCATATCAATTCAACGACGTTTTGACGGTGACCCATTCGATTTTTTTTATTTTCCAATATGTTATTATACATGCAAAAAGAAGTATCCATGCCAATTTTTAGCTCTCTATCTTAAACCATACCGAAGTTATTGATTTTTCAAGAATATACTTAAAATAATCATAACTTCTACATTAACCAAGATATTGTAATTTGTCAAGAGGTCATTTTTTTTCATTTTTCGAGGTACTTTTAAAAAAATTTTTATTTATTTCCACGAAGTGGAAAAGTATCGAAAAATTCAATCACTGAGTTATTGAAATGAATCAGCGATAGATTCATCTCGAAACTCGATGCCACGACGCCTCGAGATAAAAATCGGCCCTTTTCAGAGCCATCAAAATTTTTCAACGTATTACAACTCTCCGCAGATAAAAATGGATGTTTTTAGGTATTCCAAATTTATGTTTTTTTCAGCAGATTCAGAGCGGCGATGACGACTTTACGGATTTTGTGGATCGACGCGATCGAATTTAATAAAATGTAATGGCTCTTTTCAGTGCCAAAAATTATTTTGTACTTGGGAAAACTCTATGCTCGATGAAAGATAATGTTTCGTCATGGGTTATTGCGGCAACCATTTTATTTTATTTTATTTATTTCGAAAACGCAATAAATATAAATAATGATCATTGGTACTCAAAGGAGCTAAAATTATTAAAAATATTTTGTAATGGCTTATCGGTGTGCGAGCGAGTGGCCGTTGACGATCTCACGATGCTTGGTTGCAGCTTTTGTGCTGACCAAGGAGATCTCACGGTAGCCGCGAGTCGCTGCACATACAAGAGATGTGCAGCGCTCGGCGTAAGAACATTTCGCTCGCGCCCTGATATCCAATGGAGTCCCTAGGACTATTTTTATGCGAATCAAATCAGTCAGTTGCGTTCAGAGGTGCGACCCGAACGGTCGCGCCCGCAAAATTAATTAGCCAGTTGTATTCGGGAGTGGTGATCAGAGTGTCCTCCCCCTGCCGATAAATAATCAGCGCGGTCTCTTTGAAGAGTTACAACAAATACAATAAATAAATCCATAAACATCGACGAAAGAGCGTACACGTGTAACGAGACCTCTGAGCTGTTGACGATCATGTATAGCCACACCTCTGAATCGTCAATCAGACACGTTTCCAGCGCCTCTGAGACGCCTCATCGAAGTGTCTTAAAAGAAATTGAGATGACAAATTAAAACTTCAACCAATCGAAAAAGTAACCAAAAGTGTAAACCCTAATTTACAAAGGAACTTGACCATTGGTCGAGATTACGTTTCAATAAATATTATCTTTGTTATTGTTATCCAATAACGCGAGTGGCATTATTTCATATCACTAATCCCGCTCGCGCTCCATCCCTGGCGGGCACATTCCCGCCTAAAAGGAGCAAATATAACAATTAACAAGTTCGTCCTTCTCTCCGATTGGACCGATCTCTCATGACAACAGAGAGGGTGGTCCGAAATATATATCAGGACGTAACAATAAAAAAAAAGGACTTCCGAGACGAGCACGGTATGCTGCGAGAATTATTTTTTGCTCGCACTCTCTTCCACTTCGCGCGAGGTATCGAACATTTTTATAGAAAAATTCGATCCTCGAGTTATTGAAAATTTTGCAAACCAACTCGATGAAAACGAGAAAGAAAAAATAAACGGTCCTTTTCAGGGCTACTAATTTTTTTTAACGTTTGAACATTTTTGTTTGCAATACAATTAATAATCATGCCATCATGCATTTTTACCTGAAAAATAATCAGGGAAAAAGAAATTTCTTTATTTTTTCATCATGCAAATAAATCTACGTTTTAAAAACGTATTGTAATTTATTGCATATAAATCTTCGTTACTTTATGCCTAATAAAACTAAACGGGTCCTTTTCAGGGCTACCAATTTGTTGCAACGTTTAAACATTCTTGTTTGCAATTAAATTAATAATCATGCCGTCATGCATTTTTACCTGAAAAATAATCAGGGAAAAACAAATTTCTTTATTTTTTCATCATGCAAATAAATCTACGTTTTAAAAATGTATTGAAATTTATTGCATATAAATCTTCGTTACTTTACGGAAAAAAGGAACAGTTAATATTACAGGGGGGCCCAGTTCGCATTGTATACAAACTGCAAGATACACAGTGTACACTGTATTGAATATAGAGTGAATCATCAAATTTTACAGTGTGGCGCAGTAATTTCTAGCGTGCACGTGCATTTTGTATATTTATATATATATCTTTTTATTTTTACGCCACTGGATTCAGACAGTCAAAATGACAGTGTGACGCTGTGAATTTTATCAAGTGTTTGATCGTAATGGTGGTAACAAAGGGCTTGTCTCGCGCGTGCCACCGTATCGTCAAGCGCTGTGGCAGTTAGTAGAGAGTGGTTCATCGGAGACGAAAAGAAAAAGGTTGTTCTTGTTCAATCTAATTTAACCTAATGTACTTAAATGTATTAATCTGTACAGTTTTTGCTTTTTATGTGTATGTGCGTATGACCAAACGTGTCATGTGTGTATTGGGCTTATCTTTTTTCATTTCTGCGTATTTTTGTGCATGTGTGATTCACGAATTATCGAAAATTATTTAATAAAATACTATCGTAGTTATATTCAGCAGCATCCTTGTCAAAATCGAACATGCAGATAACTTCTCGAGTTTTACTATCCTCATTTGATTTATCATTTCAACTAGGCTTCATTTCACGCTTGACATTGTCAATCGGAGGTCAATCGATCAAGGTCTTTGAACGATCTTGAACATGGCAACTATCGACAATGTGCTTAATTCGGCGATGCCTCATTCGGTGGGTTCACTGATGGAGGGTTCACAAAACTGGGGAATTCACTTGGTCCACACTGAAAAAAGCAACGGTTGAAAACTGAAACTATATCAGTTGCTGCCAACTTTCTTCAACAGAGGATTTCACTATTGAAACACTTACGTGGGCACTGTCCATACAATAAACGCATTCATAGTATATAATACACATTAACACTGTAAACTTACGGATTTCATCAAGTTTATATTTCAGTGTTAAGCTGTATAATTTACTTTGGACTACACTGTATTTTGGATTATGCGTTCCAGTAAAAGAAACTGTGGGGTGGCTCCAGTCCAAAGAGGACAGTGCAGAAACTGTAATAATTCACTTTGAGCTCACTGCATTTTGAGCAGTTTATTTCAGTAAATATCGCTGTGCAATTCCTCGAGTCCAATGAGAACTGGGTAACCCCTGTATTTTTAACTGTTTCTTTTTTTCCATGTAATAAAACTAAAAGTTTCAAAAAAAAAGGAAGCAAAATTTTGTCGCAAAAATATTCCAAGTTCTGGGTAGCGACACGGGAGTCTCTCTCCATGGTACGCGCTCCAGCACGAACACGAGATATCGAAAATATTCTAAGTCCCATGAAGTCTTTTGATTGGCTCGTGAAAAAATGGTGGGGACTGAATACGACTGATCGAAAATAGCCTAAACAGTGGTACTCATCCATTGTGGAAAGCCACGACCATCGAAAGAATCTCGATTCGCAACGCGTTTTTCAAATGCCTCGTTGAGATGGACCAGGCATAGGAAAAATATGAAAAAATACGACTTCATTCGTTGAAATGTCCTTTTTAATGAGGCGTAATTGAAAAAAATTTTTGTCGAATTTTTCGATGCGAAAAATTCTCGCAAATGAAAATGCGTTCCGGTGGGACACGTGAATTTTCATTTCAGGGGCGATTTTTCTCAAGTTTTTTTTTTCACAGGGTCACGGAGTACTCAAAAAAAATTATTCCCGAAAAAAATTAACCCGATTAGACGAACCCTTTTCTCATTATGCCCAACATACCGTTTCACCCTTTTGGCACCACCCCTCCCTCGGGGGGTGGGGGATTCGATTCTAATGCAACTTTTTTCATCTCTAAGTGATACCCTTTCGTTTGATACCACACAGAGCCTCTGGGGCACTCGCAACCCTAAAATCCCGACACTCGCGGGAGGCCCGATTTTGCACTCCCCCACCTTTATGCCTCCCACGCCCGCAATTATTGACCGATTTCGACGAGCGTGGTCGCAATCGAAAGCTGATGAAATTTCCAATCTATTATGTATCGAGATTTTTCCAAATTCGATTTTTTTTGCAAAAATACAGGCTCTCAAACAAATCCCACTTCAATTGCTCAGTACTGTATACATATACATATACTACCAGACATGTCTTGAATCATTTTGAGGTTATGTAGATTAAGGATCGTAAATGATTTATGAGTCTAATTATGTGAGTGTAATTACATGAGTATTTGTCGTGACAGAAAAACACCCTAGTAACAATTGTCTCTGAGCGACGAGTTTCATGAACCCGATTCTAAACCTGCCGGAATAAATTTCTACTATGATTTTTGATGCTATTGTGACTACCCCCCTATCGCGTCCTTGCCGGCGGCGTGGGCCCCTTAAGGGGAGGCTAAATACCGACATCAGCGCCTCGAAAATGGATTCCAAATTTGCTGAAGCACGAATGGATGAAAATCAATAAAATTTTGACAGTATCATCAGAATTATGGCACAAATGGAGCCCCACTAAAGTTTTTTCGGAAAACGAAAGACAACATTACAGATCCGATTATCATCAAAAATTTGTAATTGAAAATATTAAATTATAATGTTTTTACGGCATTTCAGCTAAAACCAAGAGTGGAGCTCCATAACCAACACCAAAGTACGAATATCGATAGGTCTTTGACATTATTTTATGAAAAAACCGCGACGTAAGTTTGGAATCTCAATCACGAGATAAATGTTGTTAAATTTCATGTTTTATCGAAAAAAAATAGCGAAATTAAGTTCACAGAAATCCGAAAGAGGGCAGCCCCATGTGGAATTCCTATGAAATAAACATTACTTTCATCAGACTTCTATGCAAACTGTCTGACAAGTCAGTGGCAATAAACGAAAACGTTGATTTATGTCTCGCATTTGCATTTTGCACTTATCCATTATTAATTCATAAATTTAATTGATTTTCATCCACCGGTATTGGAAAAAGTTTGGACAGCGATTTTGAGTCGATAATGTAGGGCTTCAGTAATATTGTCGGTATTTAGCCTCGCCTTAATATTGATCATTCGTCAATGATTCATCAACTTTGAATCTCCTATAAAGAATTTGTTTAATATGTGAAAATGAATTTTAGTGACCTATGTACCCCAAATGTAATACAAATATCACGGGCTCTTAAGTAGATGATAGCGTAGTAGGTAGCGTGTCAGCGTTAGATCGTTAGAAAGGTTCAGTACTCAGGCAGCCCTCAATCCCCCACAATCGGCAAATTATCGTTCTTGGATCCGCGCAAAGTTGAGGAGCAGATGTCAGAAAAAAGATGTTGTTAATAAGTTAAATTTGGAAAGATATAATTTATTTTAAAAAAATTTCTTTCTATTTTTGGATATAACCATGAAACTGGGCATCGGGAGTTCTAATTTTTTTTTATTCCCTAATGTTATATAATGTTTAAAACTAATAAAAGATTAATAAAAAAATATTAATTTCATCGGAATTATAAAGAAATATGTAATGCAAATTAAATAAAAAATGAATGATGATTCGTTACGTAACAGTTACGTCAATGCTGCCTCCCCCCGCGCCTTTCCGCTCTCGTGAGATCGAGAGAGATAGAGCTAAAACTTTTAACACATATTTTTCGAAATCGACGGAATGAAAGAAGAATAGTGAGGCCACCTGTGCAAATTAATTATGCAGATGGCTCCACTCTTCTTTTTTATTGTATCAAGCTATCTTCGAGGAAAACGTGTTAAAAATGTTTGAGGTTATGTTAACCCTTATGGCTATGCGATGAGTTTGTTACGTCTATGTGCCGAGTGTGTTACATCTATGAGGGATTCTCTGTCAACTCAGCCACTTTTTTTCGACCATCTCAGATGTGCCCCGTAATTGGTTATATCAAAGTGCTACTAAAATGCATTCTATGTGAATTTTTTCAGATTTTTTAATTCAAAATTTTAGAAATCGCCGTTTTTTTTCAAATGAATATATCTCGGAAATTTGAAGTAACTGAAAAAAAGGCCTGCACATAAAAGTTGTAGTTTTGTATTAGCATTCAAGCGGAATATTTTAAATAATTTTTACGTTCCGGTAACGCTTGTTTTTTACCAGAAAAGGGGATAATTATTTTTTTTATTAAAAAAAGGCCATTTTTTTGGCTGAAAAAATTACAGAGTCTTCCAGTATATCTGACGATATTGCAAAAGGATCGCCAGAGTGGCACGTTTACTTCAAGACGAACCCAGAACGATTCTTTCGTAGCTATAATAGTTTTCGAAATATTAAACAAATAAACTTGATTTTGGAGTGTTGTTTGAGGTTATAACCAAACCCTGACATGCTGAGATTAAACCAACCTCGGATTCGGATTCAGCGACCCCAAAAACATACAGTATACATCCCACATGGAACCGAGTGTCCATTGGACGTCTATCGACCATCCATAGATCCTTAACACGTCTACATCCACGATGGACGTAATGCGGACATACATTGAACATCCATGGTATACTTTTGATTGGACAAAATGCGATGGATCACACAAGACGTATATTGTATGTCTACAACCCGTACCATTTCTTGAGCTACAAATATACACACCACGGCCATCCATGGTATATCCATAGGTAGAAATTAAAAAGCTTTTAATTCAGGATAGTAATTGAACATCCATTGGACGTTCCAGGTTCGTAAACAAAAATCATATTTGGAGGACGTCAATTGAACGTCTATCGGATGTTCCGTGTACAATTTCATATAGACGTGAACTTTGAACGTCCAATAGATGTCCAATTTCTATCCTAAATTGAAAGCTATTGAATGTTTACCTATGGACATACTATGGATAGCCGTGTTGTGTATATTTGTAGCTCAAGAAATAGTACGTGTTGTGGAAATACAATATACGTCCTGTGTGATCCATCGCGTTTTGTCCAATCAAAAGCATTCGGCCTTCAGATGTACAATCAAGTATTTCGAGCAGCTACGATATGGATACGCCGCTTGACCGTCTTATATACATACAAATTACGTCTATCGAAGGATAACGCGGATGTCTATTCTACGTCCACGACACATATTTTTGGAGCTGTAAATATATCCCGCGCGTAATCTAACAGCCTGGGGACGTCCAATGTTCATATATGTTGGATGAAAATTTCATTCCGGGGAAGTCCATGGACATTCCTTAAACCACTAACAGAGATGCGAAACTGCAGCGATCTATGTGCGGAAAACGTCTCGTATACGTACCCTTAGATAGTTTTTAGACGTACCCATAAACTCCATGAAGTGACGTTTAATGTACGTATTTAAGACGAATACCAATGTTGCAAAAGATGTCTAATGATAATTTATTATACGTCCCTTAATTTAAACACTATTAATTACATATTGTTCATTAATTATAAATTTCATTACTGATTATACATTATTTAAGGCGTGCGAGACAAAGATATATAAGTATATCAGCAAACTACATCGTATAAGGTTTTCGCATGCAAAAATTTATCATAAGTCAAGTTAGTGTAGGTAGATAGGTAGGTAGGTAGGTAGGAGATTAGAAAAGTCAAGCAGCATTCCTTAAATCCAATACTGGGATGGGTGACCGTACGGTGAAAAATCAAAAACTATTTTTTTTCCTTTTTTTCTATAAAATATGGATATCTTATAGACCCCGAGTATTATATAATCAGTAATAAAGTTTATAATTAATTACTAATATCTAATTAATAACGATTGAATTGTTTAAATTAATGAACGTATAATAGATAATCATTGGACATCTTTCGGATCACTGATTTATTCGTCTTAAACACGTAAGTTTTGGGATCTAGTCCGTCTAAAAACCGTCTCAGGGTATGTATACAGGACGTTCCCAGTACATAGAACAGGTGCCATTCCGCACTTCTTTTAGAAGTTTGAGGGATACTTATGGACGTCCCTGGGTTGGAGCTTTCATCCACCATGTATGAATATTGGACGTCCCACGGCTCTAATGTTCCGTGTGGGATAGTCAGACCTCCAAGCCGAATTTTTTTTCAATTTTGTGTGGCTGGGTAATTGTTGCTTATATCATGCGAAATATTGCTGAATCTTCTCAGATTTTTATGCATCATGAAGTACCGAAATTTTAATCAGATAAAGTTTTTGGCTGGGATGGTAGAGGCAAAACATCCTTAAGGCGGTAGAACCAGCGCAAACCAGTGAATTTTAATAATAATTTATAATTTTTGTATAATGCCTACAAATATGATTTATCGTCCACCATTTTAGGTATGAAATGAACAATTTTTTGGGACTAGTTGGAACTCTTAAGGTGCACCGGTATCCTAAAAAACCTAGTTTTGAGTTTTTACACTGTGCGCGTTATTCAGAATAAACCGCTCGACGAATTTTATCCTACATCGTCTCATTTTCTTCGTAACGCTTTTTTTCCACGGGATAAACGCGACACATTTTGATTAAAGGAAAAAATTGTGGCCAGGACAATGCCCGGAAAGTTCAAAATAGGCTAATCATTTCACAACAGGCCTGTAACTGTGAAATAAAGGGCTAAGCAAAATATACCGCCTTCGCATCCTATAGGGAACAGTGTCCCAAAGAAAATGAGACGTAGAGTAAAATCCGTCGAGCGGTTTATTCTGAAACAGGCGCAGAGTGTAAAAACTAAAAACTAGGTTTTTCAGGATACTGGTGCACCTCTAAGGTTCTAACTTATCTCAAAAAATTGTTCATTTGGTACCTTAAATGGTGGATGATACATTATATTTGTAGGCATTCTACAAAAACTGTAAATTATTTTTAAAAATCGCCGTTCTGACATTGACTCGACTGCCCAAAGTTATTTTCTGCAGCCTGAGCATCCCCATGACTGTACACTGAAAAGAAATGGTTGAATTGACTAATTCAGCATGCAGGAACGTTCAAACGAAGCTTTATTTAGTAGGAACGTTTATCATTACTGATAATACATATTCGCATCAGTAGATCAAAATACAGTGCCTCCTCGATATAAGAGCGCTCTAGGGTGGTTAGGAGTAGTGAGTTCCGAGAAATTCGGCGCTGGAGCGTTCCCTCACTATTATCTACAGAGTTCGAAAATTGCTTCATTACTAGAACTCGATACAAGGCTCAAGCGGAACAAAGTGGAAACGCTCTTACATCGAGGACTCTTATATCGAGGAGGCCTTGTATATTTAAAGTAACCGAAATGTTTCTTGGTTTTCAAGTATTTTAAGATTCAAATATTCCATGTTGCTACTTCTATTTTACGTTTAGAAATTTGAGCTTTTTCTCTCATTTCAAAAAAGTTGCGAAGATGTGTCTGCACGTAAAATGACCCGTATCTTTACATATATGTATATGGTCGAATGTATATGCATATATTTCTGTAGACACACAGATATACCTTTAGGTGGATAATCGCGGCAATATCGTGAGAATCGCAATAACGGCTTGTAAAGCTTTTCACTTTGGCAACCCTATATAGCCATTCCATCATTGAAAAGCTCCCGTTGGAATGAACGGCTACCGCAGTTCATTCACAATTTTCTTCTCATATTGCACTCATACTTTATTCCCTCCTTTTATCACATAGTGTTCGCGGTCAAATTTAATGAGGTGAAAAAGAAAAAATCGACAATAAAATGGCGTCGTAAAATCATGGATGAGATAGAGCAGAGAATGAGGGATGATATAAATAAAGAGGAAGGAAAAAACTTACCTCGACTCCACTTGCTCCCTTTCGGTCGCCGAACTGGCTGTAGTAAGTGAAGTAATAACGAGGTCCCCATTCCTCGTCCTCGCCGAGGATATACGACGAATTCATTTTGATGGAATTATATCTCGTTACGCGACCTAACCCTCTAGAGCGTTATTGACTTTTTTATCAACTCCTTTTTCTATATTTATTTTTGCCTCCTCACACTTTATGTCGTGAAATCGCAGAATACTCTGCTCTTCGGCCTTGCTATTCGCGTTTCTTCATCCAGGTGCAGGACATCTCGATATAATCATGATGTTATTTGCGATTTGCCACATTGGTATCGCAAAATATTTGCCACCAATGATAAGAATTTTCTTGCGCTTTCTATTTCTCTATCTATTTCTCTCTCAACTCGACTCTTTTGCAGCTTGGAATTCCAACTTTTTGAAAACTTGTCAGTAAACTAATTATACTGATGAATGAAGATAAATCGAGATTGGATGAGAAAATTATAGTGGAAAAAATATAATAAAGTGTACGCGGTTTCTCGAAGGAAAAGCAAGTTTTTCCTGGCAATCCACAAGGAAAAGGAGTGTGAGAGAGACAGCGCTGAAAGGTTATCGTTTGTTGCACTGCGATAACGATTTTATTGTTCGAGCGCAGTAAAGTTTTCGGCTCGGGTTGTCAGGTTGTCTTCGTCAAAGTTTCTTGTCATTGGATAGCAAAAGAGTGGCAAGGTGAATGACAGATGGGACGAAAATGTTGAGTCGATGAGTTGAGGTAAAAAGCTCCGTTGAGACTGGCGGAGAGATTTGGCAATCCCTCGTCTGACACCATGGACGATTCACGAGAAGTTGGACTCGGTTCCTGAAACAAGAAATGAACACAATTGCATATAAAAAGATATTTGTAAAATTTACTGCTAGAAAAAAAGAAAAAAGTATGGAGATATACGAGGAGAAAAAAGTTTACGATCGACATTCACTCTTTGACTTTCAGTCGTAATTTTTGCTTGTTTCTCATCGCGGTTATTTTCGAATTCGTGGGTATATATATCCAGTCGGTTAGTTTCATTTCAATCACCCAAACCACAATTGGCTCCTTGCGATTTTCAGCGGTTTCTTTCCACGAATTTCGTATTCCTCACTTGCTGTATAGTTGTTCAGTCTAGGATGATTTTACTTCGTTGGGGAAAAAAAAATTATTTCTCGTGTTGAAAATCTGGTTCATTTATGCAATTGCCATTTTACGTATCAAATTCTAAAAAGCGTGGGATATTTCGGTGTGAGTTTTGGTGTAAAAGGGATATTAGTGATACGCAGAATGATCTTAGAATTGATGGAATCGTGATTAAAAATCTAAATGGAGGAGTTGATTAATTGTACGAAAATTATGACCTTGATGGTCATAATGTTAGATTTTTCTAGTACCGGAATATCAGGGTTGGTATTTGATATATAGTTACATTTCGTATTACTCCAAGGCCGGAGCAATTTTCCCTCTTTCTCTCTCCCTCTCAATCTCTTTTACCCTCCACTTTTTGTGTCTTCCGCTGATTACCCCACTGATTACCCTGAGTTTTAGGGATTATTTAGTGAACTACGGTCTGGCTGGCGCCTCGTTCAACGAACCTCAGTGAAAAATTTGGAATGCCACCGGAATTTCGTAGATACAATAAAAAAATATATTCTAGATATTTCTAGACCATGATAATTTAAAATGAAGTAGAGTTGGACAAACATATAACTACCTGAGAAGAAGTGACAAAAACTCGTCAAAAACAGTTTTTGATGGAATTTATACCCACACGGAACTGAGTATCCATTGGACGTCCATCGATCATCCATAGATCCTTAACACGTCTACATCCACAATGGACGTAATGCAGACATCCATTGAACATTCATGGTATACTTTTAATTGGACAAAACGCGATGGATCACACGAAACGTATATTGTATGTCCACGGCACGTATCTTTTCTGGAGCTACAAATGTACATAACACGGCCATCCATGGTATGTCCATAGGCAGACATTCAATGGCTTTTAATTCAGGGTACCAATTGAACATCTATTGGACGTTCTTGGTTCGTAAACGAAAATGATATTTGAAGGATGTCAATTGGATGTTGGCAGAAGTCGGTGTCGAAAAAATCCATGCAAGGAGTTCTTGCCGGCTTATGGAATTGTACTTATTTATTTAATTCTTGTAGAGAATTTCCGTTCATTCGAAAACTAATATTCTCTTCGAGGATTGCCAAACGAGAAGTGTACCCTAAGAAAGGGTTGCCTCGAAATAAATAATAAGATGCATACTTCGAAAAAGGAGTACTTCGTAAAAACTAAATTGATCAAAAAGCGCTTCGGTGTATGATTGGAAACTTTTCACGGCCGTGATCAGGGCCCTCAAGGGCATGATTCTAAAAATCTTAGGGGCCTGATCAGGATCTGCAAGGGCCGGATCATATCGTCATAGGGGCATGCTCATGACTGCCGGATCCGAAAATGGCCAGCCAGGTGTTACATGGCATAACAGGGCCAGTGAGGATGGGCGGCTCATTTCCCTACATTAGTTAGGGAGGGAAAGTCAGGGGCAGAAGTCTTTCCCTACCGAAATTTTTACACGGGTACTATCCTAAAGTATTGAGTGTACACCTACGGACATCCCATGGATGGCCGTGTTATGCATGTTAGTAGCTTAAAAAATGTTACGTGTCATGTACATACAATATACGTCGTGTGTTATCCATCGCGTTTGATCCAATAAAGCGCATTCGTCTCTTAGATGTACATTTAAGTATTTCGGGCAGCTACGATATGGGTACGCCGATTGACCGTTTTATATACGTACAAATTACGTCCATCGAAGGATAACGCGGAAGTTTATTCTACGTACACGACACATATTTTTGGAGCTGTAAATATATTCCGCACGTAACCTAACAGCCAGGGGACGTCCAATAATCATATATGTTGGATGAAAATTTCATTCCAGGGAAGTTCATGGACATTCTTAAACCACTAACGGAGATGCGAAACGGCAGCAATTCTATGTGATGAAAACGTCTCAAATACCTACCCTTAGATTAGTTTTTAGGCGTACCTATAGACCCCATAAAGTGACGTTTAATATACGTATTTAAGACGAATAGCAATGTTGCAAAAGATGTCCAATGATCATCTATTAAACGTCCCTTAATTTAAACGCTATTAATTACACATGATTTATTAATTATAAGTTTCATTACTGATTATACATTACTCAAGGCTTGTGAGACAACGATATATAAGTATATCAGCAAACTACATCGTATAAGGTTTCTACACGCAAAAATTTATCATAAGTCAAGTCAGTGTAGGTAGGTAGGTAGGCAGGTAGGAGATCAGAAAATTTAAGCAGCATTCCTAGAATCCAATACTTGGATAGGTGACCGCACTGTAAAAAATCGAAAACTATTTTTTTTCCTTTTTTCTGTAAAATATGGATATCTTATCGGCCCCGAATGTTATATAATCAGTAATACAGTTTATAAGTAATTAATAATATCTAATTAATAACGATTTAATTATTTAAATTAAGGGACGTACAATAGATGATCATTAGACGTCTTTCGGATCACTGGTTTATTCGTCTTAAATACGTAAGTCAGACTTCACTTTTTTGGATTTAGTCCGTCTAAAAATCGGCTCAGGGTACGTATAAGAGATGTTCCCAGTACATAGAACAGGTGCCGTTTCGCATTAAGTTAGAAGTTTGAGGGATATTCATGGACGTCCCTGGGATGGATTTTTCACCCACCATGTATGAATATTGGACGTCCTATGGCTCTAGTGTTCCGTGTGGGTAAGCACTTCGACCTTTTGAGGAAATTATCGGTAGATTTCAAGTGGCGAGAGGGAGAGTAGATATTCATTGTACAGAAAAGGAATCGCTTGGAGGTCCTTTCTGTACAGTAAATCTGACCCAATTGATTCACTACAATCGTCTAGTAGGGTAAAGTGGGGTGATAAGAACCTCATTTTTACAAAGTCCAATATAAATGTCAAAGTTTTGTTTTCGCAAATGTGTTGGCTATATCTTTTAAAGAGCGTCGCATAGTACATTTTGGTACAGTCGGATTTGTAAAATTTCCATTCTTTGTTAAAAAATTTTCAATTTCCGCATAAAACGTTTTTCGCAATTTCATAAAATGGTGAGGTGATGTGAATCACCACTCAAATTCCATCGTAAAACGTATAATAACAACAAAAATCACTAGTAATGTTCGATTCAGGTTTTTATATAGTAATAATATACACTCCGGTTTTGAAACAATAGGTTTTTATATAGTAATAAATGGCAATGCGACAATAAAATCATTTCTACTTCCATAGGTATAGCATTTATACTTGTGATGTACTGCACTCAGATTTTAATAAAATCAAAGGGATACCAATTATATTCAAATGTAATTTTTATTAATGTAGGTCACGATGTAGCTCACAAAGGTAGAAAAGTGGAAATAAGACAGACAATGGAACTTGTATTCGTCGCTGTCATTATCGAAATGTCAGTTTTTTAAGTGAAGAATCAAAAGCGTGCAAATCATACAGAAATCGCCGTCTTTTTCGGACGTCGAAGAAGATTCGCACCGTTGCGTTGTATGCTCACAATCAATCTGTTCAACGTCATTTCATATAGGTTCGTGGCATGTTCGCTAAAAAAATAAAAAACGTTAATTTAAAACAATACATATGCGCATATAAAAAAATAATAAACGATACAATAGCGTTAGACGAGTGGATCACATCACCCCACCCAAAATGGTTCACATCCCCCCACTGACGCTTTGTTATTCCGAAGGACGTAACATGAATACACTCCAAGGAAATCACTAAATCTCTTCGGATTATAAAATCTACAAGCGAAACCAACATTATATACATATCCCAGGTACGAATTGCTGACGGGCTTGGAATTGTCACAGTACTGATGCCAGAACTGCCAATACTGGCGGAGTACCAAGGGCCAACCCTTATCCAAGTCGAAATCACTATTGGGACAACTTTGGTTTGTAAACACCCATCCAACTCATGGTGCCATGAATCGGTCCGACATTGTCTACGTGTATTGGTTCAGAAGAAGCGTCCAGTTTTGGGCCAGATATTATTGCCAGTCCTGAGACAAATCCTAAATCCATACTTTGCAAGTACATACATAGTACATACAAAGACCGGAAACTTGGCTTAGTCTTGGCTCAGTACTGATGATGCTGCTAATACCAGCAAACAGTCAAGAGCCAGTACTAATGAATGTACGCGAGAATATATAATTTTTACGGATCACGCACTTCGGGATATAAACTCCACGCGGAGTGTATATCACGAATTCTTGTGCGAACGCCAGCTTGGCGCTCCCCATCTATCGGTGGAACGGAGAACTGTTCTCTCGCTCCCAGTGCGTCCCTAGTGATAAGCTGCCTTTCAGGTATAAATCGAGACAGTCGGTACGCCAATAATACAAGATATATGATGACAATATATGATCTTTCATACATGATCATGAACGAAATTTGTCTCTATATGACCATAATATAGTCATATATAGCCATATATGATTATATATAATTATATATAACTATATTTGAATAATGTATTTATTCTTTATTCCATACATTTATTAGTAGTTACTATAAAAATCGGTTTTTCATTCATCGTTGGTAGTTTCTAGGGAACAAGTAAAATAAAAAAATAAAAATTGAAAAATAAAAATATTGTCGTCACTTGGATTTGAACCCTCGATCCTCGGTTTCAACCAACTCTTAATGCTGACACGCCAACCACTACACCATCGACCATTTGTAATATTCTTATACATGTATCATATTTATGGAACATAGGCCAAAAAAATGTACTTTGAAATCTTAGTCAGCACGGACTGTGAACACAAGTTTCGAGGGTTTTCATAACTTATGAGGGGCAGCTTAAGTTATAAGGATTCGGTCATGCTGGAATCAAGTGTTATAATAACAACATATATATATTATATTTCTTACTAGTTTTAATAAACATTAATTTCACTAGTCAATTACAAAATAAGTTACTCTGACATATTTATAATTATATATGATTATATATGACCATTTTTTCCCGGGATACGAAATACTGCATTCCCGGTACTGAGCTAACTGTTGGGCTTATATCGAATTAATTTGCATTTAAGTTTTACGACAACTGTCAGCTCAGCACGTAACCAATACTGATGCAAACGAAGAGTGTCTCACGAAATAATCTGCAACCAGTATCAAACACAATATCGGGCCAAAACATCCCCAGTACTGAATCGACTCTCAGCAAAAACCTATATATGTTTACCTGTCAGTACTAGCCATCAGCATTCGCTCAGTACTCGTGAAATAAATCATCGGTATTGTGCCAGTACTACCAAACAAAATTTGGCAGGGAAAATTTGTGTCAATTCTGCGCAGTATATAGGTAGATCTGGCAGAACTTTGGCATTCGTACATGGCTCGTTAACTTCAAGAAGTGACGGAAATCAACTCAACAGCACGTTTTTGTTGAGCACTCGTCAAAACTTCCGTGAACATTTTTTTCGTCCATGTCTGGTAAAAAGTCTTGAACCGCGGTGCGCATCCGAACTATTGGAGATAAAAAAAGTTAAGCACAAAAGTAATAGATAGCACTGCTATGTGTACGCGAACGTCGGTTTTTAATAGAATAAATCGCCGTGGTTCCCGTTACCCCACGGTTCGGATCACCCCACTTTACCCTATTAGAATAATTATTACCGGGTTGAATTTGAATAATCGCTTGTTTTCTCTGCATATCTGATGTACAAAAATAATCGACCGCCAGCAATAAAAAAAACAAGTCTAATAAATTTTGTACTGTGTAAAATTCAAGTGTTTTATCGTCTGTTCTATTTCCCAGCGATCGACATGAATATTTATATACGTACATGAGCGTGGTTGCTATTCCAGAGCCTTGTTTAGGGATCCTTTGGCAAGATTGGAATCAACAGGCGAGTAACGATATGAGCAGCATTGTATACATGTCTATGCCACGTTATATCCAAAGCATATAGAACAATAGGATGGGTCTTCATCATCTCTCTTGAATGAAGTAGGATTGACGGTTTGCGTGAGACACGCATGTATGCACTTCTGAAACGTGTATATGTGTCGTTCATCGTAAAGTTGCTTCACTATTTTGTATCGCGTAATTTCTTTCTGTGTCAAACAGAGCGTTAACTACAAAATCCCACTAGAAAAATGTTCTCTCCCGCACCTTTAAGCGTCGCTATATATTCTCTTCCACTCTTGCTTTCTCCACAATCAGCTGGTCCAAACTCTTAGCATCGACGTCTTTTGTTCTTTTTTTCCCTTCTCGTACATGTAACTTTTAGCAAAGCTCGGGCGTTTCTCTTGAGTGGATTAAAGCCACAGTCAAGTGAACAGATGTGGAGCATTTCTCGACCTATATTTCGGTGCCATTTTTTTGTTCATTCATCAAATTCGACATCAAAAAATTTACGAACGGTGCACTTTCGGTATTTATTTATCGTGAAAAATTGTGCTCTCATTTCTAATCTAAGCGCCAATCGTCTGATTGATCGACACTGATGGACAACTTCTATTGTGGTGGAGAATTTTTTTTTTCCCGCCATTTCGTATACATGTTTCGTCGCCGAAACACAGAATCAAGGTCAATCAGAAACAGGTGCTCAAAATGTTCCACATAGCTAAAGTAACTCCTACTGATATTATTGAATTTACTAGCTTTATCTAACAAACGATGAATGCAATGCGTTAAGTAAATATCGTGATGCGTTATTGCGCCGAGAAAATAAGGTGCACGGAAAAAAAGAACAGTCAATATTACAGGGGGGCCCAGTTCGCATTGGACTCGGGAGGTAAGAAACAGCGAAAATCACAGCATAAACTGGATATAAATTAGGGTGATATATTTAATTTTACAGTAGAACACAGTAATGTAGATCCTCTCCTACCAAAATGATGACTTTTCCTCTGACACACTGAGATTTTGACAGTGTACACTGGCTTAATTACAATTTGGTATGTGAATAATTCAGTGTCACCAGTAAAAAAATTTTACTGTAGAATTTACATAAGATCACTGATTTTTTCCTGCACGTAACTGCAAGGGTTACAATGTACACTGTATTAAACATAGGGTGATTCATTAAATTTTACAGTTTGACGCTGTAAATTCACTCTTCTTTCGACAGTTCGTGACATTATCTGTGCACACTGCGATTTTTACAGTGTACAATGGCTTATTTACAGGCTGGAGTTGTGGATAAACCAGTGTGCCCAGTAAAGAAATTTGACTGTAGAATTTACATGAAATCACTGAATTTGTTCCTGTATACAAACTGCAAGATACACAGTGTACACTGTATTGAATACAGAGTGAATCATTAAATTTTACAGTGTGACGCAGTAATTTCTAGCGTGCACGTGCATTTTGTATATTTATGTATATATTTTTATTTTCGCGCCACTGGATTCAGACAGTCAAAATGACAGTGTGACGCTGTGAATTTTATCAAGTGTTTGATCGTAATGGTGGTAACAGAGGACTTGTCTCGCACGTGCCACCGTGTCGTTAAGCGCTGTGGCGGTTAGTAGTGAGTGGTTCATCGGAGACGGAAAGAAAAAGGTTGTTCTTGTTCAATCTAATTCAACCTAATGTACTTAAATGTATTAATCTGTACAGTTTTTGCTTTTTATGTGTATGTGCGTATGACCAAACGTGTCATGTGTGTATTGGGCTTATCTTTTTTTATTTCTGCGTATTTTTGTGCATGTGTGATTCACGAATTATCGAAAATTATTTAATAAAATACTATCGTAGTTATATTCAGCAGCATCCTTGTCAAAATCGAACATGCAAATAACTTCTCGAGTTTTACTATCCTCATTTGATTTATCATTTCAACTAGGCTTCATTTCACGCTTGACATTGTCAATCGGAGGTCAATCGGTCAAGGTCTTTGAACGATCTTGAACATGGCAACTATCGACAATGTGCTTAATTCGGCGATGCCTCATTCGGTAATATAGTAAAAAGCAACGGTTGAAAACTGGAACTATATCAGTTGCTGCCAACTTTCTTCAACAGAGGATTTCACCATTGAAACACTTACGTGGGCACTGTCCATACAATAAACGCATTCATAGTATATAATACACATTAACACTGTAAACTTACGGATTTCATCAAGTTTATATTTCAGTGTTAAACTGTATAATTTACTTCGGACTACACTGTATTTTGGATTATGCGTTCCAGTAAAAGAAACTGTGGGGTGGCTCCAGTCCAAAGAGGACAGTGCAGAAACTGTAATAATTCACTTTGAGCTCACTGCATTTTGAGCAGTTTATTTCAGTAAATATCGCTGTGTAATTCCTCGAGTCCAATGCGAACTGGGTAACCCCTGTATTTTTAACTGTTCCTTTTTTTCCGTGTACCAAATGTTGCTGTCAAATTTTCACCTGAGAAACTTCATTTAGATTCGAAAGAAAGATTTTATTTGCGATACAATACTGTGAAGTCAATAACAGAGGGATACAAAAATTTCATTCAATTATTCCAATGAGCAACGGAAACGTATTGGCAAAGGAATATTCTAATTCATGAAATAATCGTATATGTAAGGTTTTCAAAAAAATACGTGCATAAATCGAAACTGTTGTTATTATTGTTCATAAACAGAATTAACGATTAATTATTAATTTTAAGAACCTATTAACAATAAAAAAGTGTCAAAATAAATTCTTAATATGGAAAAAAATACTATACTGTAACAAAAATTGGTGTTCATAATAATTTATAAAAAACAAAATTTTAATTTTCCAAAATCGAAAAAAGTATTTATGGAAATCCTACGCTCGGACTAGTCTTAAAAATTGTCGAATATATAGATGTTTGAAACAAAAAACTAAAAAAGAAAAAAAATGACACTCACTTTTGAAAACGTGATTTAAAATTTAAAACTCAAAAAACTCATTCAAAAACATGTCGAGTATTTTTGTTGTATTTTTTTTCTGAAAATGCCATAAAAAACAAAAATTTTGAAAAAGAAAACTTTCAATTTGGACCATTATTAAAGAATTATGACCAAAATTTTAAAAAGCGGGTTTTTTGTTAGTTCCATCTTTTGAACGAGTAATCAAAAAAATCTCAAAATTTAACAGCAAGTGCTTTTGATGAGAACTAAAAAATATAAAAAAATTGAGAAATAAAAAAAAAGATTTTCAAACTGTCCGATTTGGGATGGAACGCCCTACATTCAGTATTTATATATAAGTTTAGAATATATTCATCATTTTTGAATAAAAAAATGTATGTTTCATTCTTGCAAATTCGTTATTTACGTATTAACGAAATTAAAAAGACAAAAGTCCGATGAGATACCTCTAAATCTTGAAGGACCGGCCCCATCTTTCACGAGTATTATTTTTTCATGTCCAAGTACAGGTTAAGATTTTATAATGCTATAATAAAAATTATCGATTTTTTTTTTATACAGTCTAGTGTACAAAATAATGATTTTGTTAAAGTGTAAGAAATAGAATAAAAGTTTAAAGAAATAGGGATGCAAAGAAATAAAAAAACGTTAATATTGAAAGTTCAGATAATTATTTAATTGGGATTAAGTTATACCTTGATGTTTCATATTGAAAAAGAACTTTTCCCTGAAGGGAATGATTTTGGACATCTTTGTGCTAATGTGGGCAGGATTGAAAGCAAACATATTCCAGAGATACTTTTCTGTCATTGAAAATTTTGCCACACTCGCGCCGATGTCGAAGTGGAGAGGGTGAGGGATTAAGCCTTGATTTTACACGCACGGACGCATTGTGTGATTTCGACAAGATCGCGTGATGTTGTTGGGCGTGTTGCCTCGCAGGCTCAACCTCGTTCAACAGTTTTTTCTCTCCTCTTTGTTCAACGAAAAATTGGAGAACACCAATTAGCGAATAAATCCCGAGGGTCTACAAGCTGCTATACATGAATATGGGGCATTCTATACCAAACCGACCAATTCGCAACCCTGACCATTTTTCATTCTGTTGAAAATTTTCTATTTTGCTTCCTCATAGAGAAAACTTTGTTTTCGTGAATTTTTTTTTTCCGAGATTTTCATGGCAGTATGTTCAAAATGTCCTAAAACATCGAGAAATCATGTTTTTTAAAAATTTCCGGATGTATGTATGTATGTATTTATGTATGTGCGTGTGTGTGTGTGTGTATGTGTGTCGCTGCCTCGAAAAATTCGAACATTTATATCTCAAGACCACATTGGAGTAGCGAGCCGAAATTTTGCACATAAGCTGAGCTGCACAGCCCCTTTGTTTGTTATGAATTTCGCAAACTCTCATTGACGTGTGCAAATTTTATGCGACTTGTAAATTTTCAAAAAAAGGGCGTGGTTGCTCTAGCGTTCGCAAATTTTGCGATATCAGGTATTATACAGATAGTTTGAGTGTTAAAGATTATTGCTATTGAATTTCGCGAAAATCGCTCAAGGGGTTCGTGATTTATAAAATTTTTAATCTTTTGCAAAAAGCGCATGATCACTCTACCTTGTACAGGGTGTATAAAAATGATGTGTCACCACTTCGCCCAGTAAATCTCCAGCTCGAGATCGTTGGAGATCTATTAAAACTTGTAGCCGCAAAATTGACCTTCAGCCTGAAAATCAAGGTCAAATTTTTTTATTGGCTTAAAAAATTCTACTTATTGAGGGGAACAAAAGTCAGAAAGGAACCATAGGTCGGAGATGCGTCCTTCAACCCGAAACGACAACGTCAATTCGAAAAAAAATCGAAAAAGTGCGTTCTTACAAAGTATTGTTCACAAGAACACGGAATAAGAATTTTAATTATTATAAAAAAAGCCTTTCAACGCAGACACTTAAATTTTTATTAATTGGAATCAAGAAATGTCGGGATTGCATGACGCTGTCCTCGCAGAGGTGGATGAGAGATGAATCGGCATGAGATGGGTGACACAGATCTTTGCGATTTCCCTTTGTCGCGTTACCACTACGAGAATCCAATTCCCTAGCTCATGTTTGCCGAAAATCAATTAAAACATAGTCCCGCTGAATTAACCTTGATCCTAAAACTCAAAGTCAGTTTCAAAGTCAATTCATCTTGGTAAGAGGCATCTAATTCTCGTAGAAACGACGAGTTAGGAATGAACCTTTCAATATCAAGCCATCAGAACATATAAAATGTGCATTTTACGTTTAGTTCGGAGGGATAAAATTCGGAACTAAAGCATAATTAAAAAGGCAATCGATATAACTAGAAAGCCTTGATGTCTGGCACACAGCACGCCTGCTGTTCTGTGAAAACAAGGCTTTAGATGGCCAGGTTTGCGATAAACGATTTTGAGCTTAACAGTAGTTGATGTCACCTACACATTTCAGAGTCATATCGTGCTTGTGTGACTGTGCACGAGTTGCTTAAACATATTCATTAGCGGCAGACCATGAGCTTTACCCGGAATACACCACATCGAGGTTATAAAAAAAAATCAACAACAAAAATCTGTGCTTTGTCGTCGCAGTCCCGTTGATCTCAACAAAAACACAACGGCCCTTTTCAGGATCAAGGGATATCAGGCAGACAACCTCCACGTGGTATATTCCGGGTAACGCTAATGGTCTGCCCCTAATGAATATGTTTAAGCAACTCGTGCACACTCACACAAGCACGATATGACTCTGAAATGTGTAGGTGACAACAACTATTGTTAAGATCAAAATCGTTTATCGCAAACCTGGCCATCTAAAGCTTTGTTTTCACAGAACAGCAGGCATGCTGTTTACCAGACTTCAAGTCTTTCTAGTTATATCGATTGCCATTTTAATTATGCTTTAGTTCTGAATTTTATCCCTCCGAACTAAACGAAAATTGCACATTTTTGATATATGTTTTGACGGCTTGATATTAAAAGGTTCATTCCTAACTTGTCGTTTCCCATGTACGTTTCGCAGACAGGCTTGGCATTGGCACTGTACTGATGCCAGAACTGCCAATACTGGCAGACTACCAAGGGCCAACCCTTACCCAAGTCAAAATAAATGCTGGGACAACTCTGGTTTGTTAACACCTGTCCAAGTTATAGTGCCAGGAATCGGCCCGACATTGTTTATGGGTATTGGCTCAGAATAAGTGTCCAATTTTGGGCCAGATATTATTGCCAGTCCTGAGACAAACCCTTAATCAATACTTTGCCAGGACATGCCCATACATAGGCCGGAAAATTGGCTTAGTCTTGGCTCAGTACTGTAGCTGCTAATACCCGCAAACTGTCCTGAGCCAGTACTGATACAAGTCAAAATCAATATTGGGACAATCTCGGTTTGTTAACACCGGTCCAACTTACGTTGCCGTGAATCGGCTTTCCATTGTTTACAAGTGTTGGCTCAGAACAAGTACCCAGTTTTGGGCCAGACATTATTGCCAGTTCTGAGACAAGTTATAAATCAATACTTTGCCGGTACATTCCATACATGGACTGGAAACTCGACTCAGCTTAGTGAGATAGGTAAAATGCCTATAGTAATCTACACAGGTAGTCACCAGGCCCGAATAAAGTTTCATCTCGACCTTTCGGGTCGAGAATCGAGAGAATGTCTAATTTTCACCGATTACGCGCTTCAGAATATACCCTCCACGCGGAGTATTCGCTTGCGCGAACGCCAGCTCCGCGCTCGCCATCTATCGGCCGAGTGGAGAACTAATAATGTCTGGCAATAATGTCTGGCCCAAAACTGGGTACTTGTTCTAAGTCAATACTTGTGAACAGTAATGAGCCGATTCACGGCACCATAATTTGGGCCAGTGTTAACAAACCGACATTGTCCCAATATTGATTTTGAATTGTATAAGTACTAGCTCTTGACAGTTTGCTGCTCTCTCGCTTCCGGGCGTCCCCAGTGATGAGCTGACTGTCGGGTGTATATCGAGATAGTCGGTATGCCAATAATAAAATATACATCAGCCCAATACAGGCCCAGCATTCGGACATTTCATAATATCGTATTGGCAATGCGCGATCGACACACAAAACGCAAATATCACCCCACTGTATGCCCAGTCCTGAGTCAACTTTTGGGCTCATGCAGAATTAATTTGCACTTGTGTGTTCCGTTGAAAGTCAGCCCAACACATAACCAATACTGAGATGATTGTCGGGTATCTCACGAAATAATCTGCAACTAGTATAAAATACAACATTGGCCCAATATATCGCCAATACCGAACCGACTCTCGGCTAAGATCCATTTATCTTTACCTGTCAGTACTAGTCATCAGCATTCGCCCAGTAGTGGTGACATAATTCATCTGTATTGTGCCAGTACTACCAAACGACATTTGGCCAAATACATCGCCAATATCGAACTGACTCTCGGCTAAGACCCATTTATCTTTACCTGTCAGTACTAGCCATCAGCGTTCGTCCAGTAGTGGTGACATAATTCATCTGTATTGTGCCAGTACTACCAAACGACATTTGGCAGCCGAGATTGTGTCAATTTTGTGCCGTATCGGTAGGTCTGGCAGCACTTCGGCATACGTACATGGGTTCTACGAGAATTAGATGCCTCTTAACGAGGTGAAGTTTTCCGTCAACCAAAAATTGACTTTAAGTTTTAGTTTTTCGATTTTTTTTCGAATTTACGTTGTCGTTTCGGGTTGAAGGACGCATCTCCGACCTATGGTTCCTTTCTGACTTTTGTTCCCCTCAATAAGTAGAATTTTTTAAGCTAATAAAAAATTTGACCTTGATTTTCAGGGTCAAGGTCAATTTTGCGGCGACAAGTTTTGATAGATCTCCACCGATCTCGAGCTGGAGATTTACTGGACGAAGTGGCGACACATGATTTTTATACACCCTGTACATATTTCGTGATACCACGCTCAAAATTTTTATAATCGTAGTTTAATGAAAGAAGTTACTTTGTATTCAATTTTGCAAAAATCGCTTGAGCCGTGCAAATTTTATGCGATGTTGAAATTTTCGAAGAAAATGCTTGATCACTCTAGCGTCCGCAAATTTTGCGATATCAGGCTAAAAAAAATTATACCGATAGTTTGAGTGAAAAATATTGTTGGCGTTGAATTTCGCGAAAATTGCTCAGGGGGTTCGTAATTAACAAAATTTTTAATTTTTTGGGAAAGCGCATGATCGCTCTAGCTTGCACATATTTCGTTATATCAGGCTCAAAATTTCTGTAATGGTAGTTTAATGGAAAAAGTTACTTGGTATTCAATTTTGCAAAAATCGCTTGAACCGTGCAAATTTTATGCAATTTTGAAATTTTCAAAAAAAAGCTTGATCGAAAATTGTACGATACAAAGCTGCCGTTTTATTAATCCGATAACCAGAGGTAGTGAAAAAAACTTGCAAATCGAAAATTTGCACATCGTCTCTATGTATTTTTCCGTATTTACAAAGCTTCCTATGTCAAACCGTGACATCTAACATTTACTAAAATTTGCTAACATTTCCTCATAGACGAGGATTTGTAAATACGAAAATATACTGAGGAAGCGATGTGCAAATTTCCGATTTGCAAGTATTTATTTATGTATTGAAAGTCGTCTTTCAGAATTTTTTTATATTTTTGTCTCAAGCCTTTTAACCACAATACATTTTTCAAAATTGTGGACAATATATTTAAAAATGCTCATAACCTTTAAAAAAACGGAGATATCAAAATAAGATACATCATTTTTTTCGTCTTGAGTTGTAGTGTCATAAGAAAAAAAAATTTGCACATAGCTTCCTCATTTTTTTCCGTCGTTCATCAACCCTCCTTTATGAGGATCTCCTTGACCACCTTTATGACATGTATGTTTATTATCATGGCTTTCTCATAAAGGAAGCTTCACGAACTACGGAAACAAATAAAGAAGCTATGTGCAAATTTGTAATTTGCATGATTTTTTAGCAATTCCGTTCAATTACATTATTAATTATTTTTGTCGTCCGGTGTATTAGTGCTAGAGAAGTGAACTCGATAGCTGCTAAATTAGGAAACTCACTGTTAACAAGTATTTTTCGAAAATTTCAAAAAATTTTTGCGAACGAACATCATGAGCGTTTTTCACCAAATTCAACTCTAACCATTCTTATCATCTAGTGTATTCGTGCAAAAAGTTTTAGCTCGATACTTCTAAAAATGCAGATGTTTGAGCGTTAACAAAATTTTTATCGAAATTTCAAAAAAAAATTTTAGCCGAACCTTTCGGGCGATTTTCATGAAATTTGGTACAATTTTTCATTATCATTGAGTGTATTGTCACAAAAAAAATCAGCTCGATAAATACAAAATTACAAAAGTTAGAGAACTTACAAATTTTTTGCGAAAAATTAAATTTTTTTTTCAAACCGAACCTCTTGAGCGATTTTTCCCAAATTCAATCCCAACCGTCCTTATTATAAAGTGTATCTGCATATAACATTTCAGGGTGGTAATTGCAAAATTACGAAAGTTAGATGACTAACAACCCAGATAGACAAATGTAGCTCATATTGGCATCACATTGCATACATCTATGACGCATAGATACACTCATAGCTGGGTGTCGCTTATGAGTGCTCACCTGGAAGTCATATTTGCATCATACGATGATTGACAATAACACATCATATGGGGCTCACATGGCAGTCATGGTGTGACGAAATTGTGGTGCTCATATGAAGATCATATTGACGTCATACCGTGGTGAAATTGGTTGCGCTCATATGAAGCTCATATGATCGTCGGGATGTGAGGTGTAATTGTAATTTTCATACGGTTTTTTTTTTAATTTCTGTTGCTTGCAAAAATGTTTATTGTGTATATTTTTTCATTTACATAGCTTCTGAACCGATTACATAAGAAAAAAATTTAAAAAACACCTAATTTCATTATATTTCAATTTCTTCTGTCTCCAGTGGGATTCGAACCTGCGACCTGCCTATCTATCCTACCTAACAACCTAACACGCTACCTATTACGCTACCGAGTACTTATGAATTTTCTTCACTTATATGATATATCAGTGGTGACATACCAGGGAAAACGAGTCACATTTGAATATTATATATATACAGTTAAAAATGAAAGTAATTAATAAATTAAGAATTAAAAAAATAGACGATTCAATATGGCATCCAAAATTTCAAAAAAATCGGATATTCGTGAAACGCAATTTCTTAGTTTTTTTTTACAGTTTCGCGAATTCGAATATCTCAATCGAATCTATAGGGGAATTTGTAGAATTCAAAATGGAGGTTCTATTTGATTAAAAAAATGATGAAAAATAGTCATCTTTTGTAAAAGTTTGTTTGCTTATATGAAACTGAAATATAAAACAAAAAAATTAAAACATTCAAAAAAAATTAGTTGAAATAATTTTTTTTTCTAAGTAAATGAAAACAATTTTTCAAAAATTCAATATGGTAGCCGTGATTTGCAAAAATTCTCAGATGTTGGTGAACATATTATTAATAACTTTATATAATGAATTTTTTGGACTTGCAAATGCGAGGCTTGTCACAACATGCTGTCATTTTGCAGTGATTTTGCAGCCGTCATATTGCGCTCATCGAATGTATCACTAAGAAACATGCATATCGCCGTCATATTGCGCTCATCGAATGTATAACTAAGAAACACGCATAACGCCATCATATTGCATGCATGGCATGTATACTTTCAATGCTAACCTAGTGAATACATCAAAAAAATCATTGAATGGCTTTCATATGATATCCATCTGCAAATATTCATTGCAGAATGTACATTTGCCGACTTATGAGTTCATCTTGTAGTCAACGGATGATGCATTTGTAAACGACATGATGAGATCGAAATGTTTTGTAAATTCATCATACTAAATGAACTCATGGGCATGCATCACAACATGTAGCCAATATACTGGAAAATTTGCTTCATCAAATGTATACACGGCGTGATAATCATGGCTGCCTATCTGGGAAGCAATTTACAGGAAATACAAAATCCCTCCAAATAGACAATTATTTTGCAATTTCAAAAAAAAATTAAACTTAGAACAGGGACATACGTAGTCTACTTATATACCAAATTTCGAGTCGATCGGCCAAAGCGTTCTCCAGACATATTCATTTAAGGAAAGCACAAAGCGTACACACACACACACACACACGCGCGCACACACACACACACACACACACACACGCGCGCGCGCGCACGCACACACGCACGCACGCACACACGCACGCACGCACACACACACACACACACACACACGCACGCACACACACGCGCACATACACACACGCACACGCGCGCGCGCACACACACACACACACACACACACACACACACATACATACGTCCGGACATTTTTTCTAAATGTGATTTCTCGACGTTTTGGGACATTTTGAACATACTGACATGAAAATTGCGAAAAAAAATTTTTTCGCGAAAACAAAGTTTCCTTTATGAGGAAGCAAAATACAAAAAAATAGTATAAAATAATCTTTTATCTTATTTTGATATCTCCGTTTTTTAAAAAGTTATGATTATTAAAAAAAAAATGGTGTGAAATTTTTTAAAATTTATTGTGCTTAGAAGGGTTGAGACAAAAATTTAAAAAATTTCTGAAAGGCTGCCTTCAGTACGTACAAAAAATAGAAAATTTTCTCAAAAATAAAAAAATGATCGGGGTTATGGATTGATTGGTTTCGTATGGAATGCCCCATATACTTTCGTACTCCATGAGTGTATCGTGAAACTTGAAAGGGGCGTGGAAGGTCGGACCTTTGGAGCTGATCGATTGATAGGGGAAAAAGTTCTTTTTTCAGCAAACCATCAATTACAGAAAAAATGTTCTTAAATAAATCACTGTTTCGCTTTCTAGTATGTGTAATGTAAATTTCAATGTATCGACGACCAGCTGGACAATTAATTGTCGATAGGGTAGGAAAATGAGAGAAGGAGAGAGAAAGAGAGAGAGAGACCCGTAGTAAAAAAACTCCATTGAATCGCCAATGGCAACCAATGGTCCTCATACGACTCCATTGGACAATGCATGGGGACCCATTGAGATTTCCGCATTTGTCAATGGCGTACAGGGCTGACCATTTATCAGTGAATGGGTATCCATTGAACATCAAATGCGGATGAATCGAACGATCATCATTACTCAATGATGCTCATTGGAAAGCCAATGCGGATAAATCGAATGATCATCATTACTCAATGATGCTCATTGGAAAGCCAATGCGGATGTATCGAGCGATCAGCATTGCCCAATGGTGTCCATGGGAAGGTAAATACTGATGAACGAAATGATCCGCTTTACCCAATGATGTCCATTGGAAAGTCAATGCGGATGAACTTAAAGATCAGCATTTCCCACAGATGTTCATTGGAACCCAAATGCGACTAACGATGAAATGATCAGCATTTACCAAGGATACCCATTGAATAATAAGTAACTACGAATTATACAATGATCAACATTTATCAATAATGTCACTTCATTGATGACTGATCGAATGATGAGCAGCATTCGTTAACGATGCTGCAATTCATATTCGAGGTTCAATGCTGAACAATTGAACCCATCGATCGATGAGAATTTTTCCAAATGCGAATTTCTCAAACGGCGGTGAATTAATAAAATTATGTAAGAGTAGATGTCGCTGATTCTCATATATGAACCAAATATTTTCTTCAATTGTAATAAATGCTGATGATTATATCGATGGTCAATTAATAATAGCATAAGCTCGGAAATTATTCGAAAGTAATTTAAAAAAAATTTATTATCAACTGCTCATCAAGTACTCGTACGTTTGGGACAAATGATTTTTAAAACCCTTTATTTTTAACATATACACATAATTTTATCAGTCCTTCTCAACCCGATTTGTGGGAGGAGAAACGTATATACTTTCATTATCAATCGTCATCTGAATACACTTACAATCTATTTTCTCAATTCTGAGCTTCAATAATTTCTATTAAATGTAATAATATATATAATGCGTATATAATTATTGGTCGTTATGCTAATATTAGCATTATGATTAACCTTACTTACTGATAACTTAGATCATTTGATTATTTAATGCGTAATTCCATGTATATATAGCAATCATATGAAAGAATCTCCATTGATGATCCCATTTATTCCCCATTGCCCACAAAAACCAATGGAGGTGAATGGCGAATTAACTAGAGAGATTGTAGGATTGTACTCATAGGATAATCCCCATTCCGTTTCAAATGAGGAGTTCAATGGCGAAAATGTCCTTAGACAATTCGGCATTCATATCCATTGGTTTTGTGGGCAATGGGGAATGAGTGGCGAACAGCAATGGAGATTCTTTTGTATAGTAAAAACTTCATTCATCGCTATTGAAAAATCCCCATTCATTCCCCATTGCCAAAATAACCAATGGGGATGAATGCCGAATTGCCTAAGGGGATTGTCTCCATTGAATTCCCATTAGATAATCCCCATTCCGTTTCAAATGGGGAATTCAATGGCGAAAATCCCCTTAGGCAATTCGGCATTCATCTCCATTGGTTATTTCGGCAATGGGGAATGAATGGGGATTTTTCAATGGCGACGAATGGAGTTTTTTACTACGGGGAGAGAGAGAGAGAGAGAGAGAGAGAGAGAGAGCCTGCAAGATGGCAATCAAGAGGAAAAGACTTGCAATAGGGCGATTGTGAGATTGTCTTTCCTTGCCTGTGTTACGCAATTCAAAATCAACACACACCTCCATTCCCGTGCTGTTATTAAGAAATTAGTCTAAAACTGGCAGAGGTCATGAGTTTGTGCCCTGTATAAGTCCAGGATCATCTTTGGGCAGAAAACTAAATATTCTATTCGATCGATGTATTGTTTTTTCCATACGTATTATTTTCGTTCGTGGACAGACCATCCCTCGTGCAAACAACAAATGTTTATGCAAGTTTTCCGGGGCCCTTTAGGGATCTCCTTATACAAAATAACATTGTCGATTAATATATTAAATTTCCATTTTGCGGCATTTTCACCGTGGGAGTAAATATCATTACATTGCTGCAACAAAAAAAAGATCGCCCTTCGCTAGCACAATAAAATAAGCACACGCACACACTCGTTTGTCGATCCATCAAGTTTATCCCTCGAGCCTATTTCGCGAGGGGATGAAACACCAACGAGCGCATCTCTCTACACATGTTAAGGGAAGACCGTGCGAGAAAAATTCTCTCCTGCCCGTGCAGAAATTGTGGTAGGGATCCAGCTGGATTTCCGTACTTCATCCTAGTCACGGATCAGGATCCTTTTAGAGATCGGACTAGAGTCCGGGACCGGAATGAAACGTCTGTAAAATACTAAAATGGAATCCAGCATGCTTTAGTCACTGCTGCAGCAGTGACTAAAGAATGGATCCGTGACTGTGTCCAGAGGCGGATTTGATTCAATGCTTGGATGATCCATAATGGATTATTGAAGAATCATATAGGATCGTTAAATAAATTAAATTAATTACAAAGGGCACTTTTCAGGAAGGCACCTGAACTACATACATTGTTTTTATTCAATTAATGTAATCACAAAAAAATATGAAATAAAAAATCTATGGTTCAGCGTTATAATATGGAATCAACCTGGGGGCAACCAGGGATCCAGCAAGGATTCCCTTATTAGGGTATCCCTAAGAAATCCCGATTGAGATTTTACAGGAAACTGGAAGATTTCAGCAAATATTGCACATGAATACTCATTTCGGAGTTGCCCCAACAAATTCTGATCGAGATTTTATCAAAATTTAAATTTTTAGATTGTCGGTTAGCGTTAATAAGGATGCTACTGGGAACCCATTAGGGATTTAGCAAGCACTCCCCAGAGCATTACTAAAAAAATCGGTTCGGGATTTTACTGGAAACTGGGATACTCCAACAAATTTTTGCACGAGTGACGAAGGGACGTAGCCCGCATGATTCGCACTGAAAAAGCCATGTCAATTCAAGCCTTTTGTTTATCAATTATACATATGAGGCATTCCATGTCAAATCAACCACTTTAAAACCCGACCCCTTTCGATTTGGCTGAATATTGTTTTCCTGTTCTACCCATCAAAAACATTTTTTAGAAAATTTTCAAATTTTTTTACCCGACCCAAAAGAAAAGGCTTTTTTTTAAAATGGCTATAACTTCTTCAAAAATTGACTCACTGCGACGTTTTTTTTCTTCAAAATTTTCGTTTTTAAATGTACTTTCCAAAGAAAATACAAAAAATTTTAATATATTGAAATCTATAAAATTTTTCCATTTTTCGAGAAAAATAATCTTTTTATCGAGGTCTGCCATTTTTTATTTTTTTTTTCACTCAATAAAAACTTTGCTCAATTCCGGAAAAAATGCCGCCCGACCTGGAATCGGTCGACATTTCCTTCAATTTTTTTTTTAACGTTTGAAAAAAAAATTTCTGAATTGGGCTTATTTCAAAAAACACATCTCTGGAATTTTTTGAGGATTTATGAAGGACCTCGGAATTTGAAAAATTGAGAAGAAAAAAAATTGAAAGTGGTAATCCACGATATTTTTTTTCAAAAAAGTGAAAAAAAAAATAGAAAAAAGTCCACCCACTCCAGGTTGGGGGGCATTTTTTTTGGAATTGGCCAAAGTATTTTTCGAGTGAACAAAAAATTAAGAATAGCGAACTTCGATAAAAAGATGATATGTATCGAAAAAGTGAAAAATTTCATAGATTTTAATATCCTAAAATTTTTTTATATTTTTTTTGGAAAGTCCATTTAAAAAAGAAAATTTTGAAAAAACAAACGTCCCAATTACTCAATTTTTAAAGAAGTTATGGCCATTTAAAAAAAAAAGCCTTTTCTCTTGGGTTGGGTAGAAAAATTTGAAAACTTCCTGAAAAATGTTTTGAATGGGGTAGAAAAGAAAAACAAAATTTGACCCAAAAGTGGTCGATTTGGCATGGAATGACCTATATATACGCTGTAACGTGCTATTTTTCGACAAACCGTTACAAGGCTATATTACGCCGTTATACCTCTCACAGGTGAGATCACGGGACATAAACACGAAATAAAGGAAATAAAAAGTAAAAAGGGTACATATAAAAAGTGCGATGAGAATGATGATTTTATAAAAACTTGGAAATTTACTAATTAAACTAGATTTCTCATATTTCCAAATAATTTTGCGTCATAAATCGTTTCCTATTTTTCGTCCATGACACAAACTCATACTTGAAAAAATAGTCAACTTCGAAACTATGTATGTATATTGTATATGGGGTATTCCCGCTGATATTTTCACGTTCGAATCCGGACCTTCTTGAATTATTATGAAAAATAAAATCCGAAAAGTATTCTGAAAAAGAAAAGATACATATTTTTTTGTTAAGGCCGAGAATTGATATTTTTCGTCGTACGATTTTAGTAAGAAATACAAATTTTTCACTAACTATCTGCTCTAAACACGTAGTATCTTGATAATTCGAGATCCTATCGAAAAACGCTTCAGACAAAACTTGTTCGTTATAAAACGAGTAAAACAATTGATATTTGTTTTTTAATTGTGGGCACACGATAGTTTGTTTTTACTTCATAAAACACAAAAAAACGTATTTCCAGCAAGTACGCCACCTCGAACTTTAAAATAAAAAAATTGTAAAAATTCTATCGGAAATCACGAAATTTTTAAGACCAGAATGAGAATGGCAAGATCGAAATCCGCGAAGCTACAGTCAATCGAAGTTTCGTCTTGACCTTATTTTCGAGCCAGATCATGCAGAACTATATATTCTCGAAAAATTGTGTACAGAAATAAATATTCAAATGTATTTCTGAGTATAATTTTTCGAGAACATACAGTTCCGCATGATCTGGCTCAAAAATAAGGTCAAGACGAAACTTCGATTGGGTGTAGCTTTGCGGATTTTGATCTTGCCATTCTCATTTTGGTCTTAAAAATGTTGTGATTTCCTATAGAATTTTGACAATTTTTTTATTTTATAATTCGAGGTGGCGTACTTGCTGAAAAAACGTTTTTTTGTGTTTTATGAAGTAAAAACAAACTTTCGTGTGCCCACAATTAAAAAAAAATACATCACTTGTTTTACTCGTTTTATAACGAACAAGTTTTGTCTGAAGCGTTTTTCGATAGGATCTCGAATAATCAAGATACTACGTGTTTAGAGTAGAGAGTTAGTGAAAAATTTGGATTTTTTACTAAAATCGTATGATGAAAAATATCAATTGTCGGCCTTAACAAAAAAATACGTGTCTTTCCTTTTTCAGAATGCTTTTCGGAATTTTTTTTTCATAATTATTCAAGAGGGTCCTGGTTCGGACGTGAAAATTTCATCGGGAATACCCCATATGCATTATTCATGAATTCTTGAATAAATCACGCAAATTTTGATTTTGCACCATTTGTTCAAAAAATTGAAGATCTGTCGCTACGAACTTGCGACATTTAATCCGTTTACAAGCATTATTTAAAAGCTTTCAAGTTTTTGTTGAAACTGAATGTATTAAGGGGAGGTTACTGTCGAGAAGTGTGAAAATGCAGGAACTTTGAGATTTTTTTTTAAATATAAAATCAATACTTTTCGAAATGGGTTTTAACGCAGTTTATTTTTCTATCAATGGAGAGTGAATTCTTATTTTATTTATTTAAAAAATCCAAAATGGTGGCTCCAGCTCCCGTCAAATAAAGCCGTGCATGGCGTATTTTGGTCTGCGCGGGGTGCTCCGCAGCTCTGCCAGTTCATACGAAACAAAAACAGGTTGAAAATTATTAAACTAGATTTAATTTGGGGGGTCTTTTCGAATTTTGTTTTTAAAAAAACCTTTGATTAACGAAATGCGAAAAATTTTATTCAAGAGGCATTTAAGTTTAATATTATAAAAAATCATTGACAATATACTTTAGATATGAAAATATCCTTTTCCCCACGTGTTCTAAACACTTCAAGGCTGTAAATTATGATGTAAAAGAAAAAAGAAATTGAATTTTTCATCGTCATGAACGGTAACCTCCCCTTAAGCGGTTTTTCGAAGTTCAAGTATTCATGCTGTTTTTTGCCATAAAACACTAAAATACTTAAGATTATAATAATAATAAGGCATGACATGAATTTTCCCGTTTTAAACATATGCTATCCAACATGTCTACACATCAACTTTCCTGAGTGCTGCGATTGGTTTTTTTATTCTACGAATTATTGTAGAAAATTGTTAATCTTTTCTGCGATCATTGTTTCGTATGTATAGCATAGTATCTTTACTAGTACAGAGGTTTTGCAATTTCTGACATTGTCAGCCCTGGCAATATTTAATCAACCGAGACGCGGTTCCACGATTCCTTTGATACTCGCTGGAGCAAGCACACCGCTAGATCCTCATTCTATATCAAATCGACCAATAGTTTGAATCGACCCGTTTCAATTTCGATTTAATTTGGTCAGAAGTTTTCTTTTATCATAAAACGAAGTTCTACCGAAGGAAAATAATGATTTTTTTTTCTTTTTCAAAAGTTATGAAAAATTCAAAAATTCACCTTTTGATCAATTTTTCAAGTTTATTTTTTAAATATCTCTAAAACTATTATAGTTACGGAAAAATTATTCTGGTTTCACCTTAAAGAGTATACTTGGGGCTACGAAAAAAAAATATTCCGAAAAAAACTTTGAAAAGTGATAAATTTAAACAATTTTGAATTTCCAAAAATCGTGAAAATCCACGATCAACATTAAATTAGTTATTCCATTTTTTGAATATGATACCTCGTACTGATCTTAAAAGATCCTGAAATTTTCAGAATTGCGTTTTTTCTCAAAAATGTATTTTTGAATTCTGGTAACATTTTTTGTTTTTACTTCTAAGTTAAGTAAAGTTAAGCAATCATGTAATTTTGTAATTTTGAGCAGTAAAAATTATATGATTGCTCAACTTTACTAAACTTGGAGGTAAAAAAAAATTTACCAAAATTAAAAAATTGATATTTTTGAAAAAACAAAAAATGCAATTCTGAAAATTTCAGAATCTTTCAGGATCAGTACAAGGTAGTCTATTTTAAAAATTTAATGTTAATCGTGGATTTTCATGATTCTTAAAAATTCAAAAATCTGCAAATTCATCATTTTTCAATTTTTTTTTAAAGAATATATTTTTTTTTCGCAGCCCTAACTATACCCTCTAAGGCGAACCCAAAACGATTTTTTCGTAACTGTAATAATTAAAAAAAAAATAAAGTTGAAAAATTGAAAAAATTGTGAAATTTCGAATTTTGCATAACTTTCGAAAAAAAAAATTTAATTTTTTTCATTTGGTAGAACTTCATTTTATGATAAAATAAACTTCTGAACAAATTTCATTGAAATTGAAAAGAGTCGATTCTAACTACTGGTCGATTTGACATGGAATGGCCCATATATATAGTTTTATGTACATATAAACACGTCTGGATGAGGATACACGAATGCATGAATATACGCGAGGTTCAACATCAAGTAACGAGATTGATAATTAACTATTATCATTCTACAGACAGTAAGAGTATTGAAACAGAGAACTCTCCAGCTCCCTGTCTCCAACTCTTGTTAAAGCTTCAATATAGTGTCAACAGAGACTCAAGGGGTTATACGCAGCTAGGAGACCGAAAAAAGCGATTTTTCCAAAAAAAAATCTGTAAAGATATTTTAATTTATTAACGTAAGAATTTATACACATATTTTTGTAACTGTTAACTATATTTTCAAATTTTTCTCTTTAAAAAATAATGAACCTTGAAGCCGCTGTAACCGATCTTCGGGAGTTGCTCTAAAAAAAGGCGTCTTGCGCTGACACGATATTCTGAATTAGATTATCCATAATAAAAAAATATAAAAAAATTCGTTAATACAAGGTAAAATCTCGTATTAAATCGAAGAAATAAGCAAAATATTTATTTATAACAAAATGGCCGCATCTAAAAATATCGATTTTTGATGAAAATGTTTGACTTAAATTGTTTATAAAATGGAAAATATTTATCGGTAAAAAAACCTTCGATTAATTACTAAAAAAATATGTTTATAAAGCTTGGGTAAATATTTGAGACTAATTGGTTATGCCGTTTCTGAGAAATCTTACTCACCGACTTTAAAAACACAATTTTGAGTAAGACGCTTTCAAAGTTTCAAAAGCACTTCACATATAACGTCGAAAGATAACGCAAAGTATTGTAAAGGGAGCAGTAGAATATTTTGTTTACAAAAATCACATTTTACCTTGAAATCGTTTCGATTGAAATCCGCATTACTTCGAATGAATTCTCATATAGCAATATGAATGAAGGATGCTTCCTCCGTCTTCCTCCGATGGCAGTAGGAAATGTTATTTGCTGATGTTCTCGTGTTACTATCTATATATTGTAAGTGACTAGGGTCCAATTATTCAATAATAATGATTGCGATTGGCGCTCTGCAGCGTTGCAGCCAAGAATCATGCTATTTACGATAGGTAAATTCTTCGTGGATCATGCTTAAAAATTCCAATAAAAATGTTGACCTTGTTCATGTCCAAATCGACTTTGACTGATCCGTATCGCAGAGTAACGGTCAATTATTTTTCTGTTATTTAACAGTTCATAGGGAGGGTCGAGATCGGAATAATCCTGGGGAATGAATAGAAAAATCATTTTTTTCCCCCTCATGCGGTCTGATCATTTGCAAACCGACTTTGGCTGATCCATACAACAGATGGATGTTGAAATTTTTGTTTCAATCTAGAGGTTCATAGCATCTGTTTTGAATCAGAAATTTCCCGGGCAACACTAATATGCTATTTGCGATGAATGAATTTCTCTCGGATCATGCTTAAAAATACCAAAATCAATGTTGGTCTGTTGGTCAGTTGATAACTTGGGCCTAGCAATGATTGGCAGTCTTGCCCACACAACAATAATACGTCCCAAGTACGTCTTTCGGACATCACGTCAATTGTCCCGTGATGGTAATGGGATGGTCCCATGGTATACCCATGGGCTCTAAAGTGTCCGCAGTGATTACCGGAATGGGATCGTCCCATTGTCGTCCCGGGATGTCTTCGGGACGTCTCTTGGACTGCAAATACAGCAGAGTGAAGATATCGATAAGATATTATCGAGACTTCTTAAGGACCTCACCAAGATATTCCAGAATTATCAGACACAGCAATAATACGTCCCAAGTACGTCTTTCGGACATCACGTCAATTGACTCAATTGTCCCGTGATGGTAACGGAATGGTCCTATGGAATTCCCATGGGACCTGAAATGTCCGCAGTGATTACCGCAATAGGATGGTCCCACTGCCGTCCCAGGATGTTCTTGGGATGTCTTCGGGACGTCTCTCGGACTGCCAACTCAGCAGTGGATATTTATTTTTATTTCGATTTAATATTAATTAATTTTAATTAATTAATTAAATTTCAATAAAATGGGTACAGTACAGAGGGAGACAGTAAGTACTCCTTGTAATACGGCCTCTTTTGAGGTCTGACTCCTTTCGGTGTCAAATGTCCGTGTTCACGCTCGGCTATATAAGCATTCTATTTGCATCATCCGTATGTGAGAGCCTTTGCCATCTCGCGGCGAGTCTGGAACTAACGCCATGTAATGGTTGACCTCCTATAGACATCTCTAAGAGAGTCCGCTGGGATCGTCTACACACGGTTACGGTAGGATATCCTCAAGACATCCCATATTAATCTCGCGTAGAACAATGTCATACCGGTAGCTCCCAGAGATATCTCTAACGAGGAGAACACCAGAAGTGCCATAAACCTATTTACCTGGGACTTCGCTCAGTGAAAGAGAGGTGAAAATAAGCGAACACGTGTCTCGGCTTATGCTCGGACACTCAACCGTTTCCTAGAAAATGACGGTCAAAGTTTTTGACGTTCCTTAGATGCTTGTGAGCGCGCGTCGAGTTGTACCGAAGCGGCGGCGCAGCGGCTAGCGTCTCGGCATCACACTTTTGCGTCCCATGTTCAAACCCGATATTATAATTTTTTTTTTCTTACATTTATGCATGTCCGTAGAAGATTACTTCGCGAATGTTTCTTGTCAATGTATTTCGAAATAACCCTGTCTTTTTTCGTCGATTAATTTTGTATCTGGTACATGAATAAATTTTTTTTTTATAATTAAATAAAATTCAACGAGCAAATCTTTAAAATTATTCATGGTAAAATTCCTGCAGTGTGTCTTGTTCATAATATTGGTGGATGGCGTACTTTTTCCCAAGAATTGAGGTTCGGTCGGGCAAATATACTCTTTTATACCTGCAGCTGCAAGGAGGGTCTTCTATTCAACCGATCCTGACCTGCCCAGCTGTTTTCGTGTCCTCGAGGGGATCAGTAAGGCAAACACATCATTCCCAAGTTAGTTCTCGAAGCGAACAGACATGGAGCCTCCAGCAAAATAAAAACGAAAAAATAACGAAGACGAGCCCGTACCAGGGACTTTGCAAGGTGATCTTCAGGACGAATCTGTGGATATTGTGAACGAGAGTGAAACTTCGAGCCCTGAAACTAGAGAAGAAATAACCTCCGCAGTGTACTATTGTATTGAACTGTTAGAGAAATTAAATATCATTAATGAAACATTCACAAGAAAATCGAACCGATCGAAAATCTTGGGCAAAGAAATGGCGGAAAAAATCATCGATCTTATAAGCGGTGGAGAGTTTACCGAAGAAACGGAACTATTGACTGCAGAAGAAGCTGCCAGGGAAACTGCAGGGGAAGCAGGTGAAGGGCAGACTGCAAAAGCAATCGTCGAAGAGGAGCCTTCCACTTCACCACAAGAAAGTGATGATGAGCCAGAAATAGATGAAGTTCCAGTAGAATTGAAGGTAAATTTAAATCAATTTTTTTTTTCTGTGAATGAATTCACGCAAGACTTTCATGTCATGATGAAATTTTGGGCAGGAAGTTCATTGGATAAAATAAAAATCCTTCATTTTTGATTACAGTTAAAGGCAGTCAGGCTTGCCGAACTTCATCCAAAGTGGAAATTAAAAACGATCGCGTCAAAAAGCACGACCAAACTGAAAAATAATAAACAGCTATGGCGATGGAAAAAACAAGTAGAGAAGGGTGGAACGAAGCAAGAAAAGTGCAAAATGATCGATTCCTGGGTCTACGATCGTTTCGAAGAATCTAGAAAGAACGGGCATCTAGTTACGACCCGAATGTTACGGCAGTGGGCGATGGCAGCAGCAGCTTCATTACAATCCGCAGATTTTGAATTTAAGGCTTCACAATCGTGGTGTGATAGGTTCAAGGTATATCATAGAATTTGGCAAAGACATGTTACGAAATATGTCAGCACAAAGGAAAAACGTACGTTCGAAGAATTATTACAAAGTGCAGAGACGTTTCAACGTAAGGTGTCTGCTTTCATTCCGTACTTCGATCCTGATTTTGTGATAAATACGGATCAAACCGGATGCGAGTATCACATCTACAGTAAACGAACATTGTCGCACCGAAGGGAATAAGTCACAGAAGTTGCTGTCAACCAATTAAATCACTTGACACATTCATATACCGCCCAATACGGTTTAACACTTTCTGGTAAACTCCTGCCAACGGTCTTGATTTGCCTTCAAGAAGTAAGCGGAAAATTCGGTCCTCGAGTGCAACAACAGGTGAACCAACTCATGGAACAATATCCGAACGTGTATGTAACCGCAACGAAATCCGGAAAACTCACAAAAGAAACATATGGTCAGTTTTTGGATAAAGTTATAAAACCATATGTTGAAACGGAGCCATTCTTGTTTATAATTGACTCATGGGGTGGACGGAGTGATCCTTCGTTATACGACGAAAAATTCGTGGATGAAAACGGAATACCAACCTGTTCGTTGAAAGTAATTCCTCCGAAGTGTACGCCGCTCTGTCAACCATGTGACGTATACTTTTACCGCCAAATAAAAAACTTCATACGGAAACTGCAGAATTGCTCTACACTCATCGCCCAGCAAAGGGATATCACTTCTAGACGTGACGCAATAACAATCCACGCATTGGTTCATAATCAATTGCAGGCACCAGTCTTCGAAAAAATGATTCGTTATGCGTGGTTTGCCTCAAAATTATTGCCCACGCGTGGTATCTTCAACAATGTCAACGATGTTTGTTTGCCTAATGGAACTCACACCAGGAAGTGTGACTGTGGCAAACCTGCCTTTGCAAGATGTTCTTGGTGTTCAGAATATTTATGTTTCGAATGTTTCTACGATCGTTATCACCCAAAGGAATGCACCCAATTCCAGTCAATCGAGACGGATACAGAAATCGAATAGATAGATACAGGAATCAGAATTGATATCAGGATGAAATATAAGAATTAATATAAGAATTGATATGAGAATAAAATGTAAGAATTCATGTCTCTTTATAAGAATTAAATATAAGAATATGAGAATATATATAAATGAGTATAAGGAAATTATTATAGAAATGAAATATAGGAATATGTGAATCTGAAAAGGTTGTAGTTTCTGAAAACCATTCACACAAATATTATATATTTTATAATATCATAAATACACAAAACTCATTATGAAACCCAGTTGAAATTTTCCAATTATTATTACTCCCTGTATCCTGTAAATTGGCAAGAAACATTCGTGAAGCAATCTTCTGCGGACATGCATAAATGTAAGAAAAAAAAAATTGATATCGGGTTTGAACACGGGACGCAAAAGTGTGATGCCGAGACGCTAGCCGCTGCGCCGCCGCTGCGGTACAACTCGACGCGCGCTGACAAGCATCTAAGGAACGTCGAAAACTTTGACCGTCATTTTCTCGGAAACGGTTGAGTGTCCGAGCATAAGCCGAGACACGTGTTCGCTTATTTTCACCTCTCTTTCACTGAACAAAGTCTCAGGTAAATAGGGTTATGGCACTTCTTGTGTTCTCCCGTAAGAGAGTGCGCTGGGATCGTCAAAACACGGTTACGATAGGATATCCTCAAGACATCCTATATTAATCTCCAGTAGACCAATGATCTACTAGTACCTCCGACAGACATCTACAAGATAGTACGGTACGAACGTCTACACACGGTGACGGCAGGATATTCCCAAGCCATCCTATATTGATCTCGGATAGAACAATGTCCTACCTGTACCTCCCACAGACGTCTATAAGAGAGTGCGTTGGGATCGTCCAATTATGGTTGTGACAGGATATCCTGAAGATAACCTATATTCATCTGGGGTAGAACGGAATCCTATCGGTATCTCTCAGAGACATCTCTAAGAGAGTGCGCTGGGATCGTCTAAACATGCTTGCAACAGGATGTCCTCAAGAAATCTTATATTAATCTCGAGTAGACCAATGTCCTTCTAGTACCTCCCACAGACATCTACAAGACAGTGCGGTACGATCGTCTACACACGGTGACGGCAGGATATCCACAAGACATCCCATATTAATCTCGGGTAAAACAATGTCCTACCGGTACGTCCCAGAGACATCTATAAGAGAGTGCACTGGGATCGTCTAAACACGGTTGCGACAGGATATCCTAAAGACATCCTATATTAATCTCGAGTAGACCAATGTATTACTAGTACCTCCTATAGACATCTACAAGAGAGTGCGGTACGATCGTCTACGCACGGTGATAGCAGGATATCCTCAAGACATCCTATATTAATCTCGAGTAGAACCATGTCCTACTACTACCTCCCACCGACGTCTAAAAGAGAGTGCGTTGGGATCGTCTAATTACGGTTGCGACAGGATATCCTCAAGACATCCAATATTAATCCCGGGCAGAACAATATCTTACTGGTTCTTCCCATAGACGTTCATAAGACGTACTATCTTGGCAGGACACGAATGGGTCTATCGCGGGATGGTCCCGGGATCAATTTTGCTGTGTGGGTGGCCACCAAATGAAAATTGGTCCATTAATGAATACAGTATTGGCCCATGACGAAAAATAGTATTGGTCCATTAGTCAATGCAATATTGGCCCATTAATAAAAATACTATCGTTACAGTAAATGACTAAAAATATTATTGTTCCATTAGTGAATGCAATATTGGCCCATTAATAAAAATACTATCCCACCCTGCATCTGCCAATGCCAAATTCACCTTTAAATTAAATAAATCATCTAAATAAAAAGAGTGTACATTTTATAAAGTCTATTTTGCTACTCAGACCCATGTTAACATAATGTATTATATCAACTCGATTCGTTTAAATTTAATAATAAATTAAAATATGTGTTAACGCTAATTAAATGAAAAAGTTCAATGCAAAAAGAAAATACATGAACGAAAAGTCCTTGGACCGCCAAGTTAATACCCTCTAATACAATAGAAATGTGATTTTATCGTGATCAAACGCAACCCAATGATTGACAATCATATATTGGCCAATTGTCGGTTGAATAATGGCAATTATAAATAACAGATAATACTAATTATGGCCGAAAATCGTTAGACATTCTGCGCCAATGATTCGTAATCGCTTATTAGCCATATGTTGATTAAACAACGGCAAATGTAAAAAAAACAATGAAGGTTAATAATTGGTGACGGATCATGGACCAAGATTATTAAGCGTTACTGGGCCAATGATTGGCAATCGTATATTGGCCTTATGTTGGCGAAGCAATGGTGAAAATAACAAAACAAATAATCATGGTAAATATTTGGCAGCCAATGATGGCCCACAATTGATAGTCTTTATTTGGCCAATCATTGGCAGTAGTACATTGGCCTAGTGTTGGTTGGATAATGGCAATTATAAAAAAATAATCATAATGACGGCCAATACTAACCCAATAACGGCCCTGATATAGGCGAGTTACGTTTGGCCAATTGCCAATAAACACATATTGGCCAGGACTTGGGCCTGTCATCAGTCTTGGCTATTTCTACATGGGAATGAGGTTGTACGAAATGCCCAGCATGCTGTGGTTAGTCTGTAAGTATCATGGTATCGAGCACAGTTTACTTTAAAAGATATATACTTTGTCAAGATCTTTGAGGTTATCCACCCGCTCGAGGTTATTCACCTTTCGAAAAGGGCTCTTTCAAATCTTTGACGAGACTCTCCGACTCTATCCTCTGAAAGAAATTTTTTTATCACTTGTGGAAAAAGGCTTCTTCCCGTTCCGGGGTTATCGCACTGATCGAAATGAATTTTCTGAATCACTGATATTCAATCTCTAGGATATATTATTTACATTTATTGTCTCGAATTGAAAATGCAGAAAATGCAGGAAGAATTTGCAAATTTGAAAATTATTTTGTGATCATTTTTACGCATTAGCAAATCCTCCTGCATAGACAAGAAGCTTTCACAGTTTTGGCCCCCTCATAATTCCTCCATGGAAAAAGTATTTCAGTCAAATTTCGACTAACTTTCGAAAGTCGTCGAAAACCGATATTTCGCAAGCCCATAGCTTTGGACCTCTCTATCCAAAAGAGGATTATTGCTTCCTCATAAAGGAAGCTTTGTTTTCGCGAAAAAATTTTTTTTCGAGATTTTTATGCCAATATGTTCAAAGAGGTCCTAAAACATCGAGAAATCATATTTAGAAAAATGTCCGGATGGATGGATGTGTGTGTGTGTGTGTATCTTGACTTTCAGATGTAAATAATTAATAACTCGAGAACGCTTCGAGATATCGAGCTAAGCTTTGGCACACCTGTCGAGCACGAATTGGCTTTTCATTATGAAAAAATTTTGTTTTAATTCTAACGGGTGTTCGGATATCATCAACTTTTTTCGTTTTTACAAGAATGGCGTAAACGCTCTAACTTCTGCAATTTTCAAGATATTGCACTCAAACTTTGTACAGAATAAGTTTAGCTATTAAGGTTGTTTGGTTTTGAATTTGGCGAAAATCCATCGAGGGATTGAAATTTTATGAAATTTGGAATTTTTTGAAAAATAATGTAAACGCGCTAACTTGTGCAATTTTTAAGATATTTCACTGAAACCTTGCACAGAGCTAATATAGCTATCGAGGTTGTTTGCTATTAAATTCCGCAAAAATCCATCGAGGGATTAAAATTTTATAAAATTTTTAATTTTTTTAACAATAGCGTAGACTAGTAGCGTAAATAATAGCGTTGACTAGTACAATTTTTAAGATATTGCACTGAAACTTTTTACAGAGCTAATATAGCTATCGAGGATGTTCGTTATTCAATTTGGAAAAAATCAATGGAATGATTAAAATTTTGTTTTTTTAAATAGCGTACTCTAACTTCGGCTATTTGCGAGATATTGTACTGAAATTTTGTACACATTCAAAATAGTGATCAATGTTGTTCGCTATTGAATTTGGCAAAAAACAAATTTAGCATGAAGTCAATTTGAAAGAATTTGGCAAATTTGCACGGTGATTGCTTATGTTTTTCGATAGTTATCAAAGCTTTATGAGGAAGCCAAATTTGATTGCCATACTTTGTGATTAAGAAAGCTATGTGATTAAGATGAGTGAGCAATGTGCAAATGTCCAATTTGTAGGATTTTTGAAAAATCATTAGAGCGCGTGAGACGGATGTGAGAACAACGCAACATTCATTTTCTTTGTCGCGCTATAAGAAAATTTTGGAAATCGCAATAAATCGATAAATGAAATTGACATTTAGACAGAGTTTATTCATCTGTTTCAAAATATTAACCGTTTCAGTAAAGAAAATGTCCTATAAGTTATATGCACAAAAAATTCGAGATATTTGAATTTGAATTTTTTTCTTAACACATTAAATACCAAATTCATTGTTATCTTTTGACTAAAAAAATTCAAAGATACATTACATATCAAAAAATCTGTGGGAATGACTTGTGTACGAAATAAATGTATACATTCGTTTTTTTCTTATTTATGTAAAGGTCATAAAAATATCATTTCTAGACTGGAATTCTGCCGTGAATAATGATATCGTGCACACAGTAAGATGAACGTCCACAAAATTCATACGTAGATATATATATATCCGTTGATTTGTAAAATATTGTGATTCTTGGGATTCTGAGAATAAAAGAGTATGAAAAATATATACGGTGGGAACAAAATAGGAAATAAAAAACGTTTTATGTTCAGTCGAGACGGCGTCGCATTAACAGTTATACGTAAACCACGCGAGTAAGATAAAAGATACGCATAGACCGTATATACGAATATCAGTCTTAAGGGGTTATACGCAATCAGGATTTTTAAAAGATCGATTTTTTTAAATTTCCTTTTCGTAACGTGCATATATTTAAGTGTATATACAGAAAATTTCATATCAATCCGACAAATATTTTCGAAGTTATAAGTATATATGTAAATCCATAATTACTATGTGTAAAGTGCTTTTGAAACTTTGAAAAGCGATTTTCTCAAAACTGTGTTTTTAAAGTCGGTGAGCAAAATTTTACAGAAACGGCATAACTGATCGGCATGATCGAAATTTTTACATAAGCCTTATATATATATTTTAGTCATCAATCTAAGGTTTTTTACCGATAAATATTTTAACTTTTATAAACAATTTAAGGCAAAAATTTGCATCAAAAATGGAATTTCTTTTTAAGGCCGCAATTTTTTTGAAAAATAAATATTTTACTCATTCCTTCGATAAAATACTAGATTATACATTATATTAACGAAATCTTTTTCATTTTGCTTCCTCATAAAGGAAGCTTTGTTTTCGCGAAAAAATTTTTTTTCGCAATTTTCATGTCAGTATGTTCAAAACGTCCCAAAACGTCGAGAAATCACATTTAGAAAAAATGTCTAGACGTATGTATGTGTGTATGAGTGTGTGTGTATGTGTGTACGCTTTGTGCTTTCCTTAAAATGAATATGTCTGGACAACGCTTTGGCCGATCGACTCGAAATTTGGTATATAAGCAGACTACTTATGTCCCTGTTCTGAGTGCAATTTTTATTAAAATTGCAAAATAATTGTCTATTTGGCTCGATTTCGTATTTTCTGTAAATTGCTTGTTAGTCGTCTAACTTTCGTAATTTTGCAATTGCCACCCTGAAATTTTATGTGCAGATACACTTTATAATAAAGACGGTTGGGATTGAATTTGGGAAAAATCGCTCAAGAGGTTCGGTTTGAAATTTTGTTTAATTTTTCGCAAAAAATTTGTAAGTTCTCTAACTTTTGTAATTTTGCATTTATCGACCTGATTTTTTTTTGTGACGATACACTCAATGACAATGAAAAATGATACCAAATTACATGAAAATCGCCCGAGGGGTTCGGTAAAATTTTTTTTTTGAAATTTCCATCAAAATTTTGTTAACGCTCCAAAATCCGCATTTTTAGAAGTATCGAGCTAAAACTTTTTGCACGAATACACTAGATGATAAGAATGGTTAGGGTTGAATTTGGTGAAAAACACTCAAGATGTTCGTTCGCAAAATTTTTTTGAAATTTTCGAAAAATACTTGTTAACACTAAGTTTTCTAATTTAGCAGCTATCGAGTTCACTTCTCTAGCACCAATACACTGGACTACAAAAACAATTAATAATGTAATTGAAGGGAATTGGTAAAAAATCATGCAAATTCCAAATTTGCACATAGCTTCTTCATTTGTTTCCGTCGTTCGTGAAGCTTCCTTTGTGAGGAAGCCATGATAATAAACATACATGTCATAAAGGTGGTCAAGGAGATCCTCATAAAAGAGGGTTAACGAACGACGGAAAAAAATGAGGAAGCTATGTGCAAATTTCTAATTTGTATGATTTTTTTTTTTTTTTGATGATCCAATCCACAGATATCGTGCTCACCGCAATATACCTTTTCTTAGAGGGCCTCTCAGAGATGGGCTATAGCTTCAAGAATCATTTTTTTTTAAATAAGGGAAATTTCAAAATAAAATTAAAAGTGACAAAAATATGTATATAAATTTTTACGTTACTATTTTAAAATGTCTTTTCGGAAAAAGTTCTTGAAAAATCGCTTTTTTGGACCTCCTGACTGTGTATAACCCCTTAACAGATCGTGCTGATTATTATTTTGAGGTACTTGAACATCATCTTTTCGTGTGATTCGGTACAAAGCGTCAGAGAAGACGGTCGTGTTTGAGCTTAACTAGCGCGTGCTATTATAATTATTACTAAATACAGAAATAAAGCGTATTGTGATCCCTGCGAGGTCCTCGAGTGTCACCGACGCTAGCACCATGGGAGAAAAATGAGGTGGTAATAAAACCATTGTCGATTATGAGATGGAGAGTAACCAGTACAATGCTGCAAACCCATTACTCTACCAGCAACGGCCTATCACCCAGATTGCCACTACGTCTGGTACACGCAACGAATTAGGACTAACCCTTAGACGGGCGTCAAAAAACGATCCAGGAAAATCACCTCCTTGGCAAATAGTCAAAAAAAACGCCCAAGAAGAGTCTCCGACGAAAGCAACGAAGTTGACAGTGAATCGATCGTAAGCAAAAACAAATACGCTCCTCTAGCCCACAACACTGGATTACCGATCAACGAACAAGAGGTAAATACACATAACAATCAATCGACAAACGTAAACACCACTGAGCCGAAACCCCCTCCAATCTTCATACCAGGAGTACATTCGATAAAAGAATTAGCAGCAATACTGAGCCAAGCAGTCATAAATGAAGAGTACACATACACTGAAAAAAACGTACTGCCGCAGTGGCTATTTTTTGGTAAGCCTCCGCAAACTTTACCGCTACGGTCCCCACCAAAGCACAACTGTGAGCCGAGCCATTTCGTATCGGCCCACGAGCTATATTTTAGTTTGCTGACGGTGGGCAATCGCGATTTGCGCACGGTGGCCAACCGGCATGCTAATCGTAGATAAACAATATATCTGGATGGAAAGTATATCCTGTTTTCTTATTCAACCAGATATATGCCGGATAACCACCGTATGAGAAAAATATATATTCATAACCTAAATATTCAATCGATAAGGATTATTAATTAAAAATATTATATTTTTTAATTATTAATCGTTATTGATTATTCTCGCGTGATTGAATTGAATATTTAGGTTATAAATGTATGTAATATCAAATATGAAAATAATGAAAATTTAAATAACAATAATATTAGGAAAATGAGTAACAGTTTGATATTAGACGTAAGAATGTATTTCAAAGACAACATAAATTATTACAAAAAGTAATTAAACATAATATTATTGTGACATCACACGCTCGCGACGCTCACATGCATACTATAGCGCCTATTCACTGGTATCGGCAAATCAGCTATATAAGGTAACGCTCTAGCGCCAGTTTTAATGCTTGAAACGGCAATATCATTGTAGCGGTACTATGAAGTATTAAAATTTGGCGATCGGGGCAGTACGTTTAGCTCGAGTTACCACCAGCTGACAGCTAAACAAAATACCGTTGCTGCGGCAGACCAGTACTTTTCAGTGTACAAATCTATAAATAACAATGGGCAGCTGAAAATTATGGCCAAGAGCGCAGACGCCTATCGAAAAATCGTACACACACTAGATGACGTAGGAGCCTCATACAACACATACCAATTGAAACAAGAGCGTGTCTTTCGAATCGTCATTAAATCCCTTTACCGCTCTACAGATTCCGCAGAAATTAATAGGGAATTCGAACTACGTGGACACCAAGTACGAAACATAACCAATATAAGACAAAACAAAACGAAAACGTCTCTGCCGCTTTTCTTTTTCGATTTCGAACCCGACAAAAATAAAAAAAGACGTATATAAAATAGATCTTCTGATGAATGCGAAGCTAGAGATAGAGCCACCTCGGAAAAGAAATTACATTGTCCAATGCATCAGGTGCCAAAGATACGGCCATACAAAAAGGTATTGTCGCAGTCAACATAGGTGCGTGAAATGCGGAGATGAGCATGACACCGTAGATTGTAAACAACTAAAAGACACTCCCGTTATTTGCGCTAAATGTGAGGGAAACCACACAGCTAACTACAAAGAATGCACGGCGTACAAGGATATAGTTCAAAAAAGAAACGATCAAACACAAAGATCCCACTTGCACAGATCAACGACTATCGAAAATGAAAACCGTATTAGCCAACCCACGCGATCCCCACGCGCTAGTTCATTGGATAGAAGAAATACGATAAGCTACGCGGACGCAGCAAGACCGATAATAAATACAGACACAAACACTAATACACCAAACATGAAATCTCTTCATTCCTCGAAAGATCTCTTGACGAGTTTAAAACTGCTCTGAGCCAACAAAACGAGCTGCTTAATACAATACTAAAACTACTGACGACGGTATTGTCAAAGTCTATGAATTTACTGTGAACAATTTTTATAGCGTAGTTTTATGGAATGCCAATGGCTAATTGGTACCACATCGCCAAGAATTATCCTCCAATCTCCATACAAACAAAATAGACGTCATGCTCATCTCAGAAACACATTTCACAGATTGAAGCTTCCTCAAAATACCAGATTATAACGTATTTGATACGAAACATCGCGACGGCACAGCCCACCGTGGCACAGTTATTGTGATAAAAAAATCAATAAGACACCATGAATCCTCCAAGTTCGAAACAGAATATCTCCAATCTACGTCCATAGTCATTGAAGATTGGAAACATGGGCCCATAGTACTAGCGGCAGTATATTGTCTCCCCAAACACAAAATAAAGAGAGAAATGCTCGCAAATTTTTTCGAAACCCTCGGACCACGGTTCATTGCTGGGGGAGCTTATAACGCGAAACATCTGTTCTGGGGATCTAGAGTATTTACCACAAGAGGCAGAGAATTGTATGAAAGCATGCGTACAAAAAACTATGACCAACTATCATCAGGCAGCCCACCAATTGGCCCACGGATACGAATAAAAAACCTGATATCCTTGACTTCTGCGTGACAAAGGGGATAGCAAAAAATTATATACAACTCAAATCCAGCTTGGACCTATCATTCGATCAGACTCCTGTTGTGCTCACAGTTAGCACCGGGATCATATCTAGGCAAAAAAAACACTCTTTTTGCATAATAAAAAAACCAACTGGGAAGCATTCAGGGAAAACATAGACAATGACATCAACCTGAACATCTCTTTAAAAAGAGGCGACGAGATAGACGCTGCCGCTGAATACTTTACCGAATTGATCCAACCAACCGCTCGGGCAGTCACTCCTCAAATATAAATCGAGGTCACGGACATGTTCTACCCCAAGGAAATAAAAGACAAAATATCTGATAAAAGAAGACTGAGGAAAAGATGGCAGCTAACGAAAAATCCTGTGGATAAAACTAATGTTAACAGAACCATTCGAGAACTGAAAAAACTTATCGGAGATTACCAAAATGAATCGATCCAACAGAGCTTACAAAATTTAACAAACACATCGACCACGGAATACTCTCTATGGAAGGTAACGAAGCGACTTAAACAACCACAGCAACAAAGTTCTCCAATAAAAAACGCCGACAACACCTGGGCTAGAAGCGACGCAGAAAAAGCAGAGGCTTTCGCTAACCATCTGGCCAACGTTATCAAACCTTTCCCATCCAACGTAGATAACATCAAATTACTGGAGTTCTTGAGAGCTCTCTACCAATGACGTTACCAATCCAACATATTTCTCCAGCCGGAGTCCAAGGAACGATAGCCAAGGAATTGGAAACAAGGAAAGCACCCGGATATGACCTCATCGACGGCAAAACTTTCAAGGGGCTACCAAGAAAAGCTATTGTTCTCATAACATCTCTATTCAACGCAATAATCCGAAAATCACATATTCCTATGCATTGGAAAGTAGCTCGACTAATCCTCTTCCTAAAACCGGGTAAACCCCCCAACGAGGTCACGTCATACAGACCGATAAGTCTCCTACTAACCCTGTCAAAAGTATTTGAAAAATTACTGCTTGAGAGAATGAAAACCATAATAAATTACGAGGAACTAATCCCACATCACCAATTCGGACTTAGAAACAACCACTCGACAATCGAACAAGTGAATAGAATATATTATAATGAAATCTCGACCTCCTTAGAAGAACAAAAATATTGCTCAGCCGTCTTTTTAGACGTTAAGCAAGCTTTCGACAAGATTTGACACGAAGGGCTACTCTAAAAAATAAAACGAAAGCTACCTCAGTACTTCCTACTCCTCAAATCATACCTCAACAACAGGCAATTCCAAGTACGACAGAACCAAGACTTGTCACAATCCTTCCCAATCACGTCAGGCGTTCCACAAAGAAGTGTTCTAGGACCTGTGCTGTACACCATCTATACAGCAGACCTACCATCCAGCAGAAATACAACCGTAGCAATGTTCGCTGATGATACATCCATACTAGCAGTACATGAAAACCCCGCAATTGCAAGCATTATACTACAAAGACATTTAAACACCACCCAGATAGAACATTGACGTATATTATACGTATATTACAGGTATATCTGTATATAATATGTATACGTCTATGATATACCTGTATTATACGTATACTGAACGTATATTTTAGGTCTATTTATTGATAATAGTGAAAGAATTTCATATACGTATAATTTACGTATATTATACAATAAGCATTTGACATCGAATTATATACATCTATTATAAGTATACGAAACATGTACTTTACGATAAAGACAAATGACGTATAATATACGTATATTGGACATCTTTTTTACTACATATCTTGGTGGAATTTTGTACATCTCATATACATATAATATATGTTAATTTTCTTGCGATTGGGATTCTTAAATCTAAAGCTGTTCAGTGAACGTATAATATACGTATATTATACGTTCATTGAATAGCTTTAATTAACTTATATTGTATGTAACATATATTATCTGTATGTGACATATATTATTATTAACATATATTATATATATATATGAAATGTACAACATTCCACCGAGATACTGCAGATAAAAACACATCCAATATACGTATATAGTATATATATGCGTATATTGGACTTGTTTTTTTCTACATATCTCGGTGGCAATTTGTACATCTCATATACATATAATATATATTTATTATCTTACGATTGCGATTCTTAAATCTGAAGCTATTTAATGAACGTTTAATACATATACGAATATTATACGTTCAGTGAGTATATTATCATTTAATATTATTGTTATTTAAGAATAAAAACCGATTTCTACAATTGAGAGCAATAATTTTTTTTAATAACAATAATAATAATATTTATTATTGTTTATTATTATTATTTTTGTGTTTTTATGAGTTTATTTAAAATATAACTAAAATTAGCCTACCACATATCCCGTGGTCTCCGACCTTTTTAATTTTGGAAATAATACTATTTATTATTATAATTGTTATTATTATTCATCTGATTCAATATTTTAGTTTTTAATTTAGTTAAAAGACAAGTCGAACCAAAAACGGCCTTCGGGTAATGAAAATAAATTCTCACTACGATTTTGGCACGTGATTGTTCTCGGCCTGTGTTCTATAGATATGATATTTACATCAGAATACCATAAGTAGTCGGTGGTGTAGTGGTTAGCGTCCCAGCCGTAGGTTGTTCGTTAGGCTCAATAGATAGGTAGGTTACAGATCCCAGTCAGGTCTCGTACATATTCTAAGGTCCGCGAATATGCAAGATAACTAAAGCGGTCGGAAAAATTCATGAAATTCAAAATTATCAATTTTTTTTTTAATTTAATTCATGTTCAATTTGAGGATATGCCTAAAAACAAGGGTCGCGGGTTCAAATCCCACTGGGGGCAAAATTTTTTTTTTTCAAAAATTCTTTTTTCGTTACTTGACACTCAAGAACTATCAATTGTGAATATATAGAACTGATTTTCATCGTATATATATATGCTAGTATCCGTATAATTTGTTTATATTCTCCGTTTATATTCTACGTATTTTCGACGTCTTGTATACGTAAAATATACCGTTTACATATGTAGAATATACATACATTATACGGATATTAGCTGGGCATTCTACGTATATTCTACGTATTTTCGACGTCTCGTATACATAAAATATACCGTGTAATATATGTAGAATATACATATATTATACGGAGATTAGCCGGACATTTAGCTCTTCAGTATACGTACTAAATACGCATTATATACGTATCTGGCAACGTCTAATATACGTATAATATACGTCAGTGTTCTATCTGGGCATCGAGAAGTGGCTGGACAAATAGCGAATAAAAGCTAGTGAAACCAAATCAGTACATATTACGTTTGCCACCAGAAAAGGTAACTGCCCCAACGTCTCGCTGTACAACCAATAGTTGCCGAACGTAGAAGAGGTCAAATACCTTGGAATGCACCTGGAAAGGAGATTAACATGGGTCAAGCACATCAAAACTAAAAGAAGAGAACTAAACCTAAGGATAAGAAAAATGTACTGGCTTATCGGCAAAAACTCAAAACTATCGTTTCAAAACAAATTAACTATTTTTAAGACAATAATTAAACCAATATGGACCTATGGCATACAGGTATGAGGCACAGCCAGCAACTCAAATATTGAACTAATACAGAGGATGCAATCAAAAACCCTACGGATGATAACTAGTGCGCCCTGGTATATGACAAATAACAACATACACAGAGACCTCAAAATCTACACGGTCAAAAAAGAAATACAACGCTTCAGCGAATACTACGAAACGAGAATGGAATTTACAGAAAAATATAATAACAACATTAACAATTTGATTGAGTTTTCTTTGTAACGAATTGAATATCTTAACCATTACAGTTTTTTAATAATTAATTTTAGGAAATAACATTTTATGATTGTCGAATTTTTTTTTCCAAATCGAAAATTAAATTTTCTTCCGCATTTTTTGTTTATGATCTTTCGTTGGCTCTTGAACGGCGCACACAGAAAATCGAGCCGATAGTACAAGCTTGACAACCGACCGCGATTTCTCCACCGGCTGTTTAGTGCGAGAACATTTGTATACACGATCGTCGTAAAATTTCTGGGTCGCCATGAGTATCAATCACCCCGGAAATTCGTGTATACGGTATGTTTCAGATAGGCTGCTAGCGCTGACGATCATTATGACGATTCCCGTTGAATCAGACTTTTATGTGACAAATATATACATGCACACATGTACGTTTATACCTTATTCCAAACATCAAAAGAAGTTTTTATGTTCATGTATGTCACACATTGCGTATATGTGCTGAATATACACATAGTTTAAGGGGGTATGCAGATCTAGAATTTTGATAAAAATCATTTTTTTTTTGATATTCTTAAAGTTCAGACCTTTAAGAATATATCCGCGAAAAGAAATCTTTAAATTCCAATAATTTATAAGTTATAACTATTTTAGTGACGCAACGACGACTTCCGTCATGTCGAAGCAAATTGGAATATCGATGGTTTTCTTAAAACTACTTTTCTCATCACGGTTGACATGATATCTCAAGTTCTACTCAACCGATTTGCTTCAATTTTTTATCAATCTTCTATGTATAACTCTGTATCGTCCCTAACACTTTTGTATTAAAATTTTTTTTTTTTTACTATTGTCAAAAAACTAAAAACTATGAAAAAAAGAATCGAAAAACGCCTTTTTTTTGTTCAGACAGCCGCCATTTTGTGATCTTTTTTTCGTTTTCTCTGAGGTAGGGGCTATAACGATAGGCTTACGAATAAAAATTCTTTTTTACATTTTGTATCGGATGATTAGAAAGGTTGCAATCGCATCAACAACCCACACAACAATAATACGACCCAAGGACGTCTTTCGGACATCACGTCAATTGTCCCGTGATGGTAATGGGATGGTCCCATGGGATTCCCATGGGCTCTAAAGTGTCCGCAGTGATTACCGGAATGGGATCGTCCCATTGTCGTCCCGGGATGTCTTTGGGACGTCTCTTGGACTGCAAATACAGCAGAGTGGAGATATCGATAAGATATTATCGAGACTTCTTAAAGACGTCACCAAGATATTGCATAATTATCAGACACAGCAATAATACATCCCAAGTACGTCTTTCGGACATCACGTCAATTGACTCAATTGTCCCGTGATGGTAATGGGATGGTCCCATGGGATTCCCATGGGCTCTGAAATGTCCCGCAGTGATTACTGCATTAGGATAGTCTCATTGCTGTCCCGGGATGTCTTCAGGACCTCTCTTGGACTGCCAACACAGCAGTGGATAATTATGTTCATTTTGATTTAATATTAATTAATTTCAATTAATTAATTAAATTTCAATAAAATGGGTACAGTACAGAGGGAGACAGCAAGTACTCTTTGTAATATGGCCTCCTTTGAGGTCTGACTCCTTTCGGTGTCAAATGTCCGTGTTCACGCTCGGCTATATAAGCATTCTATTTGCATGATCCGTATGTGAGAGCCTTTGCCATCTCGCGGTGAGTCTGGAACTAACGCCGCGCAATGGCTGACCTCCTACAGATATCTCTAAGAGAGTCCGCTGGGATCGTCTACGCATGGTTACGGCAGGATATCCTCAAGACATCCCATATTAATCTCGCGTAGAACAATGTCTTACCGGTACCTCCCAGAGACATCTCTAAGAGAGTGCGCTGGGATCGTCGAAACATGGTTACGACAGGATATCCTCAAGACATCCTATATTAATCTCGCGTAGAACAATGTCTTACCGGTACCTCCCAGAGACATCTCTAAGAGAATACGCTGGGATCGTCAAAACACGGTTACGATAGGATATCCTCAAGACCTATATTAATCTCCAGTACACCAATGTCCTACTACTACCTCCCACAGACATCTACGAGATAGTGCGGTACGATCGTCTACACATGGTGACGGAATGATATCCTCAAGACATCCTATTTTAATCTCGGGTAGAACAATGTCCTACCAGTACCTCTCACAGACGTCTATAAGAGAGTGGGTTGGGATCGTCTAATTACGGTTGCGACAGGATATCCTCAAGATATCCTATATTAATTTCGGGTAGAACGAAATCCTATCGGTACCTCTCAGATACATCTCTAAGAGAGTGCGCTGGGATCGTCTAAACACGGTTGCAACAGGATATCCTCAAGACATCCGATATTAATCTCGAGTAGACCAATGTCCTACTAGTACCTCTCATAGACATCTACAAGACAGTGCTGTACGATCGTCTACACACGGTGACAGGTGGATATCCACAAGACACCCTATATGAATCTCGGGTAGAACAATGTCCTACCGGTACCTCCCAGAGACATCTATATGAGAGTGCACTGGGATCGTCTAAACACGGTTCTGACAGGATATCCTCAAGGCATCCTATATTAATCTCGAGTAGACTAAATCTCTTACTAGTACCTCCCACAGACATCTACAAGAGAATGCGATACGATCGTCTACACACGGTGATGGCAGGATATCCTCAAATATCCTATATTAATCTCCGGTAGAACAATGTCCTACGACTACCTCCCACAGACGTCTATAGGAGCGTGCGTTGGGATCGTCCAATTACGGTTGCGACAGGATATTCTCAAAACATCCAATATTAATCCCCGGTAGAACAATATCTTACTGGTTCCTCCCATAGACGTTCATATGACGTACTATCTTGGCAGGACACGAATGGGACTATCTCGGGATGGTCCCGGGATCAATTTTGCTGTGTGGGAAGGACACTCCTTTTCTTACCCCCACCTTTACCGGCTTATACTCATTTAATTTTCATTTTTTTTCTCGAATTTTTTGTGTTCATTGTCAAATTATTGTACAAATATTGTACAAATCTGTTGTAAAAAAAAGAATGGTAAGAATCTATGTTTTTTTATCGAGCTCGATAAAACGCTCAAAATGTATGTCTCTATAGACCAGAATACCGCCAGAATACTTGAGAATAGTTAAAGTTCTAGAATGAACCGTCTAGTTTCCGACTGACATCCGATAATTAGAATTCGATTTCCCAACAATTTAAATTTAGCCCAAATCTCTCGAGCCTTGGTTCACGAAACGGGAGTTTCGAATTAACCGCGACAAAATTATCGACTACCACCGAAAGCCTTCGTCCCTTCGTCAATTGAAGAATCAAAAGATTTCGTTAATTCTGTACTTTCAATTCGTTTGGCTTTACTAAAAATCCGGAAATATTTCCAATAACCGTTGATTACTTTAATTTCGTTTCAAAAACATTCAATACATTTTGCTTCTTCATAGAGGAAGCTTTGTTTTCGTGAAATTTTTTTTTCGAGATTTTCATGTCAATATGTCGTGACAGGAAAGTAAAATCTATCCCCTCGACGTCAACGCTCGATATGATTCCTCGAGCGTCCAAAGATCCGCCGTCGCAATTGTCAAAATACGGTTAAGGCCGAGAATGGCAATATAGAATTAGTCATATACTGTACTATAAGATTTGCACGTAATATTCGACACGGCGCGAGACCACACTCTCTCTCTCTCTCTGGTCAAAGGTAATAAAGATAGCGAGAAATATTGAGATCGACCTCCCCACTTAACCGGTGAGCCACGGATTTCGTGGTGAGCCAGTCGATGTAAATTCGTCAATTCTTCACTTCATCTTCATATATTGGGAAGGGAACGTCCTTTGTCTGTGTACATCGTAATTTATCCGTTGAAGTCAGCCCTCGAGGAGTTTTGTCACGTGCCGTGTTATTTTAAATACATATTTTGTGTTAATTATACGCATAAAGCGTGTGTTTTGTCAATTAATTGTTCGTGCAAGTTGGTTGAATCGCCGAGGATATCGTCAAAAGAATTATTATTTCAAGGATATTATTTCGGCGACGAAGTAAGCCGAACAAAATAAATTTCTAATCTGGCTTCGAACGCTTTCTTCGCATTCTTTTTTATCCTTACCTCCTGTTCCTTCAATCACACCCACCCTATCATTGTCTTATTGCTTGTCGATTATTATATCAATTATAATTTTGTTAGTTTTATAAAACTAACTGGCGCCCAAATAAAATAAATTAAATTAAATTAGCTACTATCAGAGCCCCGTCAGCCGGCGGACCACGGCTGCGGCAGGTGTCGGCGTTATTTGTATCTCAAAATAACGATCGGTTTCAATGTTCAAAATGTCCTAAAACATCGAGAAATCATATTTTTTAAAAATGTCCGGATGTATGGATGTATGCATGTGTGCGTGTGTGTATGTGTGTCGCTGCCTTGAAAAATTCGAACATCTATATCTTAAGACCACATTGGAGTAGCGATTTTGTACATAAGCTGAGCTCCCCAACTTCTTTGTTAGTTATGAATTTTACAAAAATTCATTGACGTGTGCGAATTTTATGCGACTCTATAATTTTCAAGAAAAGGGCGTGGTTGCTCTAGCCTTCACAAATTTTGCGACATCGGGTTAAAAAATATTATACAGATGATTTGAGGGTCAAAGATTATTGCTATTGAATTTCGCGAAAATTGCTCAAGGGGTTCGTGATTTATAATATTTCGGATTTTTTGCAAAAGCGCGTGATCGCTCTAGCTTGCACATATTTCGTGATACCATGCTCAAAATTTTTATAATGGTAGTTTAATGAAAGAAGTTACTTGGTAATGAATTTTGCAGAAATCGCTTGAACCGTGCAAATTTTATGCGATGTTCAAATTTTCAAAGAAAAAGCTTCATCGCTCTAGTGTCCGCAAATTTTGCGATATCAGGTTAAAAAAAATTATACCGATAGCTTGAGCAAAAAATATTGTTGGCATTGAATTTCGCGAAAATTGCCCAAGGGGTTCGTGATTTATAAAATTTTTAATTTTCTGGGAAAGCGCATGATCGCTCTCGCTTGCATATATTTCGTTATATCAGGCTCAAAATTTCTATAATGGTAGTTTAATGGAAAAAGTTACTGATATTCAATTCTGCAAAAATCGCTTGAACAGTGCATATTTCGTGCAAGTTTGAAATTTTCAAAAAAAAGCTTGATCGAAAATTGTACGATGCAAAGCTGCCGTTTTATTAATCCGATAACCAGAGGTAGTAAAAGAAACTTGCAAATGGGAAATTTGCACATCGTTTCCAGAATATTTTTCCGTATTTAGAAAACTCCATAGTGAAGGAAGAATCGGCTGCGATTCGGCCAGTGGGTCCAAATGACAGTGGACAATTTTTTTGCTATAACGTTTCGATCCTAATTCGGATCCTCTTCAGATTTATTATTTCTAAAATTACATTCTTTTTTGTCTTATTTTGTATGATATGTTTTACATTATAGGCTTAAATGTTATGTGTCCTGACTGACCTGAATTTGTACGGGTAATTTTTTTGGTCTTGGATAATATTCATTATGAATTTATTGTATAAAGACGGGTCATTTTTTTGTGATCCTTGGTGTCTGTGAGAGGGAGGATTTTGATATTTTATTGCTTAGTTTATGTTTTTTTTGAGACTTTTGTGTATGTGTTATTTACCTATAAATTTCGTGTTTGATAATTTCCAAGATTCATTTTTGATCAAAATTAACAGTTTTCATTACATGGCGATTCGAGAGCTAAGTAGCGACTGAGTATTGAGGCGAGTGAGGAGGTATTTATATTAATGGGGTAGTGTGATTGAGTATTGAAAAGTGGGGGTGGTTTTTCATGGTTGGGGAAGTTTGCCGTTAGTGATTTTTCTTGCCGGACTGGTTATGTTAACCGGTTTTGGATCGGGTTTAAATTGATAACTGTTAGATTTGGTAATGAATTTTCAATTGATGGATGTTAATTTGAGGTTTTTCCGTTATTATTTTGAGTATTATTAAATTATTGAATTATATATGCTGCTTAGTTTGTCGATGTCGGTTCTAAAATTGATTGCTTTGGGGTGTGCTTTAATTTGTATCATTTCCAGAATTAATCGCTTTTTGAGCCATTTTTCATTATTTAAAATTGTAACGTCGTCAAATTTAAAATTGTGTTTTAGTTCTATTCCGTGTTTTGCTAACGCTGTATTTATTGTGTTAGTGTGTTTTAGACTATTTTTGTGTTCGTTGATTCTCGTTTTTAGGTATCTTTTTGTTTGTCCTATGTACAATGCATCACAATCATTACAATCGATCTGGTAAACTACGTTTGATTTATCCATGTTATCTATTTTATCTTTTGTGGAACCGGTGATGGAGTGAATGTTGTGTTGGTTGTTAGTGACTAGTGTTATATTGAATTGTCGAAAAAGGCGGACTAGTTGGTGGTGAATATTTTCAGTATGGGGTAAATTTATTAATCTGGACAATCAAATAACGACAACGCATTTGACTCCTCCAGATTAATAAATTTACCCTATACTGAAAATATTCACCTCCAACTAGTCCGCCTTTTTCGACAATTTAATATAACACTAGTCACTAACAACCAACACAACATTCACTCCATCACCGGTTCCACAAAAGATAAAATAGATAACATGGATAAATCAAACGTAGTTTACCAAATCGATTGTAATGATTGTGATGCATTGTACATAGGACAAACAAAAAGATACCTAAAAACGAGAATCAACGAACACAAAAATAGTCTAAAACACACTAACACAATAAATACAGCGTTAGCAAAACACGGAATAGAACTAAAACACAATTTAAAATTTGACGACGTTAAAATTTTAAATAATGAAAAATGGCTCAAAAAGCGACTAATTCTGGAAATGATACAAATTAAAGCACACCCCAAAGCAATCAATTTTAGAACCGACATCGACAAGCTAAGCAGCATATATAATTCAATAATTTAATAATACTCAAAATAATAACGGAAAAACCTCAAATTACCATCCATCAATTGAAAATTCATTACCAAATCTAACAGTTATCAATTTAAACCTGATCCAAAACCGGTTAACATAACCAGTCCGGCAAGAAAAATCACTAACGGCAAACTTCCCCAACCATGAAAAACCACCCCCACTTTTCAATACTCAATCACACTACCCCATTAATATAAATACCTCCTCACTCGCCTCAATACTCAGTCGCTACTTAGCTCTCGAATCGCCATGTAATGAAAACTGTTAATTTTGATCAAAAATGAATCTTGGAAATTATCAAACATGAAATTTATAGGTAAATAACACATACACAAAAGTCTCAAAAAAACATAAACTAAGCAATAAAATATAAAAATCCTCCCTCTTACAGACACCAAGGATCACAAAAAAATGACCCGTCTTTATACAATAAATTCATAATGAATATTATCCAAGACCAAAAAAATTACCCGTACAAATTCAGGTCAGTCAGGACACGTAACATTTAAGCCTATAATGTAAAACATATCATACAAAATAATACAAAAAAGAATGTAATTTTAGAAATAATAAATCTGAAGAGGCTCCGAATTAGGATCGAAACGTTATACCAAAAAAATTGTCCACTGTCATTTGGACCCACTGGCCGAATCGCAGCCGATTCTTCCTTCACTATTGTCTCTCTACGGCCGCATACCTAAATCACCACTTTACAAAACTCCCTCTAAGGGGAAGCGAAAACTTTGACAGCTAACATTTACTAAAATTTGCTAATATTTCCTCATAGAGGAGGATTTGTAAATACGAAAAAATACTGAGGAAGCCCGTAGTAAAAAACTCCATTCGTCGCCATTGAAAAATCCCCATTCATTCCCCATTGCCAAAATAACCAATGGAGATGAATGCCGAATTGCCTAAGGGGATTTTCGCCATTGAATTTCCCATCTGAAACGGAATGGGGATTATCTAATGGGGATTCAATGGAGACAATCCCCTTAGGCAATTCAGCATTCATCCCCATTGGTTATTTTGGCAATGGGGAATGAATGGGGATTTTTCAATGGCGATGAATGGAGTTTTTACTATACGAAAGAATCTCCATTGCTGTTCGCCACTCATTCCCCATTGCCCACAAAACCAATGGATATGAATGCTGAATTTTCTAAAGACATTTTCGCCATTAAATTCCCCATTTGAAACGGAATGGGGATTATCCCATGGGGATTCAATGGAGACGATCTCCCTAGTGAATTCGCCATATTCACCTCTATTGGTTTTTATGGGCAATGGGGAATAAATGGGATCATCAATGGAGATTCTTTCATATGATTGCTATATATACATGGAATTACGCATTAAATAATCAAGTAAGTTATCAGTAAGTAAGGTTAATCATAATGCTAATATTAGCATAACGACCAATAATTATATCATATATAATATATATCATATATATATATATAACATTTAATAGAAATTATTGAAGCTCAGAATTGAGAAAATAGATTGTAAGTGTATTCAGATGACGATTGATAATGAAAGTATATACGTTTCTCCTCTCACAAATCGAGTTGAGAGGGACTGATAAAATTATGTGTATATGTTAAAAATAAACGGTTTTAAAAATCATTTATCCCAAACGTACGCGCACTTGATGAGCAGTATATAATATATTTTTTTTAAATATATTATATTATATTTTATTTTAAACTATTATATTATATTTTAAACTGATTGACCATCGATATAATCATCAGCATTTATTACAATTGAAGAAAATATTTGGTTCATATATGAGAATCAGCGACATCTACTCTTACTTAATTTTATTAATTCACCGCCGTTTGAGAAATATCGCATTCGGAAAAATTCTCATCGATCGATGGGTTCAATTGTTCTGCATTGAACCTCGAATATGGATTGCAACATCGTTAACGAATGCTGCTCATCATTCGATCAGTCGTCAATGAAGTGACATTATTGATAAATGTTGATCATTGTATAATTCGTAGTTACTTATTATTCAATGGGTATCCTTGGTAAATGCTGATCATTTCATCGTTAGCCGCATTTGGATTCCAATGAACATCTGTGGGAAATGCTGATCTTTCAGTTCAGCCGCATTGACTTTCCAATGGACATCATTGGGTAAAGCGGATCATTTCGTTCATCAGCATTTACCTTCCCATGGACACCATTGGGCAATGCTGATCGCTCGATACATCTGCATTGGCTTTCCAATGAGCATCATTGAGTAATGATGATTATTCGATTCATCCACATTGGCTTTCCAATGAGCATCATTGAGTAATGATGATCATTCGATTCATCCGCATTTGATGTTCAATGGATACCCATTCACTGATCAATGGTCAGCCCTGTACGCCATTGACAAATGCGGAAATCTCAATGGGTCCCCATTCATTGTCCAATGAGGTCGTATGAGGACCATTGGTTGCCATTGGCGATTCAATGGAGTTTTTTACTACGGGAGCGATGTACAAATTTCCGATTTGCAAGTTTTTTAATATAATTTTTATAAAATTTTTTTAAATGAAGGAAACCTATATTGATACATAAAATGAACAAGATTTCTGTATATTTATATTATTTGAAAATGTGATCATTCTTCAAAATTAAGCAGTATAATAAGTCCGATGGGGATAAAGATCCTTGTAGAATGTATGGACGCATAGGCGAGGCTGGGGCACGACGGCCCCTCTAAGCCGCGGTTAATACTTTTTGTAGCTTTCAACCATCAAATCAGTTTACTTTTGTTCTATCCTAAACGAATATCGACATATTGCCGAAACTCAATGAAAAAACAAAATTCTGGGGTACGACGGCACACCTCTAAAAAATGATTAAAAAAATGTATCACGCAAAAGAATTTAAAAAAAAGTGTTCTAAAGTTGAGAATAATGATTGCCGTTCTCTTTATTTTAGTGGACTTTACTAATTCTAAGAAATTCCTGTGCAGGTATAGACAAAGATTATGCCGACGAATATATTTGTGATTATCGTGAAAAGTAATTTATTCCGTTCTTCACGGAATTTAATGTTTCATTTTCAAATTTTATTTTTAATACGGTTTTAAACAATTATCATAAATCATAAATAATATTATTGTTTATTTGTTTCACATAAAAACTAAATAGATTAATTCAAAATTCGTTAAATAATACATAACTTCTGTACTTTTCAACTATTTTTAAAAAATTTCAGATGATAGATCATTTTGTTTTCTTTTGAAAAATTTTCAATCTTGTTAACAATACATTTTTTTCAAATTTGTTTGGATGGCTCATTTTACCCCGAATGTAGTGCATGGGCCTAAAACAGGATGAATACATCAAATTCATCATAATTTGAAGAAAAAAAAAAATTCGGACATAATTTTTTAGGGCGGTCCATTATGCCCTAGGTATCGTTGATTGGCCTAAAAATGAGTCAATTAATACATCAAATTTATGATAATTTGACAAGAAACAAAAAATTTGTTTTTTGACCAACTTCTTCAGAGGGGCCGTTGTGCCCCACTCTCCCCTATAAAGATGAAACCCAAATGACATTCTTCGATGGGCCTCTATCAGAATGATTCATTAGTTGAGAATGATAGCCCGTCATTCGTCTTGTAGACGCCCACGCGACCTTTTTCCTGTTCGCATATGACCGCACCCCTATCAGCATTTGCGCAAAAAAAGGAAGGAACAAAACTAAAGGAAAATCGCTTTGTCATCGCCCACTCGGTTTACGCGATTTTTCTCTTCCTCCGACTTCCATCGAGTTTCATTGCAATTTTCGGTCGTTGCCCCGTTCGTGTGATACGAAAAACCGTCGAAACTTCAGGATGCGATTTCGAGACCCAAGGGACACGTGAGATGGGTGAATGAACGAGACAAATAGAAATAGATAGAGAAAGATGTAACAAAACCCTCGAGGAAAGTCGTATCGGAGATTCTCTCATCCGGTGGACTTTTATCTACTGTGTTTTATCTATCATAAACTCATCCCCATATTTATTCTCGTGCGTGCTTGGAATATTCCTCTTTTCTACGTGTATGTGTCTCATTTCACAACTTGCTGGAAACAGAATATTGTAATCGTAATGGCCAGGGAAAGTTTCAAATAGTACGTTCAGTCTGAATGGAGTATGACACGCATGAACAATTTTTGATCAATCCCCAATTTGGCTCCCAATGAGCATTCGTGCTCATTGGGAGCAAAAAAATGCTCATTGGAAGCCAGTTTGGTGGAAAATAAGAAAAATGTAAGAATTTGAAACGTTTTCGAAATTATGATGGGTTGTTCAGAATGATATGAATGAGTAAGAACATTATTATTTGCAAAAAATTTTAACAAACAGGCTCTCTTATCAATTTACGATAATATTATTGATTCGCAAGTTATTCACGGTCAAAATTAAGTTCGAAATCCTAGGATTTATCCTGAAAAATGTATGAGATCAAATAAAATTCTTGAGATATTAATGTACACCATTTATTTTATTAAACTTTCTTTGCTCACATTTGGATATTTTTTTTTATACTCGCTAACTCAACTTTAACCTTGAATAATTTTTGAAGGAGTGAGTTTATCGAAAAATCATAAGAGACCTTTTTTGCAGGCCGTTCAATTTCTTACAAAAATAGGTACCTCTCATTACTATATATTTACTTGTTTCGGAGAAAAAAATTTAAATTTAAAACGTGGAAAAATCTCATGTTATATAAACGGGAAATTTGTCGTCTTTGGAGCAAGGTTTACTGTGATTATTTTTCCGACCCAAATGTCGGCCAATAGAATTGCACCATTCGACGTCACGTGGTACAACCTACATGGTATTATACTGATAATTTTTTGATTATTTTCTCTGGTAGTTGCTATATATAAAAAACAAAACATGATCCAGTCAAATTAACCACACGTCAAACTGACAGGTTGAATTCAATTGTGAAAATTGGAGATTTTGCATGAAAATGAGTCGATTTGGAGTTTGTTCTCTGTCCACCATTGATAAAAAAGTCAAAGGAAATGTTCCCATTAATACGGAGAAGGCAAAAAAAACAGTTTGGAACCAATTTACTACTGTTAACTGTTCATTTCATCTCATGGTGCAATTCTATTGGCCGACATTTGGGACGGAAAAATAATCCCCCGAATACCACACGAGCTTCAAAATTATCTGGCATTTCCCTCAAGGTTCCCTGCAAACAAATAAAGTCGTCAAGTTTTTCAGGAAAAATCACTCGCGCTTCGCGCTCGTGATTTTTTAACCTGAAAAACTTGACTCCTTCATTTGTTTGCAACGAACCTATCGGGAAATACCCGATAATTTTGAAGCTCTTGTGGTATTATAAGTGAATATTAAGGGCTTTTTTGATCTGATATTTTTTGTTAGGTCATAAACTAAAAATTTAGGGGGCGTTATAATAAAAAAACGAACTTGGTAAATAACGGACAGCCTACTCGTTATGCATCCGCTTTTCAAGTTTTTAAATTATGAAATAATTTTTTTTCGCGTACGGAGCTGGAGAGCCGCAACCTTACATCGAAAGAGCCGCATGCGGTTCGCGAACCGCAGGTTGATGCTAACCCCTGTACTAGTCTACTTGGGATGGCCAAAAAAAGCAAATTTTTATGATATTTTTTCTCAGCTCCTTTATCAGATATAGATAATAAAACTGTTTTTACCACATTGTCTCATCCTTTGAAAATACAAAAAAAAAAAATTTTTTTCTTTGAAAAATTTATAGAAGGCGCCAAAGTCGAAAATGTCTTGCCCCATGGCCGCAAGTTGATTTCAGAATTAGCAAGTCTGAAACAAAAAAATTAAAAAACCCTTTTACAGAGAAAGGTTTCTTACACAACAATTTACCACCGTTCATGAAAAATGGATAAAAAAATAGCGAATGTTTGAAATGAAAATGAAAAATTGAATTTTTCACAAGTTATTTCAAACATCTGCCATTTTTTTAAAAATCGATTTTTCATTAACGGTGACAAACTGTTGTGTAAGAAACCTTCCTTTTGAAAATGATTTTTTATTTATTTGCTGCAGACTTGCCAATTCTGAGATTAACTGTCGGCTATAGGACAAGACATTTTCGAAAACTCGACTTTGGCGCTTTCTATCGATTATTCAGGGAATCAAAATAAATGTTTTTTTTTCTATTTTTGAAAGATTAAATAATATTGTAAAAATAGTTTTATAGGCATATCTGATAGAAGGCCTGAGAAAAATAGTACACCCAGAAAAAGAATTTATTTGATTCAAATAAATTTATTTGAAATAAATAAAATTTTATTGAAATACCGGCTTAATAAGAGATTTATTAGGCCACTATTCATAGGAAAAGGTACAATCAAATAAATCTTTTCTCTGGGAGTGCATTACATAACGAGGACGTAAAAAATGACGAAAATGTTTTTACGCCGAGTGATGTACGATATTTTCAATGACGAGGTGCAATATGGACGTTTTCACGTCCGCTTGCGGACGTAAAAGCGTCCATTATTGTACTGAGTGATATAAAATCATAAAAAATTGCTTTTTTGGCCTTTTGAAACCGAGTACCGCCGACGATTAGCTGTATTGCGGCAACTCGTATCGGCAGCCAACGATTACGACCCAACGTCGGCGAAACGTATGACCGATGGCTTGGCTATCGAGCGGCGAGGAGTCGGCAGCCAATGATCGGATCGCGACTATGGCTCGAAGCTGTTACAACTCTCGTTCGATCGTCGCATCGACGTTAGGCTCGGTAGTTGGGGCATTGTTGGCTACCACGTCTTATCCGACGCTGGTTAACCCTTATAACTTAAGTGACCTTTCATAACTTAATTTCGGAGTCCCTGATCCTTTACAAGTTATGTTAACTCTCAAAACTTCATTCCAGAATGCCAGACTTCTCGGAACTTGAGTGACCCCTCATAAGTTAACTGACTCCTCATAACTTAATTTCGCTACCCCTAACTTCTCGTAGGTTATGTGCTCAGCCAAAAATTTTATCCGATTGAAATTTTTGTACCTCGTGATACACAATAAAATTCTGAAGAAATTTAGCAGCATTCGGCATGCCATGAACAACCATTATCAATTATAATATTGCCCAAACGTTATTAATAAATTGTTTAAACAAATAATTATTCAACTGTTTTTCGATAAGTTTTTTTTCTTAAACAAAATCCAATGCTTTAATTTTTCTGAACGCATTTTTTGTTCTGAACGTTTTTTCAGAATTTTCTCTCTATTTTGAAATTCTCGATCTGAAATTTTTAGAATGGCTGTGTGTATTTATGTATTTTTTGGCCGAGTGTCTTTCAAACTTTTCAAAGCTGAAGATAAACCTGTTTGCAAAAACATATACAAAATTTGCAATTTTTTTGTCGTATTTCAGAATGTCTTTTATAATATTTCAAAATAGAGGGAAAATTTTGAAAAAATTCATATGCGCTCCGAAAAATTAAGACATTCGATTTGTTTATGAAAAAAAAACTTACTCAAAAATAGTTGAATAATTATTTGTTTAAACAATTTATTTACAACTTTTGGGCAATATTATTATTGATAATTGTTGTTTATGGCATGCTAAACTTTGCTGAATTTTTTCAGATTTTTATTGTATCACGAAATACGGAAATTTCGAAACTTTATACTAGAATTCGTGACCCCTCATAATTTAAGTGACCCCTCATAACTTAATTTCAGGTTCCCTGACCCCTCATAAGTTATCTAAACCGTCGAAACTTGTTTTCAAGGTCCGTACTGACTTTGTTTTTCCGGGTACGTGTATAATTTTCTGGCGTATGTTTCATAAATATGATATACACGTCCGAATATTATAAGTGTCGATGGTGTAGTGGTTAGCGTGTCGGCATTAGGTCCCTCGGTAGGCTCGATAGGTCAGTAGGTAGGTTTCGACTCCCAGATGAGGCTCGTAAATATTCTTCGGTCCGTGTATATACAAGGAAAATTAATCAGTCAAAAAAACTGATTAATTTATAAACGATCTTTCTTTAAATATTTAATTCATGTTCAATTCAAAGATACGCTCAAAAACAGAGGGTCGAGGGTTCGATCTTGGTGGCGACGCCATTCAAATTTTTTTTAAATGTTTTTTTTACTCCCCGACATTATGTAATGTTAAAAAATGATCAAGCATTAATAAAAAACCTTTTTTCTATCAAAATTATAAAGAAATGTATATATTAGAAAGAAAATTAACGTATCCGGCGGAGGGTAATGGGCTGAGGTTGCAACTACGTTGATTATTCGTTGCGGCCCGACGGTGAAACATCGGGCCGATGTTATCATCCCGACGATGCCAAATCGACGTTGGCGAACAGAGTCGGACCGCCGTTCTAACTCAGGCGATGATTGTTGCACCGACAACGGCCCGACTCCAAAACCGTACATGGGCTGGTACCTTAACCTCCTGACTGGTGAGCCCGCCGTACGGCGGGCTGTCGGAAAAAATGCGTTATATACAAAATTTCTGAGAATTGCAGAACTAAAATCCATACTCGTAGATTTCCGAGGTCGCTGATTACGAATCTGCACTCCAAATTTAGAAATTCAAGATGGCGGATTCAATATGGTCGACCGAAAATGCAAAAAGTCATTTGACGAAAGCGATAGTTGGTACTCGGGGATTTTTGAAGGTCCCTGATTACGAATCTGAACTGAAAATTTCAAAATGGCGGATCCAATATGGCCGACCAATTATGCAAAACGTCGTTCGATGTGAGCAAAAATTGGGGCTCGGGGATTTTCGAGGTCCCTGATTACGAATCTGCACTCATTTAGAAATTGAATACATATTTATTTCTTACCTACAGCCGTAGTTTGCTCATCGAATGACTTTTTGCATTTTTCGTCCGCCATCTTGAATTTCTAAATTTGGAGTACAGATTCATAATTAGCGAGCCCAAAAACCCCGGAGTACCAAATTTCAAGTTGATAGTAAGAAAAAAATTGTCTACCAGTGAAGGGGTTAATAATAATAATTGCAATAGATAGCTATACAAAATATATTAGTACTAATTGTTAACTATACGATGCAAAAGTAATTCAATTGAAAATTTGTCTAAAGCTTCGACATTGAATTTTCATCATTCGCTAAATACAAAAGCTAAAATTGATAAACACACTTCTTTTAAAAGAAGGCTTAAGAAAGATGGGAAGAAATTAGGAAGCTAGGAGGCTAAACGTTATCCAATCTAAGCTGAAATATTTTCAAAAAAATGATACGTGGTTGGAAAAAATAAGCCATTTTCATAATAAAATCGTTTTTTTTTTAAACTCATGAGTGATTCCACGTCAAACCAGCAGGTCAAAAAATCGATGTCTCCGATCATACTGTTGATATTTTCCTGCGTTCTCTATCATGAGAAAACATTGCCGTTAAATCGCTAGCCCAAAATAAAATTATTTCTACGAGTTATGAGTTTTTGAAAATTGCGTACTTTTAACGACTCGAAAAACAACTTTTTTGCTTTTGTGTGTAACTCCGCCGGAATTTGAAATTCGAGAATTTTTATTCAAGAAATCGAAACTGTATTCAAAACCCTTCAAAATGAGCACGAAGTAACATCATTTGGTGCATTTATGACACCACAATCGTAAAACTACGTTTTTTCGAAAATCAAGAATAACTGAAAAACCTCATGTGTTTAAATCTGAAAAAATCATATTAATTTTTACGACAAAAAATCTATAATTATGTGGAGTTTGAACTAGTTCTGACGAATAGATTTTGAATTATTGATCAATTTCATCTTTTAAAAATCAGTTTCAGCTATTTTGGGACATTCAGGTTTTGACTTTAGGTTTTTTGAGAATTTCGTCAATAAAATCGATAGTCATTGTTTCAAAAAATTATAAAACAATTTATTTACAATTCTTTGCGATCCATCTCCAGCAAATGATAATAATGTTTACGAATAATTATGCTTTTTTTGCAACTCGAGATCTGAAGTTGCAGCAAAAGCAATTATTCGTAAATATTATCATCATTTGATGAAGATGGATCTCAAAGAATTGCAAATAAATTATTTTATAATTGTTTTTTCTTCAGCTTTAGATCTAAAGTTGATAAGTTAATAACTCGCACAAATAATTTTATTATGGACTAGCGATTTAACAGCAGTGTTTTTTCATGATAGAGAACACAGGAAAATATCGAAAGTATGATCGAAGACATCGATTTTTTGCCGGTTCAACGTGGAATCACTCTCGTACGAATTCAAATCACGTTGATACTTTTTCCTCAAGTTCCAGTAAAATTTATCTGACCGCAAAAATTTAAAAACAATATTGACTCGAATATCGGGAAATTTTGAAATTGCAATATAAGCAACAATTCATAAACGTAAAATTCATCAATTTAAAATATAGATCATTTACATCCTTATATCAGATATTAACAACGTTTTTTTCGACATTAACACGAGAGTTGGTTTTTTATTACGCTTAAAAGCATATGGAACTCGTTACGGTATCTCGTCTAGATTTAATATTAACAAAGATTTTTATGAAATAATTTGTCTTCTCTCTGGGAGCTTTTCGCAATTGTTAAGCGATTTGAGAACGTTTTATGGAGCATTATTTAGTTTATGTAAGTCTTTGTTGCAATATTGCGAAGCATTCATCATCCACCCCCGCAAAATTTTTTATTTCCATACACCCGTTTATCATGAGAAAAAATTTGAAGAATAAAAAATAATCATTAAAGAATGAAAAGAAATAGGAAAATTATGAAAAAATCGAACAAATAAAAATGCCCTCATAGCTTCCTGTTTTTTCTCCATTTTTCTTCAAGCCTTCTTCTCAAGGAAGTATCAATTCCGGCTTCTTTATGAAAGAAGCTTGGCGAATGATGAAAATTATAATTTTTTTTTCTCCTCAATCATGAAAATTCTTAGTTTCATGTAGCTATCTCATAGACTTATAACATTTTTGTTTCAATGAAAAATTGATTATGAAGGAATTTAAAAAGAGTTTTTTAATTCTCGTTTTCGTAATTTCATGCCAATTCGATAAATATTTTCGAAGTTATAGTCATATTTGTAAGCCCGTAATTACTATGTGTAAAGTCCTTTTGAAATTTTGAACGCGTTTTTCTCAAAACTGTGTTTTTAAAGTCGGTGAGCAAGGTTTCTCAGAAACGGCATAACCGATCAATTTCAAATTCTTACACAAGTAGCTTTATAAATATATTTTTTAACCCTTCACGGTCGTACTGGGTCATTGAAGACCCGAGCGAAATTTAAAAATATTTTAATTTTCTGAATTTTTTACTCCAAAAAAGGCAACAATAATTTCTTATTTTTTTATTAATCCAATTTTTTTCAAGAATGGTGGAGAGAACGCCAGAGGAATTGCGTCGAATTCTTCGGGAACAATCCTGGAATATAAATTACGAGGAGTTATCCGAAGACGAACCAGATAAGGATGAAGAGTTTCACCGCGTATGCATCTGCGTACCATGTATATCAACGAAATGTATTTTTTTTTCTTCTTTCCATGTTACTTATGATGTAATAAAATGTTTTCAAATAAAAATAATATTTTTTGGTACAGAATATGATAATGATTTGTTTTTTTTTTTTAGAAATCTTCGATTTTTCTCTCCATGAAATTGTCCATTTTAGGGATCACCACCTGAGCTGTCAGGGACAGCTCAGGTGGTGTTAAGGACCAACAAAAAAACCCGAGCGGAAATTTGATCCGGCTAGCCTATAATAACGTATAAGGACCTGATCACGCACAGATGTCAGACGGATCATATTTCGGTATGATATAGGTCAGGTTAGCCTTACATTATCCATGTTAGGGACAGATCAGGTGCTAAGGATCAGCAAAAAAAAACTTCGGTCCGAATAATGTGGATAGCCTGATATTTCCCTGATCCGGGACGGAGCAGAAGTGTTAGTTCCGAGACTCGCCACGAGATGTCGCAGTACGACGGACGCTCGCGCCCATACGGATGATGTGAATAGTAAGCTTATATATGCGACCGCGAGCATGAAAATTTACTTCTCTACCGTGAGGAATAAAACCTCGCGAGAAGCCCTATTACGAAAAGTCCTTTGCTGACTTCCTCGTACTGTACCTATATTCTATAAACACATAAAATTCTTGTGGAATGAAATAAATAAGCGATAAGGCGCCTGATCAGGCTAAAAAACGTCTGCGATTAGGACCGGATAAAGCGGTCCTGAGGTGGTCCTGATCCTAGCCGAAATCAAATTTCTGCTCGGGATCTTTAAATATTTTATCATTGTTGAAAATTCGTGGGAATCCGAATTCGAAAGAAATTTGAACGAATAATTTCGATTGATCAATTTGAAGGACGAAATATATTGGGGAAACGTCTCTTTCCAACGTTTTGAGAATTAAATTTCGAAAAACCAACGAACAAGGTAAGCGATTTTTATTAAAATAATTTGAAATGTTTTTCACACTGCGCACATTATATTTCGAATTTAATATATTATCATGTTTTGAATTTGAACAAAAGTTATTATGATTATTTTGTTTTTCGGAATCATAGTTGATTCCATTATTTTATTGATGTTGGGTTGGTTAAATTTTAGAAATGAATTGAGTTGTTGAAATTCTGAATTTTTGTAGGGAGATTGATCATTTTATTTGAATGGCGTCAACGAGTTTAAGCCAATTAATTTCCCGAGTGAATTTTCGAGAGATTAGACTCTATAAACAGGGCACATCCACAATTTGTACGTTAACATGCCGAATAACGTTTAAAGGAAGGGGAATCTTCTTGACCGAGATGGCGTAAATTGTCGATCGAGACGTAACAATTGTAAGCCAAAACACTTTTTTCGGTCATTTTGCTCAGATAGTTATTTACAGCGTAAAAAACAACAAGTTTTGGGCCTTAATAAACATTGATTCACATTCTACAAACATTGAGGAGTAGTCAGGAATTTTTTTAGATTTCTTAGCAATTGAACCCGTTAAGCATGCGGACGCAGAAGACCCAGTGCGACCGCGGAAGCATCGAAGTTACAATGCAACCGCGGAAGCTTAGTAATTAATTGAAGGTTTTTTTACCGATAAATATTTTTCATTTTATAAACAATATAAGGCAAAAATTTTCATCAAAAGTCGATTTTTTTTACAGAGTTAGATTAGCTATTTTGTTACGAATAAATATTTTGCTTATTCCTTCAATTAGATACTAGGTTATACCTTACATTATCGGAATCTTTTTCAATTTTTTATTTCGGATGATCCAATCCAGAGGATTGTGCTCACCACGAGAAGCCTTTTTTAGAAAACCTCCCAGAGTTCGACTACAGCGGCTTCAGAAATCATTATTTTCTTAAAAGAAAAATTTCAAAATTAACTTAAAAGTTACAAAAATATGTGTATAAATTTGGACGTTAATAAATTAAAATTTCTGTTCGGAAAAAATTCTTCAAAAATATTTTTTCGACTTCCTGATTGCGTACGACCTCTTAAGCATTATAGTAGTATCGATTTTATAAAGTACACAACGATGATGAAAATCAATTATTTTTACGGTTATATGACAATGGAATAGAAGCTGCGAGCGATTGTACGAGGCGCAGAAGTCTCCGGTAGCTTTTCTCGAACACTCGTCGAGCAATTAATCACTCGTGGAACAAGTTGCTGGAGACCCTCTGTCATTGTCGTCGTCATAGTCTTAGTCGACTATTTTTCATCTCTATTTCGTTCACGGTCGACTGTTAATAACCCTGTTTATCGCTCAATGATCTTACATAAACGTTCGTTTCGTAATGGAAAAAAGTGTCAATAAAAATGAATTAATTAATACCGGGATCTATCGTTATAATTCGTGGCAAATTCCTTTTTGCTCAAAAGCCATAATCTTCATTTTTAATAAACGTAAAGGTAAATTGAACTTTTTAAAAAATGTATTTGAAAATTCAAATAAAAGTAAAATTCGATTTTTAAACAGAAATCAAAAAAGGAACATTCTCTATTGTTTATTTCAATTATCTATAGCACATTTAGGATGATAAAAAAATCGATAGACGATATTAATTTCCGACATTATTAATAAAATGAACACGACATTTTCCTTTCTAAGTCCACGCTCTTAATATTTGCTATGATTAAAAAAAAAAAAAGATGACGTCAAAACGCGTGAACTCGACGTTCGTGACGCGTTAAAAAAAATAACATTTCTATTCCTCCTCTTACGTTTTTTTCGTTTTCTCGTCTATCACCGGGATCTCGGGTCGTTGGTTTTTCTTTTTATCTTACATTTTTTCATTTTTTTTCCATCAAGGTGGGCGTTTGAGAGATGATAGGGGAAAAAATGTGCGAATACGAGAGAGTTTAGAGGGGGTAGAAAAGAGAGAAAGAATGATAGCGAACGAGATCTCGTCTTTCGCGCGTGAGTGATGCCGAATTTTTCTCCCAAGAACCTAAAAACGATCGAAAATAAAATCAATTCGTATTGTCGTAAGCTTATCGCGACAAAGACAAAAAAAAATTAATATCCTCGCCCGGTTTTTCTTTATAAAAATTTATTCATAGTATTTTCTTCAATTTTATTAATCTATGGTATCCCACGCAGCAAAATTGACCCCGGGACCATCCTGAGACAGTCCCATTCGTGTCCAGCCAAGATAGTACGTCTTATGAATGTCTATGGGAGGTACCAGTAAGATATTGTTCTACCCGGGATTAATATAGGATGTCTTGAGGATATCCTGTCGCAACCGTGATTAGACGATGCCAACGTTCCCTCTTATAGACGTCTATGGGAGGTACTAGTAAGACATTGGTCTACTCGAGATTAATATAAGATATCTCGAGGATATCCTGTTGCAACCGTGATTAGACGATCCCAAAGCACTCTCTTATAGACGTCTGTGGGCGGTACTAGTAAGACATTGGTCTGCTCGATATTAATATGGAACGTCTTGGGGATATCCTGTCGCGACCGTGATTAGATGATCCCAACGCACTTTCTTATAGACGTCTGCGGGAGGTACTAGGAAGACATTGGTCTGCTCGATATAATATAGGACGTCTTGAGGATATCCTGTCGCGACCGTGATGAGACGATCCCAAAGCACTCTCTTATAGACGTCTCTGGGAGATCCTAGTAAGACATTGGTCTGCGCGATATTAATATAGGACGTCTTGAGGATATCCTGTCGCGACCGTGATGAGACGATCCCAAAGCACTCTCTTATGGAAGTTTCTGGGAGATCCTAGTAAGATATTGGTCTGCTCGATATTAATATAGGACGTCTTGAGGATATCCTGTCGCGACCGTGATTGGACGATCCCAACGCACTCTCTTATAGACGTCTATGGGAGATATTAGTATAACATTGGTCTTCCCGAGATTAATATAGGATGTCTTGAGGATATCCTGTCGTGACCGTGATAAGACGATCCTAACGCACTCTCTTATAGACGTCTGTGGGAGGTACTAGTAAGACATTGGTCTGCTCGAGATTAATATAGGATGTCTTGAGGATATCCCGTGGTAACCATGTTTGGACGATCCCAGCCAACTCTCTTAGGGATGTCTGCAGGAGGTCAGCCATCGCGCAGCATTAGTTCCAACCTTGCCGCGAGATGGCGAACGCTACTCACATGCGGATAATGTGAAGAGCATGCTTATATAGGTGAGCGCGAACACGGATATCAATTCGACACCGACAGAAGTCAGACCTCGAAAGAGGCTATATTACAAATACAAGGAGTCCTTGCTGACTCCCTCTGTACCGTACACATTTTGTTAACATTTAATTAATTAATTGAAATTAATTAAAATTAAATCGAAACAAGAATTATTATCGACTACTGCATTGGCAGTCCAGGAGACGTCCCGAAGACATCCTGAAGACATCCCGGGATGGCCGTGGGACCGTCCCATTCCGGTAAACACAGCCGACACTTTAGAGCCCATGGGTATCCCATGGGATCATCCAAAAGACGTACTTGGGACGTACTATTTTGTGACTAATAATTCTGGAATATCTCGGTGACGTCTTATAGGAGTCTCGACAATATCTTACTGATATCTCCAGTCTGCTGTGTTTGCAGTCTCAGAGACGTCCCGAGAATATCCTGGGATGCCAATGGGACCATCCCATTCCGGTAAACACAGCGGACACTTTAGAGCCCATGGGTATCCCATGGGACCATCCCATTACCGTCACGGGACAATTGGTGTGATGTCCAAAAGACGTACTTGGGACGTATTATTGTTGTGTGGGATCAATTTTTGTTTAACGAGCTTTCATTCATATATTTACGTGAACACTTTTATTGCATGAATTTATCGAAATTTACTTATGAGAAATTAAATTTTCATTTCGCTTTTGTCCATTAGAAATGTATAATGATATTGTGATTCGACTGAACACGATCAAAGACGAAACTTTTGAGGAGTATGCTTTAAACGTAATTTGCATATAATTTGCATTGAGACATTTTCGATCTTTGATTCTTCCAACTGGCCTTCAGTCATCCATGCTAATGAACACCAAATACCGCGAATATTTTCCCAAACAAAATAACGATAGGGACGATTGCATGCATATTAAGGGGACCCGCAAGTGAAATTCTAGCTCTATGATACATATATGCTAAAAGGCTGCCGATTTTTTTTTGTGCGTGACTTTGGATAAGAAACGATGTCTTACGTCGAAAAATAATTCCGACAAAATCTTCGCCATTTTCGAAATTGTTATTTTTTAATGAAAAAGAATTTCACAAAATCTATGCTTGAAGTTGTTCTGAATAGTCAATAGGACATGTGAAAAATTCGGCATGTCTTAGAATTGAGTATTGTAGAAGGAGATCAATTCTTATGTATTTACTATTTAATAATAAAAATGTTGATTTCAACTATTAAAATTAAATTAATTGTTCATTGTGTTTTCATTGTTGCAATGTAAATTTAACTGGCTTTGATTGGCTTTTTTTAATATTCTTCTAAAGTTTGTAGTTTTTAAGATATTTCATTAAGTAGACATAATGGGCCCATGGAGCAAGTTGTAACAAAAAGCAGGGGCATGTTGTAACATGTAACAAGTTGCCCCGTGTGCGTGTATTGTTTTCTGCTCTCTAATAAGTGTGCCTGTATTTGTATAGATTAGGGTGTGCGAAAAAAAAACCGATATTTCTTTTTCGGTTGCATCCACCAAAAAAGGCGAATTAAGGTAAAAAATGAAGAATCCCCGAAGAAGAGCTCAAAGAAAAAATTATTTCAAACGCATTGCATTTGAATATTTTTTATAAGAATTACACAGGAAAATATTGGCACTTCTGAACATCGTTGTAAAACTCTTTAGAAAAAAATCTCACAAAAATTTCATTAAGTTATTCTAATGGAGAATTGAATTCCCTACAAAAAAAAGTCCTTAAGAACAATTAGCTTAGAGAAATCGTGCAAGTGGTATAGCTGTCTGAAATTAAATTGATAGAAAAAAAATCAAAAGGCTGTAAAAATCGAATTTTTCTCTTTACGAAAAATCTTTTTGGGCTTTTTTTTGTAGAGAATGTCCTGCTCTAATATCATTTATTTTTACATTATAATGCTGAATAATCATCGTTCCTTTTTTCAAGAGTCTGTTTGTTGCAATTAGGGTATTTCTGTCGATGATTTTGCACTATGCCCAATAAACAGCGATATCACTTGAACGGTTGTTCTAAGCTTATTGTTCGTAAGAACTTTTTTTTGTAGGGAATTCAATTCTCCATCAGAATATCTTAATGACATTTTTGTGAGATTTTTTTCTGAAGAGTTTTACTACGACGTTCAGAAGTACCAATATTTTCCTGTGTTATTCTTATGGAAAATATTCAAATGCAATGCGCCGTTCGAAATAATTTTTTTTAAGCTCTCCTTCGAGGATTATTCATTTATTACCGTAATTCACCTTTTCTTAGTGGATGCAACCGAAAAAAATGTATCGATTTTTTTCCGCACACCCTAGTATGTATAATATTATTACAAATAGTATAGTGCTTACATAGTATTACAAATTATTTGCGGCTTTTTGTGTATTCTTTTATCCTTCTTTACCCTAATATTACCCAGATGAATATGCTAAGTTATTGTATTGTATTTTTTTTAGAATGAGAGACTACAAGAGAAAAACCGAGAAAGGATGAAAAACCCAGGATGTATATGAGTCGACAGCAACTAAAGTTTTGGAAAAAGGGGTCAGCATACGAAAAGCAGCTAAAAATGTCGACTTGTGCCATGTGCCACTTTCTATACCCTGACGGATCGCGGGAACCGAAAAGGAACCGAGAAGGAACCAACAAATACGGTTCCTTTCGTGTCCGCCGGGAACCGAAAAGGAACCGAGATCAAATTCACAATTTCTTCAGTCGGTAACATAGATCACTTAAAATGAGAAAATTATGTTGCCACACATCGTAAATTTTTAAAATGAACTGAAATGGTGAAATATCATTATATAGGATAAACATTTTGTTGTGGTAAAAGCAGAACTGTGTGAGATTGAACATAAATTATTCATGTTCAGAGTTTCGTAAAAAAAATTAGAAACAATAATACGCCGCTACTTTAAGCTGTAAGATCTGAGCAATAAAGTACAGTTTCCATTTCTATGTTAATATGTTTGTTCCGGTATAAAATTATTTATAATAAAATTAATTACCCAGATAGACATTTTGCGTCATATTGTCGGCAACAGCACGTCACTCGAGAGCAAGCCGTGGCGTCAGTAAACAGCTTTCTACGTCCGCATTAAGCTCCATTCTAACGACACGACATTACGTAATAATATTGAAAATATGCAGCTGCACATTCGTAGCATATTTGCATCACGGCGTGCTGCCCATTTGCAGCATATTTGCAACCTGGCATGCAGCACATATTTGCAACACGGCGTGCTGCACATTTGCAGCGTATTTGCAGCATGGCGTGCTGTACATTTGCAGCATATTCACAGTTCACTGTGCTTCAAACCTTGTTTTGACGTTATATTGGCGTCACGTTGGGCTGCATATCCGCACCGTTTTCGCAGCACGTCGTGGCGCAAACGTGCCGTGTCATATTGCATTAAGCTGAATTTTTTTAGATATTAATCGGACTTTACTCTAATGGCCTTGGCGTGGCTTCTTCGCATGTGAGAACAATAGCAAGGGGTGTGTGACACGTTGTGACGGCTAGCTGAACTACAACATAAACAGCACGACGTGCTGCAATTAAGATGCAAATACGCAATAACGCCGTGCTGCAATTAAGACGCAAATACGCAGCACAGCGTGCTGTTATTTTGCTGCATTCTAACGTTAGATCTCAACATAGTTATAACGCAAATCTGACGGCGCGTGGCGTCAATATGCTGCTTAATTCGGACGTAGAAAGCTACTTAATTGTGACATGCTATGCCGTCAGAATTGCGTTACTGTGCCGGCATGCGATTTTCTACAACACGTTTGTCTACCTGGGTATATATCAGCAATATCCATTTATTGTGTGATTACCCATCATGCCCACTAATTCATCATTTAACCCTCCGTCTGTACATTTAAATTTCGGGATACCGTCTGTACTCTGGGTCGTTAAAGTCCTGCTAAGGTTTTTTTCCAAGAAAAAAACATCTAAAAAATATGAAAAAATTCTGAACTACTTTTATAACATTTTTTTCCATTTTCAATTATTTATTTAACCATTTATAATAAACAAAATTTTTTCACAATCTTTCTAATTACAGAGATATTTGATATGAAAATTTGGTTTGTGCCTTGAAAGACCCAGTGTACAGACGGAGGGTTAATTAATCTGTAATTCTTCGGGGCTATATACCCCCCTCCCTTCCCCCTACCTTTCCGGCCGACCGGCCGGCAAAACATATTCCAAATGTTAGTAACCCTATTCACACCTCAAGATATTCAACACATTTTTATTGGAAAGGGCCAAAACTCAATTTCTTCAAATTTAACCAGACATTGTAGATTAATGCGACACCGAGACGGTCGCATTTTATTATATTAGGCTCAAATAATTTCAAAGTGGTAAGATTTATGAAAAAAACTGCGATGTGAATCCGACTAACACTGCCACCTCAAACCTTTCAACACATTTTCTCGAAAACGACTCAATGAAATAAAAAAAGAACGGTGGGGCCGTCTCCGTGCTATCACTTTATGAAAGGCTTAATTTGGTAATATTGCGCTCCACCGATGCAAAGAAAAATGTGTTGAATGTCTTGAGGTGTGATTTTTTTAATTAAAAATCGACATAACCTCAAAACGTGCGTATGCAACCAAAGATTTAGTTAATTCAACATTTTTTTTTCTCAGTGTGACGCGATGGAATGAAAAATAAATAGTGGGGCCGTCTGCGTAATTAATATGTACAGGTGGTACAACTATTATTTTTTTTTACTTTCTACAGTCGTTTTCGTGAAAAATGTGTTGAACATTTTAGCTCTATCTCTCTTGCACTCACACACACTCGCGGAAAGATGGGCCGAATGAGTTTTTTCAGCACTATGTTTGTGTGACTTGTTCCGGGACAATTTTTTTATGATACTATGGAATTTCTCATTTACCGACATAGAATAAAATAGTGTATATAATTATCAACACAAATCTGCAGAAATAAAAAAAAACTAAAAAGGAACCGAGAAGAAACCGTGAAGGAACCAAAAAGGAACCGAAAGACACCAACAGCACGCCAGTTCCCTCTCGGTTCCTTTTCGGTTCCCAGCGGACACCAAAAGAACACTGAGAGAAATGTATGGCGACGTCAACCATATTTCAATTATGAAATATGTTTCTCTGACGCAACGTCTTCAATTTATGGTTAACCTAATATGAAAAAACATTGTAAAATAAATCAGATTTTCATAATCACACCGATTATCTCTGTATGGCAATTGCAACAATTTGTCTCCTTACCATGCATGAAGTGCTAGAAACTATGAAAGCATCGCATTCTCATTACTTGCATGGTTATACTTTCTATTATGCATCTCATTCCGAATCGTTTTGCATATTAGCGACAGAAAGCAATGATTCCCATTTAATTGAAAGCATATAGTTTTACTCAGAAATAGTGTATAAGATAATCAATACTGTTGTATAGTTGACGGTAATATATGAAATATAGATAAGCGGTTAGTTTATAGTCGACGTTCAGCACTGATATCCCAACCTCGTTACACTGCGGTGTAGTTGAAAAGAATCATATTGTTGAAATTCCATACAGACACGTGTCAACGCCAGTTTCTAAGCTGCACGGAAAAAACGAGTTGGTTGTGGCAATCATATGGTTTATAACATGTGCTTCAAACAACTAGTTGGTTGGGGCAACCATCCTCGTGGTTCCCACAACCAATTTTTTATTGGTTTGGTATTTGGCAACCAATAATATAGTTGTGGTAACTGCCCAAATGGTTGCCGCAACCAGCTAGTTGCTTGAAGCATATCTTACAAACTAGTTGGTTGCCACTGGTCAAAGCAACACGTTTTTTAATGCGAGTCGTTTTTTCCGTGAAAAAGAAAAAAGACTCTTTTGATAGGAATTCTTTTTGGATTTGACCATCTTGCGTTTTGCCGCAAAGTATTAAAATCCATACATAAGTGAGGATATCGAACATAGACGAACTTGGGGACCTTATAGACGTCGAGGGAAAAGTTCGTTTGTGCGAGAGGAAGCCACCTACCGGACTTTTGGGGAACTGACAAATCTGCAGATAAGATCGTATGAGGTTACGGGTAAATAGGTATTTCAGCAATCTAAGTGCAGAATGTAGCCACTATTATAGTGCACCAGTAACCATTCACTGATTTTGTCACACACATCTCATATGATCTTTCTAATTTACCATAGCAATATGTTGTTTAGTTCTTATAAACATGTAACATGTTTCTGTAACGCAACGTCTATATTTTATAGTGGAACGCATTCAAAAATAACAGTAGACAAAGAACTACAATTGTCCCATAGCCAATTCAGACCATGCTTGCATTTAAAATACATTTCGGCGGCTAAATTTGTTGAACTTAAGGCGAGGCTAAATACCGACATTATTACTGAAGCCCTACATTATCGACTCAAAATCGATGTCCACACTTTTTCCAATACCGGTGGATGAAAATCAATTAAATTTATGAATTAATGATGAATGAATTGCAAAATGCAAATGCGAGACATAAATCAACGTTTTCATTAATTGCCACTGACTTGTCAAACAGTTGGGATGGAAGTCTGATGAAAGTAATGTTTATTTCATAGGAATTCCACATGGGGCTGCCCTCTTTCGGATTTCTGTGAACTTGATTTCGCCATTTTTTTTTTCGATAAAACATGAAATTTATCAACATTTATCTCGTGAATTGGATTCCAAACTTACGTCGCGGTTTTTTCATAAAATAATGTCAATGACGTATCGATATTCGTACTTTGGTATTGGTTATGGAGCCCCACTCTTGGTTTTAGCCGAAATGCCGTAAAAACATTATAATTTAATATTTTCAATTACAAATTTCTGATGATAATCGGATCTGTAATTTTTTCTTTCGTTTTCCGAAAAAATGTTAGTGGGGCTCCATTTGTGCCATAATTCTGATGATACTGTCAAAATTTCATTGATTTTCATCCATTCGTACTTGAGTAAGTTTAGAATCCATTTTCGAGGTGCTAATGTCGGTATTTAGCCTCCCCTTAACCTTACCACTGTGGTAAAGTTGAATGAGCAAGAATTAGAAGTTACTATAAGAATAGTAGCGTCACGAAACAAGATTAAGAAGATTTGCACGAAACAAAAATAATAGTAAATGCGACGACTGTTATATATTATTGACAATTGAATGAATCATTCACTTATCTTTGCGGGTTTAACAATAATAATTATAGTCTCGCGTATATTAGATATTTATAGACACCTTCAAAATTGCATGTTTGATGTTATGTCACGCTTATAGTAAACTCAACCATATTATGGATACTCTAACCATGAAATATGTTCTCTGTTATTATAATCGGTTGTACCATGGTCGTTTGTTGCAATCACCACGGGTTTTTCTTTCAGTGAACCAAAGCTCTCGGTTCCCGCGATCCTTTAGGGTAGATATATAAAAAAGAAGACAAATGAAGTTGGCTTCATCTGAGTTGCCTAAACCGCAACTCAGGTGAAACTGATTAAGCTAAGAGATAAGTCAAAAGTGTCATGTTCATTTTTTTAAGCAAAACGTTGTGATAAAAAAAAAGTATTTATGATATTTATAATAAGTGTAATGTTGATTATTTATAGTCAAAGATTTTCGTAATTGGAATGAACCATGATGTGGATAATTCATTGAAAATACAAGACTGATAACGAATAAAAACGTGTTCTTTCTTATAAATATTGTGTCTTTTCATTGTTACTACTTGCCCCGAGTCTGTTACAACTCGCCCCATACATGGGGTAAGTTATAACAACTTCCATTTTTTGCAGAAAGTGTCTGGTGTAAAAGATGGGTAAAGATATTAAATTATCTTTCCATTGGAATTAGTGCTCAAATATATACTTTACACACCCGCTTACTCACAATCATAAAAGTATACATATTTTAGACACTGAAGGTTTTGTTCCGAAAACTGTTACAACAAGCTCTCCCGCTTCCCTACACCAAGCAGGAGAGAGATGGCCCCTCGATATATCGATAACAACCCAACATTAAGTGTGGTGCACCACACAAGAAAACTTTTTGGCCATGTTACTCGCTAAAAAAAATTTAGAGTATGCACAAACTTATCCATCAATGTAGACCGCAATGTAATCATACCCTAAGTTGAATGAATAATGTTGTGTACTGTTATTTGAAAAATTCATCAACAACGTTAATAACGCGAATAATGTTGTGTACTGTTATTTGAAAAATTCATCAACAACGTTTCTCAATCGTATTGCTTTGTATTTTTAGATAAAAAATGGGATAAAAATCCGTCTTCTTATCTCGTTTGTCTTAGCGTGAAAAAAGTAACAAAAAGAATTTTTTTTAAATTCCAATCAAACTACGATTTTTCATCATGAATGGCGAACATTTATTACACCACGACAAAGATTTTTGTGATAAATTGCTCAATTACTTTACAAAAAATTTAGTATATGTACCCTTGTGGAAATTTAAGCCCGGCTATGTATAGGCGCAAGTCAGTTTTCCTGGATACTATCTAGCGCCACTAGAGCACTACAGCAGCGAACTGGCCAGCACCGAGCGCTATGTGTAACCTTGCGCAATCTAGCCTGTAGGAGTAAGAAGCTATCCAGGCGCTGGCTCGTGATCGCTCGCCATGGCCAGTGCTTCAGTACGTTGCCTGGCTAGCTGGAAAGCCAACGCTACATGACAAACGGAGGAGAGGGAGGGGGAAGTATAGGGTCAAATCATCGTTACAATACTTGGTACATCTACCAAGTATTGTAACCCAAATCTTTATTATTTTGTGTTTAGCATTGTAACCACGAAGTATCAAACGGCATAAAATACAATTTTATATTAAGTAACTTCGACTTATGCATATGGATGGACTTAGTCGTTTTTTTTCCACGAACAAGTATGAAAATTTGAGATCTTCAACCATGCTGTTGTTCAATATAAATTTGCTGATCAATAGTGGCAGTCATAGAGCTGCAACTGTAGTGACAGTAAGTTCAATAAAATTTATATCAAACGACAGTGACAGAATATTAAAGAAAATTTATATCGTACAACAGCGACAAAATATTTAAGAGAATCCATATTGAATATCAAGAAAGTGTCTGTTCCGTCGCGGAAAGAATATTTTCACTCACGTATTTTCACACACACATGTATTTATATACATTCAGACAAAAATATCAAAATTTCTTGAAACGTCGTTTGCGTCGAATAACAAAATATCTGTTGGTCTTTCTCGATGAGCGGAGGGACTAACGGCCCAGCAAACACACTTGGATGATTTACGAAACATTTACGTATAATTGAAATGTAATAACTACGTCATATAATGTTCATCACAAATTCGTAACTTTTTCATAACGCACGTAAACGAGATGTATATAATACGTCCTGACGATATGTAGTAAGGATATCAATGAAAGATGTAGGAATTACGAAAAACTATAGACATCACAAATACGTAACATTGATACGTCAAGATCTCGTCACTCCTATACGATCAGATATTTACATGTACTGAACACTTGTCAAACTGTTACGAGTCGATGCTGTAACAATTATAGAACATTGGTGATATTACAATCTCGTAGTATAGGCTACGTAGCAAATATGTATAATGTGTGACATAAATGTCACAAGTCATTTCTTGTAACAAATCCGCAACATATACGTAGTATATATTACGAGATATGCCTTCAATCATTTTGAGGTTATGTCGATTAAGGAACGTAAACAATATGTGAGTGTAAAGTACAAGGAGGTGATATCGAATAATCCAGCGTAATACAGAATAAACCAGAATAATACAGCATACATTGCAAGAGGTAAGTTTAATGTGATCCCTTTATTTAAAAGAAAAAAATAAGTTATATGGGTATTTGCCGTGATGGAAAAACACCCAGGAATTTCCCTTACTCGGTTTATAACCTTATTCGCGTTGCACGTTCGCTTAATTTCTCTTTGCCCTTTCTTTCTGTGTTGCAGGCCTGTTTTGAAATTGATAGCCTATTTTCAATTTTCCAGGCATTGTCCTGGTCACAATTTTGACTTTAATCAAAATGTGCCACGCTTATCCCATAGGAAAAAGTGTTACGAAGGAAATGAGACGTCGTAGAACAAAATCTATCTAGCAATTCTTTCGGAATGATGCGCACAGTGTAAGAACCCAGTTTTGAGTTTTTACACTCTGTGTAAAAACCTAGCTTTAAGTTTTTACGCTCTTCGCATGATTCAGAAAGAATTGATAGACAGATTTTGTTCTACGACGTCTCATTTCCTTCGTAACTCGTTTTCCCATGAGATGAGCACGGCATATGTTTTTTGCTCTTTATTTCAGAGTTGCAGGCCTGCTTTGAAATTGTTAGCCTATTTTGAACTTTCCAGACATTGTCCTGGTCACAATTTTGACTTTAATCAAAATGTGCCGCGCTCATCCCATAGGAAAAAGTGTTACGAAGGAAATGAGACGTCGTTGAACAAAATCTATCTAGCAATTCTTTCGGCATCGTGCGCAGAGTGTAAGAACCCAGTTTTGAGTTTTTACACTCTGTGTAAGAACCTAGCTTTGAGTTTTTATACTCTGCGCATGATTCAGAAAGAATTGATAGACAGATTTTGTTCTACGACGTCTCATTTCCTTCGTAACTCATTTTCCCATGAGATGAGCATGACACATGTTTTCTGCTCTTAATTTCAGAGTTGCAGGCCTGCTTTGAAATTGTTGGCCTATTTTGAACTTTCCAGGCATTGTCCTGGTCACAATTTTGACTTTAATCAAAATGTGCCACGCTCATCCCGTGGGAAAAAGTTTACAAAGGAAATGAGACGTCGCCAGCAGTTTATTAGCGTAGAGTATAAAAACTCAAAACTAGTCTTTTCAGGACACCGGTGCAACTTGAGGGTTCTAACTAGTCCCAAAAAATTGTTCATTTGGTACCTCAAATGGTGGACGATACATCATATTTGTAGGTATTCTACAAAAATTATACATTATAATTAAAATGTACTTTTCAAATGTTAAAATAAAAATAAAACTCCAACCTAATATGTAGGTTGGAAATACATAAATTTCTTGTAATTTATTCATAAAATATGTATATACGTAAATTACCTGTAACCACGAAATCACATTGACATCATTGTTACGAGTATTATGCGTTACCAGGGTTACGTTTCGTTTCGTAGGAGTTACATCAATGAGCTGAGTTTGTTACAACTATGATCTGAGTTTGTTACATCTATTATCTGAGTTTGTTATGGCTATGTGATGAGTTTGTTACATCAATGAGCCGAATATGTTACATCTTGGGTATGAGTTTATTTCATTATTATTTCTCGTAGATGTTTCGTATCTGTGACTTGTTTATAGGATGACATATTTGAGAACAAACTCTGCTTCATTCACGGAGTTTGTGACATAAATGTTATGTCCAATGTAACACACGTTACGTAACATTTTCGTGAATATTTCGGAACTGTGTATGCTGGGGGGCTACGAAAAGGGTCCTACGCGTCGTCGAAGAGTCCATGCGCAATCCGATACTGCGCATCTTTGCGGGGGAGACTATGGGCGCTGCGGGGGTTGCGGCGTAGGGCCTGCAGGGGCTGTAAGATGTACATACGCAGTGCCACACTGCACATGTACATCAAGTTTAGGGTTTAGCGGTGGCCATATACGGAACTACCCCCACCACCCAAGTTCGGTCTTCTGTATCCTAGGTTTCTTGACTTGCCCGCTTGCTGCAGAACAAACACCAGTGGCGCCACCCGTGTCCAGAAATCAGGACAGTAAAACTGCTTACACGCTAGACATACGGATGAAGAACAGTGAACTGCGACTAGGCAGCGTCTAGCGCCTACTCAGCAGTATTATCCAGGGCATACTGGCTTGACGCTAGGAGCAATCCAGTCTTTATAGGACAAATTTCCACACGGGTAGTGAATCTTTTTTTTCTCCTTTTTTTTCTTCACTCTCGAGGGTTCTTTGCGCTTGACGCCGTTTATTTTGAAGGCGAAAAGATTTATTGATCCATGAGCATAGTGCAATAACAATGAATCAGAACAATTAATAAGTATGTATACAAAATTACATCACATAAAGATACATATTGAAAACCAAACACTACGGTGTTTACGTATATCAGAAGGGCTTTCATAATTAAGTATCCTGAGGAAATCTTGCTACCAATGGTTTTCGGCTTCGAGGGGCAAATCTTAAGCGGGAAAAAGGTTTTGCAACTTTCTGGTAAATCCTTTAATCGTCGAGATGCGAGGGGGATCCATTAATTCTGTGCAAAGCCGCAATCAATCGGCAGTATGATTGGACCATCGCATGAATGGATTACGACATACGCTGTTTCCATATCGCGTTACCAATATATCACAATCCATCCAATCCGTTAAGAAGCTTCCAGCGCTTTGCACTGGTTCAATCACTGTTAAATTTTCTAAAATTGCTTCTATGTACATATATACTTGTCAATAAATCGCCAGTATCAAAATGTGCTGCAGAAATTCTATCAAAATTATTTGTAGCCACGAATTAAACAAGTACGCTTCGCGTACTCGTTGGGGGCTCCGCCCCCCAAACCCCCGCTCACGATTCGTTGGGGGGCTCCGCCCCCCAGCCCCCCTTAACGTTCTGTTGGGGGGCTTTGTGCTCCGTATTCTTGACCATTATCTTCATTTATTCGGTAAAATACTATATTGTTTTTGTGTTATTGAACATTGTTTTTGATAATATTGAGACACACTTTTCATTCTCAATGGGAGCAATGATTCATAAAGTTGATGACCGAATTTTAAGAATTATATTAGTAGGCACTCACAATTTCATAATATAATGATCATATATTTTGTTTTTGTGATATATTTTGAATGTTGGTTAACATGTCCCTTAAGGACGTTTTAATAGGCACTCACACCGTTATTTAAACTCTTTGATTCAATGTGAACATCGAGTAGTCGTATAAATTCTAATTATCACAATTAAAAAGACAGATTTGAATATAATCAATATGATATAAGAGTATGTAAACAATCATATCATTTAAATGTTTTGATAGATTATATTCACAGAATTGTTACAATATTAGGCAGTAATGAAGAATATTAGTGACATTTGAGATGGGCATATTTATCATAACACTTTAATCATTTAATGATTATCAGTCCATTTATAACGAAATATAGGTTTTGAATTTGGCACGCTCAAGCCGTGTTTAGTTCCTCTCTTACTCTGAAAATGGCGTAGCGGCGTCGTGACGTACGTGGCGACATCGCGTGCGCCGGTCTATGCTTTACGTGAAAGCGATGAGAGTGATATGTGCTTGTTTACAGTCATATGGAAATTCTGTCAGTGAGAAAAATAGTCTTTTTTTGTTAAAAATATTGTTTTTGTGCAAAATTTATTCACTTAGCAGTGTCTAATTGGATTGAAACTTCATGGGACATTTGTTCATAATCATATACAGAAATTCTGTAAGTTAGGAAAAAAGATGTCCGTGAACTTCGGAGATCCAAGTGCATATGGACAGAAAATGTTTTTTTTTTCGTTAATAATTGTGTTTTCTTTGCAAAAATTGTAAACTTAATGGTCTCTGATCGGGTTAGTACTTCCTGGGACATTCGTTTACAATCATATACAGACATCGTGTGAGTTAGAGAAAAATTCGTCCGTGAACTTCGGAGATCGATGTGCATATGGATAGAAATAGCTGTCTTTCCGTTGAAAATTGTGTTTTCTTTGCAAAAATTGTAAGCTCAATGGTGTCCGATCGGATTCATACTTCGTGGTACATTTGTTTACAATCATATACAGACATTGTGTGAGTTAGAGAAAAATTCGTCCGTGAACTTCGGAGATCCAAGTGCATATGGATAGAAATAGCTGTCTTTCCGTTGAAAATTGTGTTTTCTTTGCAAAAATTGTAAGCTTAATGGTGTCCGATCGGATTCATACTTCGTGGTACATTTGTTTACAATCATATACAGACATTGTGTGAGTTAGAGAAAAATTCGTCCGTGAACTTCGGAGATCCAAGTGCATATATGTAGATAGAAATAGCATTTTTTGGTTAAAATGGTGTTTTTTGCCAAAATTGCAACCTTAATGGTGTTTGATTGGATTCATACTTCGTCAGACATTTTTTTACAATCATATACATACATTCTGTGAGTTAGAGAAAAATTCGTTAGAGAAATTCCAAGTTTCAACTACATATGGTCATAAAACGTCTTTTTTTGCTCAAAAATGGCTATTTTTTTCAAAAATCTTTGTTTTACAATATCCGTTTGGATTTAAACTCCTTGGGCATAGAGATTACAACTATACACATCTACCCTCCAAAGGAAATTGAATTCCGTACACCGATTTCTGCGATCTGGATCTGGACGGACGTCCGACACAGATTTCGAGGTGATTGCAATAGGCACTTTCTGTCATAAATGAGTGAGTGCCTAAAAAATGACCTTTTCACGACAACTTCAGCGGATATATTGTTGTTCAGGTTCTGTTAAAAATAATTTGCAATTTTTGTCTGATATCGAGTGTGTAGAGGAAACAATTTATTATCTGAAATATTCTCCATGTAGATTTTTTGCCGTAGTTGATGAATGCAGAACGAAAACTCACGCATCTGTATCCAGGGAAAAAATCGAGAAGGTTATAATTCTTTATCAGACAAAAAAGCGATTTTTTTCATAATTAAATTAAACCAAACTAAGAAAACTAAACAAAAGAATACAAGTAGTGGGAAATTGCTGTAAAGCTTTCGTTTTTGTAGCAAAGTAATGACTATATATGTTTCACGAATTAAGGACGCACGTTAAAGTGATAACTACATCTTGCGATTGGCGATTTGGGTACAAATAATTATCAAAAATGTCCTAAAACATTGTGAAAACACTTTTTTGGCTCATTGTCCGGGTGTGTATGCGTATGCGTGTGCGTGTGCCTGTGTGTGTGTCCAGAGTTTCAGATGTAAATAATCAATAACTCGAGAACGCTTCGAGATATCGAGCTGAAATTTGGCATACTTGTTCAGCATGAATTGCCCTTCATTATGAAATTTTTTGATTTAATTCTAACGGGTGTTCAGTTTTTATCGACTTTTTAAGTTTTTGTAAAAATGGCGTAAACGCTCTAACTTTTGCAATTTTCAAGATATTGCACTCAAACGTTGTACAAAATTAGTATAGCTATTAACCCTTTCGGACCGTATGTTGCTTCTACGCAACACGCTCTGTGAGGCCCCATAAAATTGCCATCGGTGGCAAGGTCAAGGTTCTAAGTGCATAGTTCCATCAAGCAAGGTCAGATGGTACTATTGATACTCCTAAACCTCGAGGTAAATTGCTTTTACCCATCGAAATATCAATATGGTGACAGCGTCTCGTGGCAAGTTCGCGTGTTGGCATGTTGTGCTTTAGTTATCGCAAAAAAAAGTAAGTAAGCATTTGTTTTTCATATTCAAAACTTTATATCCTTTCAAATGGAAGCTGATAATATATGATGTATTTACGATTATTCATTCGATTATTATTCGTAAATCTTCCGGATTTTACCCCTCAAGTGCCTGGTTTCGCGCACAAGCAACATTCAAAAACTCGTATACCCCAACAAAAAAATCGAAATATCACGATGGATTCATCAACTAGAGTGTATTTTTAGATAAACCTATGAAGGAAATAATTTTCATTTAACAAGAAATAGGTCTCGGTCTGAGAGGGTTAAGGTTGTTTGGTATTGAATTTGGTAAAAATCTATCAAAAGATTAAATTTTTATGAAATTTTAAATTTTTTGAAAAATATCGTAAACGCTCTAAATTACACAATTTTCAAGGTATTACATTGAAACTCTGTACAGAACTAGTATAGCTATCAAGGTTGTTCGCTATTGAATTTGGCGAAAATCCATCGAAGGATTAAAATTTTATAAAATTTTGCATTTTTCAAAAAATAGCGTAAACTCTCTAACTTGTGCAATTTTTAAAATATTGCACTGAAACTTTGCACAGAGCTAATATAGCTATCGAGGTTCTTCGTGATTAAATTTGGCCAAAATCGATCGAGTAATTGAAATTTTATCAAATTTTGTTTTTTTTTAAAATAGCGTACTCTAACTTCGGCCATTTGCGCGATATTATACTGAAATTTTGTGCACGTTCAAAATAGTGATCAAGGTTGTTCGCTATTGAATTTGGCAAAAATCAAATTTGGCAAGAAGTAAATTTGAAAGAATTTGGCAAATTTGCACATTGATTACTCATGTTTTTCGATAGTTAACAAAGCTTCCTTTATGAGGAAACTAAATTTCATCGCCAAACTTTGGGATAAAGAAAGCTGTGTGAACTATGGAAAAAGACGAGGAAGCAATGCCCAGGTGGGATTTAACAAATGGCCCGACGTTGGGCCAGTACTAAATGCCAGGCGTACAGGCTTGGCCCAAAGCTGACTCCCAGTATCGGGCCAGCATTATGCCGGTACTGGTTCGTTAACCTCGGCCCAACTCTGGCATGCAATGTCGGCCCAATACTGGTATTACATGGCGGCCCAGCGCTGGCATACAACGCCGGCCCAGCGCTGGCATACAATGCTGGCCCAGCGCTGGCATCAAATCGTGGCCCGGCGTTGGCATTTAATGACGGCCCTGTACTGGCATCCGATGCTGGCCCGACGCTGGCATTCAATCATGGCCTAGTACTGGATATAAATAGGTGGATATAAATAAATGTTAATGCGGATCGCATTAAGAAATAATTTTCAAACTCAGACCAGATTCTATAAAAATGATTATAGAAATATTTATTTAATATTCAACAAACGTATTTCTGAAGTAAGAAAAAAAAACAATTAATTGACGTCTTGATTAAGTGATTCGTCATTTGGCGATTCGTCAAGTGATGAAGAAACTACTTCATCCTCGATGTCATCGTTGTCATCTTCGACAATGAAATGCGAATTTTCAAGGTTAGAAAATAGAATCGTTACAATCGGATCCATCAAATCGCGATCATTTTTTTTTTTGCTTTTTCGCCGGTTGTTCTATATCTTCCTCACTGATTATTTTCGGAACGCAATTTTGTTAAAAACGGTATTTTTTCACTCTCGAAATACTGGAACGCGGTTTCAACATTTTTTACGATGATCGAATGACATCTACGTGTGCGAACATAACCTCCTAAACATACCGAGTGTATGGGATAACCGGGCCTGGCCCAGCACTGGCATAACGGCTGGCCCAGCCGTTATGCCATTGTTGGCCCGACGCTCAGTTTCAGCGTTGGCCCGACGTTGGCTTCAAAGGTTGGCCAGACTTGGCCCGAGGTTACAATGCCAGCATCGGCACACTGCGTTGGGCCAATGCTGGGCCATGTGACAAGCTCTGGCCAATCCCACCTGGGTGTGCAAATGTCTAATTTGCAGGGTTTTTGCCTATTTACAAAGCTCCCCCTGTCGAACCCAACGACCGTCGTTTTTCTTCTTTTGCGACTGTAAAGCGACCGGAGGCGACCACGGAGTCATTTGAATGACGTACCACGGTTGTATCATGGTCGTACGATGGTCGTACCATGGTGGTATCATGGTCGTTTTACGGTCGTTTTAGTGTCGTGCAGCTTCATAATATCGACCATGGTCGTTTTATGGTCGCACTTCGTCGCTAAGTTTGATAGGACCCTCTATGAAAAAGCCAAAATTGTGAAAGTTTCTTGCCTTTCAATTTTCAGATAACCTTTCACTAAGATACCAGTAGGACAATATGACAAACCATTTTTTTGTGGTTAAGATGATATCTGTAGTTGATTGCTAAAATTTTTCAAGAAATATTGATATAAAATAAATTGAATATTGAATACATACAAGTTGAATAAAATAGCGATAACCCGATCCTTAAATGATTATGTAGTTATGCCTGAAAAAAATTCTCATACATGGACAATTATTTCTCCCCTGATCGGTGATTTCCCCCTGAAAGGTGATTGTACCCGATTTTATATTAAATCAAAATTATATGATTAAATAAAAATTGCTTGAAAACCGTGAACGATTAATTCAAATCGTTCATCGACATTCTTTTCCATTTATATACAGCACCTGTTGAAGTCTTCCGAACCCTGGACGAGTCACTTTAGTAAATGAAAAAAAGGTTGGAGAATAGGTTTATACATATAAACGCTACGTGTATGCACAAAAAAAAGTACGAACGCGTTTAGATCGGACCAGTCAGGTCAAGGATATTTCATTAGACAGAGTTAACATTGCGTCATCGAATCTTCATCCCATAAACCATCCCATGTAGGTACATATATATATATGGAAGGCATTCCATACGAAACCGACCAATCCGTAGCCCAACCATTTTTTATTTTGTTGACATTTTTTTATTTTCTTGTACGTACTGAAAGCAGTCTTTCGGAATTTTTTAAGATTTTTGTCTCAACCGTTGCAACCATACCCAGAAAAAGAATTTATTTGGTTTAAATAAATTTATTTGAAATAAATAAAATTTTATTTAAATACCGGCTTAATGAGAGATTTATTAGGCCACTATTCAAAGGAATCGGTACAATCAAATAAATCTTTTTTCTGGGAACACAATAAATTTTTCAAAATTTCAGACAATTTTTTTTCAAATGTGAATAACTTTTTAAAAAACGGAGATATCAATATAAAACAGAAGATAAAACAAAGAAAACAGATACAAAAACAGAAGATAAAACAAAAAAAAAATCGATATTCATTTTCATGTTTTTTCAATTTTAAGGATGTATAAGCGCTACGTGGTAGTCAATATATTGACTACCACGTAGCGCTCATACATCCGTAAAATTGAAAAAACATGAAAATGAATATAGTTGATTTGTTGAGCGGCCGCGTAGATGAAATAGATTTGCGTGGATTCGGCTTCAATTTCGGCCAGTTATTCCAAGGTGATGGTAGAATGATTTTTTTCCTTGTGATTTAACGTTTCGATCCTTGATTTGGATCCTCTTCAGAAATATATTTATTCTATAAAGATATAGATATAAATATTCTAGAAGAATAGATATAGATATTCTAGAAGATATAGATTTATTCTATAATTCTTTATAGAATAAATATATTTCTGAAGAGGATCCAAATCAAGGATCGAAACGTTAAATAACAAGGAAAAAAATCATTCTACCATCACCTTGGAATAACTGGCCGAAATTGAAGCCGAATCCATGAAAATGAATACACATGATCTCATTAAAATTTTGCAGAAAGGGAACATTAGGTAGTAATATCTAGCAAAATATTAGTGAAAAGTACATAGATGATTTTTAGAGAGCATATAATATCAAATTAATTTCGTTTTAAGAATTATTTCGTTCCGAATAACTGACTGACTCCGGTGGTGTATCGTATGCTTCCCAGCTTTAATCTCCAAATAAAAGTGAAGAATGCCGTGTTTAGCTTGATATATCTAATTCGAATGTTCGTTGATCCCAGTTTTTCAATGTCTCATCATAATCCCTGACATTCAATGGATATACTCGATGTTTTTCATCTACGATGTCATATATACAAACAGTGGAACTGTAGAAAACAAAGCGTTGCAAAGTCAACCTTGCCGTAAGCTCTGTGTATAACCATGAATAATGATACATATTCAATTAATAATATCTTGCTGAAATAGTCGTTAAGGGGCCTTGAAATTTTTTAAGTACTGAATATTGAACCTCGACAATATCATATTAAAAAATCAGCGTTTAATCTTATACTAAGCCTAGTGCTCATACATCCTTAAACGCAAAATATTTTTTTTTAACTTGGACCATTTTGATTTTTTTGAAAAAATTCACCACTTTTTGAGAGACATTTTATAACTACTTAAAAAATTGGCAGCTTTTGATATTCATAACTTGTATTTTTTTAAATCTATTTTTGAAGTTGTACGAAACACTAAAAAAGTAAAACAAATTACCGCTACTTTCAGTACGTACAAAAAAATAAAACATTTTTAACACAATGAAAAATGGTCGGGGCTACGGATTGGTCGGTTTCGTTTGGAATGCTCCATATACGTAAATTTATACCCATATACGTGATAAACAGACTTACCTTCGTATATACCAAAGGCTGCTCGGATGTATAGAGATAATTGTCGTAGACGAGAAATCGAGCTTCGTAATTGAACTTTCGTCTTATAACATGCATATATATACATGTGTGTTATACCTTCGATTTTTTGCAAAAGGAGCTGTAACTATGAGTTATAAAATTTGAGCACAAACACAAGACACAAACTTGTCGATCTATCTATCTATATATATGCATGAGAACACACAAAACTACTGGTAGAATTTTGGGCGGTGGATCGAATTTCTTAAACAACCGAATATAATTTTGCAAATTTATTGATTTACTTATTTTTATTTATTTATTTTTATTTATTTATTCATTTTTATTTACTTATTTATTCATTTTTATTTATTTATTTATTCATTTTTATTTATTTATATTTATTTTCTTATTTTTATTTACTTATTTTGATGTACTTATTTTTATTGATTGATTTAAACTCTGTTTTTGTCCTATCTATACTCTTGATAATTTTTTTACTCGATTATTAATCGTCACAACAAACGTTTTCAATATTTTCACAGTCGGACTTCATCGATTCATATTTTGTTTTCATTAACGGAGGCTCAAAAATTCCCGTGTATACTTCGGACTTTTTTGCCGCCCTTTTAATTATTTTCGTTTTAATCGTCGAGTTTAAAATTTTAAAGTTTCGTTATCAAAGCAATTCATTTATTTTTTCATCGACGTACGAGTCTGTAGAATTGCCAGACTTCGATAGAGTCCTTTATCGGAACTATCTTTATCAATAATTTTAATAAATTGATTTTTTTAAATTAAATTGCACGGATAGAATCGTGACACTTGACATCGATTTATGATATCGACGATATTGAAGATTTGTCAATTTATCACCATACTCGGTGCAATATATCTTTCCACGATACATTTGTACCAAAGTATATTTAACGATAGACAATTTTTATCCCATGGATCGTAACAAGGAATTTTTTTCCGTTATCATTGTTTCTAGTTACCGTATTAATGACAAATTTACTCAATCGTTGATATTTTAATGGCAAATAATTAATATTTATGTTTTTATTTCAGAGTTTTCATAACATTTCAATTTTGCTTACTTGCAATAGAAAAATATCGTTATTTTCGCGTTTTTGTCACTCAACATTTTTTTTTTAAATATTTTATTATGGTAAATTCAATTTTAATTCGTACACAAACAATTTTTGAAAAAAGTTTATGGCAAACAATTAAGGTTTATGTTTTTATTTCAGAGTTTTTATAACATTCCAATTTTGTTTACTTACAATTTAATAAAGAAATATTGTTATTTTCGCGTTTTTGTCGCTCAACACTTGTTTTTATTTTATATTACGACAAATTTAATTTTTATTCGTACATAAATTATTCTTGAATAAAGTCTAGGGCACAATTAATGTTTATGTTTTTATTTCAGAGTTTTCATAACATTTCAATTTTGTTTACTTGCAACCGAGAAATATCGTTATTTTCGCCTTCTTGTCACCCAACAAGTTTTTTTTAAATATTTATTACGATAAATTCAATTTTTATTCGAACATCAGTTATTGTTGAAAAAAGTCTATTTCACTCGAAACTTTAATCTCGCGTGTCCATCCATCGTGGCGGGTAAACTAGCAATGATACTCGATTTCGCTGCGACCGGCGTGTAACGTTCGTTCGCGCTGATCAAAGGGGGAGAAAATAAAGAAGAGGGACTTGTGAAACCGATGGTATGTAGAAACAGCTGCGAGCTCTCCGGAACAAACGATCTCCGTGTCTGGCTTGAGCGCTTACGGACGACTGATGCACTCGGGTGTCCATCAAGCGTCGCGCCAACCCTCCCAAGATGTGGAGGAGCGCGTCTACCCCCGAATCACCCCGAGTTGTCTTGCCTGCGCGTCGCTGTGCTGCACTTATACAAATAAATGGAATATACTCGAGGATTTCTTCGAAATTGTTTTTTACAATGTGAATTTACAAAAAAAGGTTGCATTTGTAAAAAAAAAACTCCCTCTGTGGCTCATCGTTTATATGAGGCATTCCTAAATATCCTTTCCGGAAAATTTGTCATTGACATTTTTTTTCAACGACAAAAATATCAGAATTTGTAAATTCGGCAATTTTTAATAAAATAATACGTAGAAAAGATGATTGTAAAATTATGTTTCTTTTCCACTCTCAGATTTAGATCTTGATAGCCTTAAGGGGTTAGGCCACTCTAGAGATTTTCGAAAAATCAATTTTTTTTTGTAGTTACAAAGGTACCTTAGTATATCTCTCGATCGATCTGAGATTATACAAAACGAAGTGTAATAAAAATAAAATTTCTAATTTCGATATGTATCCTGGAAGATATCAACAACAGATTCTATTGATGTTAATGAGCGCACAAAAACGATCATTTCTCAATACAACGATAAAATTGCTACATTGAATCAATAAAATTCTTCTTATTGATTCCTTCTCAACAAAATAAATTTATTGATACAATCAATAAAACACAAAAGATCATCATCCAGGATATATAAAAAGGAAAAATTAGAAATTATTCTCAAAACTCAGAGTAAATAAATTCTGAACAGGATCCGAATCAGGATCAAAGGGTTGAAGGAGATAATAACAAATTATTCCATCATCATCGGAATCACTGGCCGAACCGTAGCTGATTCTTCCAACACCTGTACCTTAGTATCGATAGATTTATATTCCAAAAACTTATGTGCGCGAATAATCCCTATAAGTACTCGGTTTTCGTATTCTAGTGCAACCTCTCTTCATCTGCAGCGAGCTTTCCACAAACTTTAAACACGTTCATCTCATTCTCAGAACTACATTTTTCAAGTTGGCCGAACTCACAACTCAAACAAAGGTTGTAGCTGGATACGAATGGTGAATCGGCCCCCAGTGAGTTTTGTGTCGCCGATTTTTTCCAAAGTTCCTAACCTAAAAAAACAATTTTGTGCAAAATTACAGCTTTCTACATCGATGCCAAGGGGTCTTCCTGCTAAAAAAAAGTGTTTTTTACGATTTTTGCATATTTTAAATACCAAGGGGTGACCGAAAAATCTTAAAGAATTCTGAAAAATCAAAAACATGTCAAAGTTTATGGATTTTTTTTCTTTTTTTAAAAATGCTAAATTCTATTTTTAATCATCGAATCTTCCTTTAAAAACATTATTTTGCAGCCAAAAGATTTTTCTACTTTTATGACAAAAATCGACATGATTTGACTTTTAATTTCCTACATTAAAAAAAAAAAAATTATAAAATTCGACCTGCAACACATTGAAAAAAAATAAAAACGACAAAATTTCTCATTTTTCATTGGAAATCCATACCTAAATCATTCTTTGGGTTCAATTAATGAGTGATCATGGCTGGAGTAGTTGTGAGACATAACAAAGAGGTGTAAAAAATACGATTCTATCGCTAAATTTCGGTTATTCACCCCTACTAGATAGATATATTGCAATAGTAGCAATATATATATATATAAAATAGGAAACAGAATTCTTCGATGTTGAAGAGGTCAATGCCATGATAAACAGGGATAGCGATGAAGACTAATATGTAACAATTTACATAGTGGGGGTGAATAAACTAAAATTATAATAAACCCAAAAAAACCTTTCCGTGAGAGTAACAAATTTTTGACTTATGGGACTAGTTGTAATCCTCAGCGGCAATAATAGCAATAAAATCATATGGTTTACATCTATTTGTTATGTCTCACAACTACTCCATTCATGATGACCCATTCATTGAACCTAAAGAATGATTTATGTATGGATTTCCAATGAAAAAAGAGAAATTTTGTCGTTTTTTTTTCAATGTGTTGCAGGTTTAATTTTGGATTTTTTTTTTAATGTAGGGAATGACAAGTCTGATCATGTCAATTTTTGGCATAATAGTAGAAAAATCTCTTGGCTACAAAATGATGTTTTTAAAGAAATATTAGATGATTAAAAATAGAATTTAGCATTTAAAAAAAAAGAAAAAAATTCCATCAACGTTGACATGTTTTTGAATTTTCAGAATCTTTTACGATTTTCGGGTCGCCTCTTGCTATTTAAAATATGCAAAAATCGAAAAAAAACACTTTTTTTTTAGCGGGAAGACCCCTCGGCATCGTTGTAGAAAGCTGTAATTTTGCACAAAATTGTTTTTTTAGGTTACGAACTTTGGAAAAAATCGGCGACACAAAATTCGCTGGGGGCCAATTCACCATTTTTATCACCCTTTTAAGCGATTTATTTGAAATTTCAACTGTACATTCAAAATAACGCTACCTAAAGCACGCTACGTAAGATTTTTTAATTACATTGCATAGTTCCTTTTTTGTAACAACTTCCTGACGATTTTCTCATGGCATTTTATACTTTTTGATTTAGAAACGCGCTATTTTCACAAAAAACAACATATCAAAACATCCTACGTACTTCTATAGCTATTTTTATATATAATCGAAAAAACTTTGGTCCCTCATGATAACTCAAAAATTATAGGAGCTGTACACTGTAAAAAAATCTATGAAATTTCAAACATTTTTACGATACAACTGCCACGGAAATTCACAAACACGGAATATGAAATGCAAATTCATACACATGTATAGTAAATTTAAAGCAGATATATTAATTGCAATATACTATTTGAAATTTCAATATATTATTTGAAATTTCAATATGCTGTTTGAAATTAAATATACATGTATAGTAAATTTCAGAAGAGATATTAATTTCAATATACTATTTGAAATATAAGATACATGCATAGTAAGTTAGAGGAAGCATATTAATTTTAATATACTAGTTGAAATTTAATATACGGGTCATTCCACCAATTCGTGACTAAAGTTGTGCCGGGGGGTCTGAATTCTGGGTAACAAAAATTTTTATTGAAAAGTACATAACAAAGAGAGCTTCCATGATTTTTTTCAATTTTTTTCGTCTAACCCTTTTGAAGATACAGTAGATCGAAAATTGCAAGATTTGCAATTATTGACTTGAGATATTAAAAATATCAACCCCTTGTAAAATTTCTAAAAATATATTAAATATTGGTTTTTGTGTAAAAAAAGCTCAGCTTTCTGAAAAAAATATTTTCAATTTCCTCCAGTATCAGGAAAACCCCGAAAAATGAGGTCAAAAAGTAAAATGCGCTTTTTCGACCAATGTATCATTTTTGATATTTTTTGAAATATTTTTTTCGAAAAGCTGAGACTTTTTTACATGCGGAAGGTATGTTTTGATTTTGGGAATATTCAAAAATAAACCATAGCAAAATAAAGTTGAAACTTTTGTGATGAATTGCCGATAAGTATTGTGCTGCCGTCACGGTCGATACACGAACTATCGAATCAAGTTTGAAAATTTCTGTACATAGCATTATATTCAGCGATTATGTAGTGAATATATATGTTCAAAGTGTGAAGTGGGTAAGAAATTAAAATTATTATACAAAAGCGATATGACAAGGATCAAATCTTTATTATTTGTACTCTTCTTGTCACTGTTGACAGAGAAACATTTCTCACAATAGCAGAACCATGATTCTCCGCATCAGGGATAATACAATGCATAGATTGCGTCTTTTATTACAGCCACAGCATTAGCAAATCTGGACTTTAGCTGTGCTGCGCGTACTTCGTATTTCTCATTTGAAATGAAAAGTGAAATCAATATTTTTAAATGATTCACGTGCCCGGTCATTCAATGCCAAGGCTGATAAAAGTTCTGCTATTGTAAGAAATGTTTCTCTGTCAACAGTGACAAGAAGAGTACAACTAATAAAGATTTGATCCTTGTCATATCGCTTTTGTATAATAATTTCAATTTTTTACCCACTTCACACTTTGAACATATATATTCGCTACATAATCGCTGAATATAATGCTATGTACAGAAATTTTCAAACTTGATTCGATAGTTCGTGTATCGACCGTGACGGCAGCACAATACTTATCGGCAATTCATCACAAAAAATTCAACTTTATTTTGCTATGGTTTATTTTTAAATATTCTCAAAATCAAAACATACCTTTCCCATGTAAAAAAGTCTCAGCTTTTAGAAAAAAATATTTTAAAAAATATTAAAAATTATACATTAGTGGAAAAAGCGTATTTTACTTTTAGACCTCATTTTTGGGGGTTTTCCTGATACTGGAGAAAATTAAAAATATTTTTTTCAGAAAGCTGAGCTTTTTCTACACAAAAACAAATATTTAATATATTTTTAGAAATTTTACAAGGGATTGATATTTTCAATATCTGAAGTCAATAATTGCAAATCTTGCAATTTTCGATCTACTGTATCTTCGAAAGGGTTGGACGAAAAAAATTGAAAAAAATCATGAAAGCTCTCTTTGTAATGTACTTTTCAATAAAAATTTTTGTTATCCACAATTCAGACCCCCCGGCACAACTTTAGTCAAGAATTGGGGGAATGTCCCATACATAGTGTAGGAAAATCAACAATTTTGTCTTAAATTCAATATTTGTATATTAAAATTAAAAGAGTGAACATTGAAAATTAATATCCCCGTATATAAAAATGGTTTTTATATACTTTTTCGCAATTTTAAGATACATTATTGGAAATTAATACACTCATGTCTTAAAATTACAATCAGTCACGGTGGAAAATGTCTTCAAATTTAATATAAAAAAGAATTTTTATGAGAGCGTCACGGTTTTTTTCAAACGGTTTTAAGGATTTACATAACGAATGAAGGGTCAGGGGCTCTGAAATTAAGTTATGAGGGGTTACTTAACTTATGAGGGGTCAGTAATCCTGGAATTAAATTTTGCGGCTTCACATAACCTACGAGGGGTCAGAAATTAAGTTATAAGGGATTACTCAAGTTGTGAGTACTTACTTAAGTTATGAGGGGTCGGGTATATTCTGGAAACAGTTTTGAGAGTTCACATAACTTGTAAAGAGTCAAGGGTCCTGAAATGAAATTATGAAAAATTACTTAACTTATGAGGGGTCAGGAATCCCGGAATTAATTTTGCGGCTTTACAAAATCTACGGGGGGTCAGGGGTCACGAAATTAAGTTATGAGGGATAACTTAAGTTATGAGGGGTCACTTAAGTTATGAGGGGTCAGGTATTTTGGAATAAAGTTTTGAGAGTTCACATAACTTACGAGGGGTCAGGGGCCTCGAAATTAAGTTATGAGAGGTCGCTTAACTTACGAAAGGTCACGGTTTTGTTCAAACATGTTTTGAGGGCTTACATAACGTATGAGGGGTTAGGGGCTCTGAAATTGAATTATGAAGGGTCACTTCATTTATGAGAGATCAGGTATTCTGGAATAAAGTTTTGAAAGTCCACATAACTTATGAGGCGTTAGGGGCCCCGAAATTAAGTTATGAGAGGTCACGGTTTTATTCAAACCAGTTTTGAGGGTTTATATAACTTATGAGAGGTCAGAAGCCCCGAAATTAAGTTATGAGGGGTAACGTAAGTTCTGAGCGATCACTTAAGTTATGAAGGTTCACGTATTCTGGAATAAAGTTCACATAACTTATGTGGGGTCAGGGGATTCGAATTCGCAAATCAAAAACCAACTTTCATGGTTCATTGCTTCGGCACTCCAGCATTCATATATCATACAAATACAGGGACTTCACAAGTAGTCGATAGCGTAATAGGTAGCGCGTTAGGTAGATAGGTAGGATGGTAGGCAGGGTCGAGGGTTCGATTCCCGGTCTCGGAGAGAAATTAGATCGGGCTATTCGTGAAGATTTTTGTTTTTTTTTCTGTCAATCTCTTTTTGGGGTCGGTAAACTATGAATATTAAATTATTTTGCAACGGCTATATATTTTTTATAACATGTTTAACAACAATTAATTTAGCTATGGTAACGTAATTTTCATGAAATGAATATGAATATTCAGACATGTATTGTGATTTTAAAATAAACGCGTATATGAATTTTAATACACGTTTATTGAATAATAATATACCTGAAATTGAAATTTCAATGGCATGTATATGATTTTTCAAATACATCAGTATTTTAAAATTCAACTGCATACTTCTATTCTTCAAATTCGGGTCCATGAATTTTCAATACTGAAATTGAAATTTCATACACGGTATCCGCAAAAAACTTCCTACACATGTATATTAATTTTAATACAGATTTTTTTTAAAGTGTAGGTTCGGCCGTCGACCGTCCAGAAATGAAGGCGTGATTGGAAAAATGCTGCATAGTCGCCATTTTGACATATATCGCAATAAAAAAATAATGTTGTATTGCCAATTAAATGTATAATAAAATACCTTCTTTGTAAATCTGGTTTCGCTGAAAAACAATCACGAAATATGCCCTTTTCTTCGGCCTGTAGAGTGGCCTAACCTCTTAAGGGGCGAGATGCAGGCAGAATTTTCAAAAAATCGATTTTTTGACATTTTCTTGAAGTATGATGTTTCGAAAATATTTCCTGGAAATTTCAAGTCAATCGGGGCGACGTGCTGAAAGAAATTATGATTGGCCATACCATGCATTCTACTATAAATTACGGTAACTCAAGGAACTACTATATTTTACAGTAAAATCATACAACATTTAAAATAGTTGCATGAACTATAAATGAGGTATTCTTAGTAATTGTTATGATAATTGCAGCTATTTAATGCACACCGTATTTAAGGTGAGAACAATGAGTTGGGCATGGTTGTTTTTACTAGATCGGATAATTCCATATCTTATCTGTCATTTTTTATCTTTACATTGAAAAAAATTGGTCTAACAAACCAACATAGTTGAACAAGTGTTCAAATTGAATATTTGGATTGTCGCAAGTAATATTCATATGTTAGAACTAGTCATTTCCGTAGCTCAAGTTGTATGTTTGGAATTACCATTTTTTCAGTGAAACGCACTATCTACATTAATCTTTCTAGCTATTTAATTATTTAATGTAACATACCCAACTGCTGAAATTACTATCTCGCATTCGGGTCATCACGTGTTTGAATTAATTGTTATTAAACATGTTATAACAAATATATAGCCCTTGCAAATTAATTTAATATGCATAGTTACCAGCCTCGAAAAGATACATAGAAAAAAAAAAAAAAATCTGCGAGAATTGTCCGATCTAATTTTTCTCTCCGACCGGGATTCGAACCTGCGACCCTACCTATCGTACCTAACTACGTAACACGCTACCTGTTACGCTAACGACTACTTATGAAATCCCTCTACTTATGTGATATATGAATGCTGGAGTGCCGAAAAAATAATAATATATGCTTTGGAATGTGCGATAATCCATGAAGTTCACTAAGTCGATATGCAAAATGTACGGTAGAAGATTATGTGCCATGAAAAATCTTTAGATTAACGGAAAGGCGGCAAATCATCGCAAAGCATAAAACATGTAATAGGTTAATCCTTTGAGAAGCACAATCTTAAAAAGTTGGTTGTGGCAAACAACACGTTTTTTCCGTGTAGAATAGGCTTAACAACCAACTATGGTAAAAGGTTTTTATAGTAACAACAACCACATTTTGTGGCTGGACTGGAAATACTTATAGTCTCTATAATATATTGTTTTTAGCCTAAGCATAAAATATAGCTTCTTCTTTCAACGTTTCGCTCGAGAGTTCTGTTTCCAACCATAATCAACCATACCACTTATTAGTTAGGGAGGCGAATAGGAGATTTTTCGGGCATACTCGAGCGCGTCAGTTTAAGATACGAGAGATACCTCAGACCTAATAGAACAACTTTGGAAAGTATTAGCTCTTTATCTAGTGACGCGAGCCTAGGATAGACGATCAGATTAGTAAAAAAAAAATCTTTAGTCTGAAATACTCGAGCGCGTCAGATTAAAATATTGGAGGTTGATTTTAGTGTTTTAAGACTAAATTTAACTAATCTGATGATAAGTCCTTGACGCCACAAAGTTATAGGGTCGCGAACTCGAGCGCGATCATTTTTATTTTTTATTTTGAAGAATATAATCTAAAACTTACAAAAAATTCAAAATCTGCCGGTTTTCGTCTTCCGAAAAATGCGTTGCGGCATATAAGTCGCAAACGATACATTTTACAAAAAAAAGGTTTAAATAAAAAAAGGTAATTTTATTTTACACAAAAAAGGTCTCTTTATATTTTTGTTTGAAGTGAAAACTTTTGGACTTATAGCATCATAAAAACTCAAACTCCCGGTTTTTTGAGTATATCTCGAAAACGGAGGGTGTTACAAAAAAGATTGATATGAAACAACGATGATTAAATTATCTAACTTTTATTATATCTCAAACTTTTTTTTTCTTAAAGCTTCTCGAAAATGTTTGTGGACTCAGAAAAAGTTCTGCGCATCTGTATAAAAAAGTATTATTAACATGTACAGTTTCATTTATTTATAATATTCAATAGCCTGTTGATCCTCAAATTGTTTTTTGGACGTACCGTAAGCAAAAAGGAGTGAAGGATTGAACGAAAAATGTGCCATAAGTTCCCCGTTTTATCAGAAAAAAAAACTTTTTTTCGTCAGATTAAGAGAACCCACCAATATTTTTGTCAGATTAAGAAAATATGCTTTCAGGACACCGAGATAAACCCTCCCTATGAAAATCTGACGCGCTCGAGTAAATTTTTTTGTTCGGATTTTTGACTATCTTGTATGCCTACGCCCACCACGCAAACCGGCGGATTAGTATACCGTTGTTACACGGAGAGAATTTTATACGGAAAATTGCTATGTTCTTAGTACTGCGGTACCATATTGACATTAGTAGTAAAATTACTATGTACATAGTAATTTTAACTACATGACCACATTGTCATTAGTAGTAAAACTACTAATGACATACATAGTAATTTTACTAACTAATGACAATATGGTACCGCAATACATAGCAATTTTCCGTATAAAATTCTCTCCGTGTATCAGAGGCACTTAATTGGGGCATATGTGGTATGAATATCTAACGCGCTCGAGAATGCCCAAGTAAATGTTTTTTTTTACATTTTTGAAAAACCGTACACGCCATACCCACCGCTAAAATGGTTTTTACCATACTAGCTTTTCTTTTCGAAATTACTTCATCTTTCGATTTTAATAGGTCTCGACGGCGCTCGAGAATGACACCATTTAGCGACCTCACCTCCCTAACTATATACCATCCAATCATATAAGCAATGGTATATCTCACTTCATTGCACATATTAGAATAAATTGGATCAACGAGATTGTTCGAAGTTCTCCAAACATAATAATAATAATGATAGAAGATATTATATTTCTCGTAATTAAAGTAGAACGGTGTGATGAACGATGAATCGTGGTTACTTGCATCAAATATCTTGGTGTACCGGAGAGAATCAAATAATGCGTCCACTTACTATGTCCAATGTACCAACGATCTTGTAATTCGTAAGAAATATACTAGTAAGTAAATGATACTTTCCTCAATGATCAGATCGCACACGATTGTATTGTACACACATCGATTCCACGATAATAAATATTGCCGAACAGTTGGGTACTTCCCAAGAATAGTACATTATGATACGAGTACGATAAAACTTTTTCGTACGAGTGTTATACAAAATTTTATTGCACTCGTACAATAAAATTTCGTACGATACTGGTGCGAGAAACTTTTTCTCAACTCGTGTGATTGCAACATTCGCCTTCGGCTCATGCTGCAAACTCACGCTCGTGTCAGAAAAAGTTTCATCGCACTAGTAACTTAATATACTATTATTGCACGAGTGCGTAAAATGGGCACTTTACGTACGGAGTGCAATAAAATTATGTTCATACAGACATTTAGCATTTGTTGGATTAATTACTATTCATTAATAGCTGAGCAATCCAAATTGTAGTAGCGCCCTATATACTTTGTAGTAATCTGTATTAACGGGTTACATACAGTTAGAAGGCTTTAAAAAGACGGATTTTCAAGAATTTTTTTCGCGCAGACTATTCAATTTATTAATTTGAAAATTGGTGTACATATTATAATAACCTTATAATATATTAACATATTTTTTATTTGTAAAAATAATCATCGCGAATGTTGCTATCGCCGATCTCCTAGAGCTCCGCAAAAAAACCCAATTTTGCGGTGATCACGATATCTCTGGACCGGATTATCTGAAATGAAAAAACCAAATAAATTTCGTTAATATAATACATTATCTAGTATTTAATCGAAGGAATTAGCGAAAAAATAATTTTTGACAAAATGGCGACTTCTCAAAATAAAAGACTCGATTTTGAACGAAAATTTAAGCCTTAAATTGTTTATAAAATGGAAAATATTTATCGGAGAAAAAAAATCTTCGATTAATTACTAAAAAATCTAGTTAAAAAGGTTGTGTTAAAATTTGAGACTGATCGGTTCAGCCGTTTTCGAGAAATCTTGATCACCGATTTTGAAAACATAGTTTTGAGAAAAACGCGTTTAAAGTTTCAAACTGTGAGACGCGCCTCCCTAACTCGCCTTCATAAATGTGTCTATAACTTCGAAAATATTCGTCTGATTGACATAAAATTTTGAGTGTGTATGCTCCAATATATGTATATTCAGAAAATACAAAAAAAAACATTTTTTGAAAATTACAAGTGTATGTAAGCCCTTAAAAACTAGTATTTGCGCCAAAGTCGGAAGAGCATAGTAGATCACATCTTCTTTTCATTGCCTCTAACCAGAACTATGGTAACTGGCAACAAAAATATAGTCAGGGTTACTCAAAAAATTTTTTGCTATGCAACTCGCCTATCATATATCATATAGACTTTGGAAGCTTCCACATCGGCAGAAGCCCTATTCTATGGGCCAGGAATTGAAGATTCGATGTAAGTAATTTTTTAATTAGTATTTCTATACATAAATCAAGTGTAAAATTGGAAAACTTTTTCAGACATTTTCAAAAATTTATTACTCAAAAACTATAAACTTTAGCAACATTTTATAAAGAATACTTTCATTTTAAAATTGCTCGAAATGTAAAAAAAAATTAATTCATCCCGAAAAACTTTAATTTTTCGAAAAATTGTTTTAACAATTGGCTATAATATAAACAATTGAGTGCTCGACTTTTCGGCATGAAAATTGTGATATTCGGATTCAGCGGATCACAATATATAAAAAAAAGTTTTGCTTCATCCATTGAGCTCAAAATTTTACGAACATATACTGTATCCACATAGAAAAACTTGAAACGCGTTTTTCTCGAAACTATGTTTTTCAAGTCAGTGACCACTATAAATCAAAAACCACGCGATGGATTTTGATGAAGTTTGGTGTGTTTATTGATAGCATTAAAAACTAGTCTTTAATCGAAGGATTTTCAGTTTTGTTAAAATAGTCCATTTTTTTTAACAATAAACGAGCGATTTTTTGGTTGAAAATCGAAAGTTATCTGTCGGAAGCCGACATCCCGTGTAGAAATGGGATAGGGCAACCATTAGTTGATTCTTGCCCCTGATCCGCCCTGCCTGATTCGATTTTCCTGGCAGGGCCCTGACATGGAACTTAACGACCTGGTCCCTAGTTATTACATTGAAATAATCACTTATTACCAGTGCCCTGCATGATCAGAATATGAACAGTTTCCGACGACGTTATTTTTACACTTTTAAGCAAAAAACATTTTTATTTTATTACCCTGGCAGGGCTCTGATGTGAAAACTATTGGATTGCCCTGAGTATTTATTAAAATAAAATTATTTGTATATCGGCTTTCAGTAGTATAATAATAATAATAATAATAATAATAATAATAATAATAATAATAATAATAAATAACAATAATAGTAATAACAATAATAATAAATTAACAATCATTGCCTCGTTTATTATTATTATTATTATTATTATTTAATTATTATTGACTTTTATCCCGCGAGAATAACAAGCAATTGTGCGCCTGTCACAAGTTCGTTACGTAGGCAGAGGATTATTATTATTATCACGACGAACCGCATCGCGTTAGTTCCGAGACTTGGCGCGAGATGGCGCAGGACAGCAACCGTTGAACTCGCATACGGATAATGTGTTCAGTATGCTTATATAGACGGGTGCGAGCACGGATGTTAGCAGAAGTCGGTGTCGGAAGAATCCATACAAGGAGTTCCTGCCGTCTTATGTAATTGTACTTATTTATTTAATTCTCGTAGAGAATTTCCGTTCACTCGGAATCTAATATTCTCTTCGAGGATTGCCAAAAGAAAAGTGTACCCTAAGAAAGGGTTGCCTCGAAATAAATAATAAGATGCATACATTGAAAAAGGAGTACCTCGTAAAAACGAATTGTTCAAAAAGCGCTTCGGTGTATGATCGTGACCGTGATCAGGGCCTTTAAGGGCATGATTCTAAAAATCTTAGGGGCCTGATCAGGATCTGCTAGGGCCGGATCATATCGTCATAGGGGCCTGATCATGACCGCCGGATCCGAAAATGGCCAGCCAGGTGTTACATGGCTAAACAGAGCCTGTTAGGATGAGCGGATCATTTCCCTACATTAGTTAGGGAGGGCAAGTCAGGGGCAGAAGTTTTTCCCTACCAAAATTTCTACACGGGATTTTGTTAATTTTTTGAAAAGCTTCGATTAAGGACTAGATTTATTATGAAACTAATGATTTTTTTGTTTTTTTTTATTTTAGATGATCCAGTAAAATTTTATGATGGTCACCGGAAAGCACTACATGCCGAAAGGGGCCCGACAAAGATAGCGATATTTTTGAAAATAATCGATATTTTTCTTTGAAAATTTGTACAAGTCAAGTTAAAATATAACGTAAAAAGTCTGTGTAACCACTTTTGTAAAAGAAACTTAATTACTAAATACAAAAAAAATATTGAAAATGCTCGTTTTTTCACGCCTCTGATTGCATCTCACCCCTTAAGGCAGTATCCTGGTGTAGATACATACAAATTGAGCGTTTTGTCGAGCTCGATAAAAAAACAACAAACATTTTCACTATTCTATTCTTTACAACGTATTTTTTAATATTTTGACAACAAACGAAAAAAATTTGAAGATGAAAAAATTAAAATTAAATAAGTTATAAGCTGGTAAAATTGGGGGTAAAAGAGGGGCCCGTGTGGAAATTTTGTTAGGGAATTCATAGGGGCCCGATTAACTTTCCCGAATAAATACAGGGGCCCGACAAGGAAACCTGTTCAGGTCCCGTTAAGGATTGTCCCACTTTATGAAGCGGGGCCCTTGAAAGATTCCCGATCGGGACCCTTAAAAGATGCCGTATCGGGGCCCTTAAAAGATGCCGTATCGGGGCCCTTAAAAGATTCCGTATCGGGGCCCTTAAGAGGGAATCATTTATTTTTTCCATATATTTATCAGTTATTACGATGAAATTCAATTCTATATTCACAATTGATAGTTTCTAAGGGTCAAGAAACGAAAAAAAAAAATTGGAAGAAAAAAAATTTAGCCCTCAGTGGGGTTTGAACCCGCGACCTTCGTTTTTACGCAAATCCTCAAATTCAATATGAATTAAATTTTTTTAAAAATAGATAATTTGAAAGTTCATGAATTTTTCTGGCTGATTTTCTGGCTTGCATATTCGCGGACCCTAGAATATGGACGAGATCAGACTGGGATTTGAAACCTACCTACCTATCGATCCTAAACTAACGACCTAAGACTGGGACGCTAACCACTACACCACCGACTACTTTCGATATACTGATGTAAATATTATATTTATGGAACACAGGCCGAGAAATAAATACGTACCAAAATAGTATTAGGGATTTATTTTCATTACCCGAAAGCCAATTTTGGTTCAACTTGTCTTTGAACTAAATTAATAAAAATCAAATATTGAATCAGATGAGTAATAATAATAATAATAATAATAATATTAAATAATAATAGAACATATAATTATTAATATTTTTAAGTACATATATTCATTATTATTAATAATATTTATTATTATTAAATAATAATGAATATTATTACTTAATTTATATTGTCTAAGTATCCTTTCAAGTAATATAAAGTAATTACTTCATATATTGACCAGGCTCTAGCTTAATTTACCTATAAAGCCCTCGTTTAAATATAAAATCAAAAACTTATTGAAACCTGACCGGGCCCTGTTTTGATTTACCTATCAAGGTCCTATTGAGATTTAAACTGGGAACCTCTTTAAACCAAACCGCGCCCTGCCTTGATTTCCCTATCAAGGCCCTATTAAATTTTAAACTGAAAAACCTATTTAATCCAAACCGGGCCCTGCCTTGATTTACCGAGAAGGTCTCATTCTCCGTTATTTCAAATGCCGTGCTGCTCAAACTCCGTGGTCAAATACCATGTGTATCAAACTCCGTTCTTCATTTTCCGGCGTTTCCCCCTTCTCCCTAATAATCCGAAAGGGTCGCCACTCGCTCCGAGCTCGACCCTCGCACCTTTTTTTTAAATCGCCCGTGTACCTGCTTTGTCTATACCCCATTATTAATAATACGGTTCGTGGCAACGACGAACTGGACGGCCACGTGGTTCAGTTAACATCTCACGAAATGTCATCGCGCCGCACTGCCTCAGTGATTCTCAACACTTCAAGTCGCAGCCGTTTTTTCCAATTTTATAGATTAATATGTGAAATAATATTATGATATTAATTAATCACAGATAATAATCGCTCGCTCGGATGTATTCATACACGGAATAATTCACGGTAGATTCTCTAAACTGAATTCTCGTAGTATATTTTGTACCGCATGAAATAATCCCTCCGTGATTGTTAACATTCATGTTCTTGTAAAAAGAATAGAATGAAAGACGCACTGTTTTTGTAAATATATCACTGTTATGATTCTATCAGACCATACCATACTAACAGATATTCATATTATATGAGGGGCATTCCACGCCAAATCAACCACTTTAGAATCCAACCCCTTTCGATTTGGCTAAAACATTTTTATTTTTTTCTACCCTTTCAAAAACATTTTACAGCATTTTTTCAAATTTGTTCACCCAACCAGTAAAAAATTATGAACTTTTCAGGAAAAATAAGCTTTGTATTTTTCAAATATCTATAACTTTTTCAAAAATTTACATATCTGGATGTTTTGTTTTTATGTATGTTTTTCTATGTACTTTTTAGAAAAAAAATAGAAAAAAATATTCGTGCCGATCCTCAACGTTTTTTTTGCGAATTTTCAGAAAAAAAAAATTTTCTCGATTATTATCATTTTTTATTTTTCTTATCTTTTTTTTGATAGAAACTTTTCCATTTTCTGCAAATTCACTGAAATTTTCAGAGTGGGATTTTTTCGTTTCCCACACGGAACCGAGTGTCCATTGGACGTCCATCTATCATCCATAGATCCTTAACACGTCTACATCCACGATGGACGTAATGCGGACATCCATTGAACATCCATGGTATACTTTTGATTGGACAAAACGCAATGGATCACACAGGACGTATATTGTATGTCCACGACACGTACTATTTCTTGAGCAACAAATATACACAACTCGGCCATCCATGGTATGTCCATAGGTAGACATTAAATAGCTTTTAATTCTGGGTAGTAATTGAACATCCATTGGACGTTCCAGGTTCGTAAACGAAAATCACATTCGGAGGACGTCAATTGAACGTCTATCGGATGTTCCATGTAGGATTTCATATAGACGTGAACCTGGAACGTCCAATAGATGTCCAATTACTATACTGAATTAAAAGCTATTGAATGTCTACCTATGGACATGCCATAGATGGCCGTGTTGTGTATATTTGTAGCTTAAGAAATAGTACGTGTGTGAACATACAATATACGTCCTGTGTGATCCATCGCGTGTTGTCCAATCAAAAGCATTCGTCATTTAGATGTACATTTAAGTATTTCGGGCAGCTGTGATATGGGTACGCCGATTGACCGTCGTATGTACGTACAAATTACGTCTATCGAAGGATAACGCGGAAGTTTATTCGACGTCCACGACACATATTTTTGGAGCTATAAATATATTCCGCGCGTAACTTAACAGCCAGGGGACGTCCAATAATCATTTAAGGTGGATAAAAATTTCATTCCGGGGAAGTCCATGGGACATTCCTTAAACCATTATCGGAGATTCGAAACGACAGCGATTCTATGTGCTGAAAACGTTTCGTATACGTACCCTTAGATATTTTTTAGAGGTACCTATAGACCACATAAAGTGACATTTAATGTACGTATTTAAGACGAATGCCAATATTGCAAAAGATATCTAATGATCATCTATTATACGTCCCTTAATTTAAACGCTATTGATTACACATTATCCATTAATTATAAATTTCATTACGATTATACATTATTCAAGGCCTGTGAAACAAAGATATATAAGTATACCAGCAAACTACATCGTATAAGGTTTTTACATGCATAAGTTTCTCGTAAGTCAAGTTAGTGTAGGTAGGTAGGTAGGTAGGTAGGAGATTAGAAAAGTTAAGCAGCACCCCTTGAATCCAATACTTGGATGGGTGACCGCAGTGTGAAAAATCGAAAACTATTTTTTTTCTTTTTTTCTGTAAAATATGGATATCTCGTAGGCCCCGAATATTATATAATCAGTAACAAAGTTTATAATTAATTAATAATGTGTAGTTAATAACGATTAAATTATTTAAATAAAGGGACGTATAATGGATGATCATTGGACATCTTTCGGGTCACTGGTTTATTCGTCTTAAATACGTAAATCAGACGTCGATTTTTGGGGTCTAGTCCGTCTAAAAACCGTCTCAAGGTACGTATAAGGGATGTTCCCAGTACATAGAACAGGTGCCGTTTCGCACTTCTTTTAGCAGTGATAGGGATACTCATAGACGTCCCTGGGATGGAGCATTCATCCACCATGTATGGATATTGGACGTCCCATGGCCCTAATGTTCCGTGTGGGTTTCTATTTCTTTTTTCAATTCAAATTTTTTTTTTCACTCAGCTTATTTCTTATAATACCACTCTGGGGATTTTTGAGGATGTCGAAAGAACCTCAAATTTTGAAAAAAAAAATAATAAATGCAATCGAAAGTGGTATCCATCGAAAAGAAAATTTATTTTTCAAATATCTATAACTTTTTTGAAAATTGACTTTTCGTGACGTTGTTTTTTTGAAAATTTATGTTTATCAATGTACTTTTCAGAAAAAAACGGAAAAAAATATTCGGGCCGAATTTTCAAAAAAAAAAAACAAAAATTTCTCGATTATTGTCATTTTTAATTTTTCTTATCGTTTTTTTAATAAAAACTTTGCCATTTTCTGCAAATTCACTGAAATTTTCAGAGTAGGATTTTTTTTCGATTCAAATTTTTTTTTTTACTCAGCTTATTTCTTATATCTTATATCACTTTGGGAATTTTTGAGGATGTTGAGAGAATGACAAAGTTCGAAAAAAAATAATAATAAATAAAATTGAAAGTGGTAATCATTGAAAAAATTTCAATGTTTTTTGAAAAAGTAGGACAAAAAATGGAAGATAGTTCTGAATAATTTTTTTTTTCAGAACTATTCAGAATTTCCGAAAGCGTCCACTTTATCATTGCACAATGATTTTCATCGTCCTTAATTTGGCATTGCGATTTTTGCAATTATTAAGGGGTTATGGTCAAAAGAAATATTGAAAAATCAATAACTACCGTGGTTCACGGTATTCAGACTTTTCAAAAGCGTCCACTTTATCATTGCACAATGATTTTCATCGTCCTTAATTTGGCATTGCAATTTTTGCAATTATTAAGGGGTTATGGGCAAAAGAAATATTGAAAAATCAATAACTACCGTGGCTCACGGTATTCAGACTTTTCAAAAGCGTCCACTTTATCATTGCACAATGATTTTCATCGTTCTTAATTTGGCATTGCGATTTTTGCAATTATTAAGGGGTTATGGGCAAAAGAAATATTGAAAAATCAATACCTACCGTGATTCGCGGTATTCAGACTTTTTAAAAGCGTCCACTTTATCATTGCACAATGATTTTCATCGTCCTTAATTTGACATTGCGATTTTCACAATTATTAAGGGGTTATGGGCAAAAGAAATATTGAAAAATCAATAACTACCGTGGTTCACGGTATCCAGACTTTTCAAAAGCGTCCACTTTATCATTGCACAATGATTTTCATGGTCCTTAATTTGGCATTGCGATTTTTGCAATTATTGAGGGGTTATGGGCAAAAGGAATATTGAAAAATCAAGAACTACCGTGGTTCACGGTTTTCAGACTTTTCAAAAGCATCCACTTTATCAATGCACAATGATTTTCATCCTCCTTAATTTGGCATTGCGATTTTCGCAATTATTAAGGGGTTATGAGCAAAAGGAATATTAAAAAATCAATAACTACCGTGGTTCACGGTATTCAGACTTTTCAAAAGCGTCCACTTTATCATTGTACAATGATTCTTATCGTCCTTAATTTAGCATTGCAATTTTTGCAATTATTAAGGGGTTATGGGCAAAAGAAATATTGAAAAATCAATAACTACCGTGATTCGCGGTATTCAGACTTTTCAATAGCGTCCACTTTATTATTGCACAATGATTTTCATCATCCTTAATTTGGCATTGCGATTTTCACAATTATTAAGGGGTTATGGGCAAAAGAAATATTGAAAAAACAATTACTATCGTGGTTCACGGTATTAAGACTTTTCAAAAGCCTCCACTTTATTATTGCACAATGATTTCCATCGTCCTTAATTTGGCATTGCGATTTTTACAATGATTAAGGGGTTATAAGCAAAAGAAATATTGAAAAATCAATAACTACTGTGGTTCACGGTATTCAGACTTTTCAAAAGCGTCCACTTTATCATTGCACAATGATTTTCATCGACTTGAGTTCGCATTGCGATTTTCTCAATTATTAAGGGGTTATGGACAAAAGAAATATTGAAAAATCAATAACTATTGTGGTTTACAGTATTCAGACTTTTCGAAAGCGTCCACTTTATCATTGCATAATGATTTTCATCATTCTTAATTTGGCATTGCGATTTTCGCAATGATTAAGGGGTTATGGACAAAATAAATATTGAAAAATCAATAACTACCGTGTTTATCAGGATTCAGACATTTACAAACATATTGATGATGAACATCATTGTACAATGATGAAGTGGACGCTTTTAAAAAGTCTGAATCCCGATAAACACGGTAGTTATTGATTTTTCAATATTTATTTTGTCGATAACACCTTAATAATTGCGAAAATCGCAATGCCAAATTGAGGATGATGAAAATCATTGTGCAATGGTAAAGTGGACGCTTTTGAAGAGTCTGAATACCGTAAAACACGGTAGTTATTGATTTTCAAATTTTTCTTTTGTCGATAACACCTTAATAATTGCGAAAATCGCAATGCTAAATTAAGAATGACTGGAAACATTGTGCAATGATGAAGTAGAAGCTTTTGAAAAGTCTGAATACCGTGAGCCACGATAGTTATTGATTTTTTAATATTTCTTTTGCCCATAACCCCTTAATAATTGCAGAAATCGCAATGCTAAATTAAGGACGATGAAAATCATTGTGAAATGATAAAGTGGACGCTTTTGAAAAGTCTGAATACTGTAAAACGCGGTATTATTGATTTTACAATATTTCTTTTGTCGATAACCCCTTAATAATTGCAAAAATCACATTGCCAAATTACGGATGACTGGAAACATTGTGCAATGATAAAGTGGGAGCTTCTGAAAAGTCTGAATCCCGTGAACCACGGTAGTTATTGATTTTTCAATATCTCTTTTGCCCATAACCCCTTAATAATTGCAAAAATTGCAATGCCAAATTAAGGATGATAAAAATTATTGTGCAATGATAAAGTGGACGCTTTTGAAAAGTCTGAATACCGTGAATCACGGTAGTGATTGATTTTTCAATATTTCTTTTGCCCATAATCCCTTAATAATTGCAAAAATCGCAATGCCAAATTGAGGACGATGAAAATCATTGTGCATTGATAAAGTGGACGCTTTTGAAAAGTCTGAATACCGTGAACCACGGTAGTTATTGATTTTTCAATATTTCTTTTGCCCATAACCCCTTAATAATTGCAAAAAGTGCAATGCCAAATTTAGGACGATACAAATCATTGTGCAGTGATAAAGTGGACGCTTTTAAAAAGTCCGAATACAGTGAACCACGGTAGTTATCGATTTTTCAGTATTTCTTTTCCTCATAACCCCTTATTAATTGCGAAAATCGCAATGCCAAATTGAGGACGATGAAAATCATTGTGCAATGATAAAGTTGACGCTTTTGGAAAGTCTGAATACCGTGAACCACGTTAATTACTGATTTTTCAATATTTCTCTTGCTCATAACCCCTTAATAATTGCGAAAATCGCAATGCCAAATTAAGGACGATGAAAATCATTGTGCAATGATAAAGTGGACGCTTTTAAATGTCTGAATACCGTGAACCGCGGTAGTTATTGATTTTTCAATATTTCTTTTGCTCATAACTCCTTAATAATTGCAAAAATCGCAATGCTAAATTAAGGACGATGAAAATCATTGTGCATTGATAAAGTGGACACTTTTGAAAAGTCTGATTACCGTGAACCACGGTAGTTATCGATTTTTCAATATTTCTTTTGCTCATAACCCCTAAATAATTGCGAAAATCGCAATACCAAATTAAGAAGGTGGAAAATCATTGTGCAATGATAAAGTGGACGCTTTCGGAAAGTCTGAATAGTTCTGAATAAAAAAATTATTCAGAACTATCTTCCATTAATTGTCCTACTTTTTCAAAAAACATTGAAATTTTTTCGATGATTACCACTTTCAATTTCATTTATTATTATTTTTTTTCGAACTTTGACATTCTCTCAACATCCTCAAAAATTCCCAAAGTGATATAAGATACAAGAAATAAGCTGAGTACAAAAAAAAAATGTTTGAATTGAAAAAAAATCCTACTCTGAAAATTTCAGTGAATTTGCAGAAAATGGCAAAGTTTTTTTAAAAAAAACGATAAGAAAAATTAAAAATGACAATAATTGAGAAATTTTTGTTTTTTTTTGGAAAATTCGCAAAACAAACGTTGAAGATCGGCCCGAATATTTTTTTCCGTTTTTTTTTGAAAAGTACATTGATAAACATAAATTTTCAAAAAAACAACGTCACGAAAAGTCAATTTTCAAAAAAGTTATAGATATTTGAAAAAAAAAATTTCTTTTCGATGGATACCACTTTCGATTGCATTTATTATTATTTTTTTTTCAAAATTTGAGGTTCTTTCGACATCTTCAAAAATCCCTAGAGTGGTATTATAAGAAATAAGCTGAGTGAAAAAAAAAATTGAATTGAAAAAAGAAATAGAAAACGAAAAAATCCCACTCTGAAAATTTCAGTGAATTTGCAGAAAATGGAAAAGTTTCTATCAAAAAAAAGATAAGAAAAATTAAAAATGATAATAATCGAGAAATTTTATTTTCTGAAAATTCGCAAAAAAAAACGTTGAAGATCGGCCCGAATATTTTTTTCTATTTTCTATCTAAAAAGTACATAGAAAAACACACATAAAAACAAAACATCCAGATATGTAAATTTTTGAAAAAGTTATAGATATTTGAAAAATACAAAGCTTATTTTTCCTGAAAAGTTCATAATTTTCTACTGGTTCGGTGAAAAAATTTGAAAAAATTCTGTAAAATGTTTTTGAAAGGGTAGAAAAAAATAAAAATGTTTTAGCCAAATCGAAAGGGGTTGGATTCTAAAGTGGTTGATTTGGCGTGGAATGCCCCTCATATAATATGAATATCTGTTAGTATGGTATGGTCTAATAGAATCATAACAGTGGTATATGTACAAAAACAGTGCGTCTTTCATTCCATTCTTTTTACAAGAACAAGAATGTTAATAATCACGGAGGGATTATTTCATGTGGTACAAAATATACTACGAGAATTCAGTTTAGAGAATCTACCGTGAATTATTCCGTGTATGAATACATCCGAGCGAGCGATTATTATCTGTGATTAATTAATATCATAATATTATTTCACATATTAATCTATAAAATTGGAAAAAACGGCTGCGACTTGAAGTGTTGAGAATCACTGAGGCAGTGCGGCGCGATGACATTTCGTGAGATGTTAACTGAACCACGTGGCCGTCCAGTTCGTCGTTGCCACGAACCGTATTATTAATAATGGGGTATAGACAAAGCAGGTACACGGGCGATTTAAAAAAAAAGGTGCGAGGGTCGTCATTTGACCACGGAGTTTGAGCAGCACGGCATTTGAAATAACGGAGAATGAGACCTTCTCGATTTACCTTTTAAGGCCCTATTGAATATTAAACTGAAAATCCTATTCAATCCAGACAGGGCTCTGCCTTGATTTACCTATCAAGGCCCTATTGAATTTTAAACTGGAAACCAATTTAAACTAGACCGCGCCCTGCCTTGATTTCCCCATCAAGGCCCCATTGAATTTTAAACTGGAAAACTTATTTAATCCAGACCGGGCCCTGCCTTGGTTTACCTATTAATGCTCTATTGAATTTTAAATGGAAAAAACCGTTATTGCCTTATCGGGGCCTTTTCAGGCTGTACCCGGGAAAATCATATTAGGGTTTCCACCTTGAAGTCGACCCGGGCTCCGATTATTATCAGGACTTCCCTAACTATTTTCCACCCGGGGGTGTGCTGGCTGACATGATTGCAACCTTTCTAGTCAAAAATGTTACGATACAAAATTTCAAAAAAGATTTCTAATTAGTCAGAATATTGTTTTAACCCCTACTTTAGAGAAAACGAAAAAAAAATCGCAAAATGTTGGCTGTCTCAATAAAAAAGTGTTTTTCGTCTTTTTTTTCATAGTTTTTAATCTTTTTTTTGCAATAATAAAAATAACAATTTTGATACAAAAGTGGCAGGGGCGGTAGAGAGTTATACATTGAAGATTGGTAAAAAAATTGAACCAATTCGGTTGAGTAGAACGTTAGATATAATGTCAGCCGTGTTGCTAAAAGTAGTTTTAAGAAAAACGTCTCTAGTCCGATTTGCTCTGATATGACGAGCGTAGTTGCTGCGTCATTAAAATAGCTATAGCTCCGTAAATTATTGTTATTTAAAAATGTTATTTTCTTACTCCCCTAGCCGAAAGTACGCACTTCCCGGCCGCATTTCAGGCCGGGAAGAGCGACTTTCATGGCCTGCTCGGGCGACAGTGCACTCTGACGGAATTTTCGTGGCCGGCGGCATATGTTTGCGCCCGTGTGTTGACGTTTTGACATCTGTGTGTTAACCTTTCTTACTTCAGTTGATTTTAGTGCGTGTTTTTTACCTTTTGTATATCTCTTATTGCAGTTGATTGTCGAGCGTGTTTTTTAACATACACTGGTGGAATAAATGAAAGGATCAAAAAATGTTCCCAAATTTTTAGTGGTTTTTAACAATGCTGTATCTCAGTTAAAAATGGTCGTATCGAGGTCTAAAAAAAAGCATTTTGAAGCTTGAAGTTTCTAGTTTTTAGATCTTTTAGTTTCGAAGCTACAGGTTTCACGCAATCATGAGAAATACCAAGAAAAAACAATTTGGCAAATTTGCATCGCTTTTGTTTTGGCTGTAATTTTAGGAAAAAATTCTTCCAGCCAAAACATTGTAAGGTCCGGATAGCTTGTTTATTTAGCTTCAATTCGCCTTTTTGAGACCTCGCTGCGATCATTTTTCGCTGAGATATCGAGCTTTTACGGAAAAAGACACTTTTCTGTTTGACCATTGATATCTCAGCAACCAATGATCGCACAGAAATCAGACGGGGCGTTTCACAAACTTGAATCAATGCCCTACAAGAATTGTCAATGGTTTTTTGAAAAAAAAATGTTTTCCATCCTTGCCATGAATTTGAAAGAGCAGGAGAAAAAGGGCTATTTACGGTTTTTTAGAAAATCAACGGCCAAATTGAAAATATTGACAAAACGACTAATGTTGAGCGTAACTTTTACAGCTCAATATACCCACAAAATCTCTGTAAAGTTTCAATTTGATCTATCGAACGGTTTTTTGTTTCAAGCAATCAAATTTTTGAAAAAAATTAAAGGATCATGTTTATTGCCCCTTTACACTTCAACTACAGGGATTTTGTGGGTATATTGAGCTGTGAAAGTCACGCTCAACATTAGTCGTTTTGTCAATATTTTTAATTTGGCCGTTGATTTTCTAAAAAACCATAAATAGTCCTTTTTCTCCTGTTTTTTCAAATTCATGGCAAGGATGGAAAACAGTTTTTTTCTTCAAAAAACCATTGACAATTCTTGTAAAACATTGATTCAAGTTTGTAAAACGCCCCTTCAGATTTCCGTGCGATCATTGGTTGCTGAGATATCAATGGTCAAACAGAAAAGTGTCTTTTTTTGTAAAATCTTGATATCTCAGCGAAAAATGATCGCAGCGAGGTCTCAAAAAAAGCAAATTGAAGCTAAATAAACAAGCTATTCGGTCCTTATAATGTTTTTGCTGGAAGATTTTTTTCCCAAAAAATTACAGTGAAAACAATAGCGATGCAAATTTGCCAATTTTTTTTTCTTGGTATTTCTCATAATTGCGTGAAACCTGTTGCTTCAAAAGTTTTTTTGCTAAAAGATCTAAAAACTAGAAACTTCAAGCTTCGAAATGCTTTTTTTAAGACTTCGATACGACCATTTTTCACTGAGATACAGCAATGTTAAAAACCACTAAAAATTTGGGAAATTTTTTTTATCCTTTAATTTTTTCCTTTAGTGTACATTTGATATGTTTTTAATTCCCACCCCGACCAGCAAAAACCTCGGCTTCGCCTCGGTTTTGCAAAAGTCGGGCGGGCCCCCCGCCCCCCGGACCAGCAAAAATCTTCGTCCGCACTACACTTCGCGAGATCGCCGGTAGGTGCGCTGACGCAGGCCGCAAAAGTAAAATAAGTGAATATGGGTCAAAACACCAATTATGGACGTCGGATCCGGCCTCACCCCCTCAGATCTTTTCGCATTTTTTAAGTTGAAAGTCCTCATTGAAAAACGCATTCCCAAATTTTTTCAGATTTTTCTCCCTCTAACTTTTACAGTTATTACATGGGGTATTCCGTCTAGTTTTACCATTGTCGTTTCATTCATTATGATTTGCCATCTTCCACCACAATACAAAAATTTCAAAAAATAGGTTTTTTGCGTGAAAAAGTCTCAGCTTTAAAAAAAAAAATATTGTTTTTTTGTGTATGTACTTGGAAAGCTCTTAAAATTGAGCTTAAAGTCTAAAAAGCTGTTTTTTGACCGTTGTCCAAATTTTGAAAAAATTTTCAATATCTTTTTCGAAAAGCTGAGACAATTTTACATGGAATACATATTTTCCGAGATGGGTTCTCCATTAACGTACGAGAAATGAATGAATGAACAAAAATTGATTTTATTCATTTTTTTTTTGCCATCTTCCGTTACGATAAATTTTTTTTGAAAAAATACGTTTTTTGAGTAAAAAAGTCTCAGCTTTTAAAAAAAAATATTGCCTGTGAAAAGCTCTAAAAATCGAGTTTTTCATCTAAAAAGCTGTTTTTTAGCCATTGCCCTTATTTTAAAATTTGTTTCCATGTTTTTTTTTGAAAAGCTGAGAAAATTTTACATACCATATGTCATTTACAAGGTCGGTTCTAAAAAAAAACATACGAGAAAATTAATTAAAAAGTGTTGATTCATTTATTTTTCGTGTGTTTATTTAGAACCCACCTTGAAAATGACATATGTTATGTAAAATTCTCTCAGCTTTTCGGAAAAAATATGGAAAAAAAATTCAAAATATGGGCCGTGGCTATAAAACAGCTTTTTAGATTAAAAACTCGATTTCGAGAGCTTTTCACAGGCATTATCGGAAAAGCAATATTTTTTTTGGAAAGCTGTGACTTTTTTACTCAAAAAATGTATTTTTTCAAAAAAAATTTATCATAACCGAAGATGGGAAAAAAAATTAATAAAATCAATTTTTGTTAATTCATTCATTTCTCGTATGTTTATGGAGAACCGATCTCAGAAAATACATAGTCCATGTAAAGTTGTCTCAGCTTTACGAAAAAAAATTTCAAAATTTTTCAAAATTTGGTCAACGGCCAAAAAACAGCTTTTTAGACTTTAAGCTCAATTCTAAGAGCTTTCCAAGTGCATAAACAAAAAAACATTTTTTTTTTTGAAAAGCTGAGAGTTTTTCATGCAAAAAACCTATTTTAGAATTTTTTTTTATTGTGGTGAAAGTTGGCAGGTCATAATGAATAAAACGAAAATTGTAGAACTAGTCGCAATACCCCATGTAATAACTGCGAAAGTTAGAGGGGAAAAAATCTGAAAAAAATTGGGAATGTATTTTTCAATAAAGACTTTCAGCTAAAAAAAATGCGAAAAGATCTGCGGGGGTGAGGCCAGATCCGACGTCCATAATTGGCGTTTTGACCCATATACAAATATTGCCGAACACAAGTCAGCTGTCATGCTGACATGCAGTATTTTAAAGATTAAAATCAATTATTAAACTTACTTTCGGCTAGGGGATCAAGAAAAATAGTATAGCCCACGGCCCGAATGCTGGATGCCCTGGCGTGTGTGACATAAGGGACACGCCAGGAAATCCAACTTTCGGGCCTAGGGTCGTGATAATATATATACTATTCCAGCATATATTCTTAAAGGTTTAAATTTTAATAATATGCAAAAAAAATGATTTTTTCAAAATTCTACACCAGATCACTCCGTTAATTGTAATGTGGCTCCATGGTCGGAAAATTTCGAAAAAATTCTTATTATATAAGCTTGTGGTTCTAGTGTATCGAGCAAAAATGTTCAATTTTGATATTTTAAACAATTTATGGGAGTCCTAAAAAGCTCATGCGTTTCGCGTCAAAAAATTTGCCATTCAATTATTTATAGAAAATGTTTCAATCAAAATACACGAGGTCTGAAAAAAGCATTTTGAAGCTTCAAGTTTCTAGTTTTCAGATCTTTCAGCAAAAAAATTTGCGAAGCTACAGGTTTTACGCAATCCTGAGAAATACCCTGAAAAGAAAATTGGCAAATTTGTATTACTTTTATTTTGGCTGCAATTACTTGGAATTTTTTTTTCCAGCTAAACCATTAGATGGACCGGATAGCTTGTTTATTTAGCTTCAATTTGCTTTTTTGAGACCTCGCTGCGACCATTTTTCGCTGAGCTATCGGACTTTTCATGAAAAAAGATCTTTTTGTGTTTGACGATTAATATCTCAGCGACCAATGATCGCACAGAAATCAGAAGGGGCGTTTCACAAACTTTAATTAATGCTATCTAATGGTTTAGCTGGAAAACAAATTTCCAAGTAATTCCAGCCAAAATAAAAGAGATACACATTTACCAAATTTTTTTCTCGGTTTTTCTCAGGATTGTGTGAAACTTGTAGCTTCGCAATTTTTTTCGCTGAAAGATCTGAAAACTAAAAAGTTAACGCTTCCAAATGCTTTTTTTTAGACCTCGATACGACCATTTTTGACTGAGATACAGCATTGTTAAAAACCACTAAAAATGTAGGACATTTTTTTGTTCCCCATGCGTGAATTTGATTGAGGCCCCGATCGGTTTTCCCTAACTTACTTCGGGCCCTTGACTGGAAGCCCAATAGGGCCCCTGAATAGACGGTCACGCTTTTTCGACAACGGCCTTAGAAAGTTGCCAAATGAGGGCCCTTACAACCGCCTCACGTCTGCCATGTTGAATCCACAAGCCCATGGTCAAGCCTTATCAGGGCCCTAGTACGTACGTAGTATCACTATACGTGTAGATTGTCAAATTGAATTATTTCAATGATAATGACAATATCATTATTATTATTATTATTATTATTATTATTATTATTATTATTATTATTATTATTATTATTATTATTATTAATAATTATTATTATACATTATAATAATACATTGTTATTAATAACAATTATTATATATTATAATGATACATTATTATTAATAATTCTCCAAGAGAATTTTTACAAAAAAATAGTATAAAGCAGAGGATTTCTATGTAGAAATCTTGCGGGTATGACTTCTCTCGAGGCATGACTTCCTGAGAGGCCTGTCTCTGCGGTGTCGAATACAACCCGCGCTCCCACTTCGGCTATATAAGCATACTATTTGCATATTCCATATGCGAGAGAGCGCACACCGTATGCGACATCTCATGGCGAGTCTCGGAGCTAACTCCCCGTGAAGCCCGATTAGGCCCTCAAAGGGTTGCCTCGTCAGTGCCATGTTTGAAATAATTAGGGCTCCGATACTTTCGGTCGATTTAGGCCCGATTTGGTTCTGTTATAATTATACCGACTTCTTTGAATATGGGTGGCCCGATCGAAGCCCGACAAGTTCCTCAACGGGTTGCCTTAGAACAGCCATATTGTAAGTAAGCCTGGCAACCTTGGCATTGCCCTAACACGGCCCAACCTTGCGGTGTTATGGCAATTCATGACAGGGCATCCAGATTTAAGCCCGACAAGGTCCTCAACGGGTTGCCTTAAGTCGGCCATATTGTAAGTAAGCCTGGAAACCTTGGCACTGCCATGTCGGGGCCCAACCTGGCGGTGTTATGGCAATTCATGACAGGGCATCCACGTTTAAGCCCGACAAGGTCTTCAACGGGTTGCCTTAGATCAGCCATATTGTAAATAGGCCTGGCAACCTTGGCATTACCCTGTCGGGGCCCAACCTGGCGGTGTAAGGGCAATTTCTGACAGGGCATCCACGTACAAGCCCGACGAGGTCCCGACTTAAGTCAGGGCTTCCGTAGAATTTTCACGCAGGGGTCCTTTAATTTTTTCCAGTAGTGTATCAAAAGTTTGACTCGATGGACTATAGAAAAGACAATATTAAATATTAAAAGAAAAGGCGCACCAAACAATATCGATATCTGTATGAATTATCATGTCGACCGTGTTGAAAAAAGTATTTGCGAGAAAAACGCACTCGCGGATTAAAATGCGTTTTTCTCGAAAAGTTGCGTGCAACTCGAGCAAGGACTTTTAATATTTTTAATTTTTTGTGAACTTACCTTTATTTTCCGATCCCAGCTTCACATCGTACTTCTTTCGTCCCTTTTATTTTTTTAAAAACATTTCTTTTCAATCTACAAACAGTTCTTTGTCACAGTTTTTTGTCAGTTTTATTCGTGCGTTTTTTTACTGTTTTGCATTTTTTCCAAGACACTAATTTCTACCCTTTTTATCTAATGGTAATTCCTTCTAATTGTACTATCCTTATAATAAGCTTTAATAAACTTCTATTGTAACTTCGAAACCACGTGCATTTTTTCTATCGGCTTTTATTGAAATGAGCCCAAACTATAGATAGCAACAATCTTCATAAAAAAAATCGGTTTTTCTATAAGGCCTTAAGAGGTTAAACGCAGTATGGATTAAGAAAAAAATCAATTTTTTAAAATTTTATTTTCGTAATGTATATATTTAAGTATATGCACGGAAAATTTCATGTCAATCAAAATGTTTTCGAAGTTATAGGCATATTTGTAAACTCGTATCTACTATGTGTAAGTGCTTTTGAAATTGTGAACGGGTTTTTCTCAAAACTGTGCTTTTAAAGTCGGTGAGCAAGATTTCTCAGAAACGGCATAACCGATCAGTATTAAATTTTTACACAAGCTTTATAAATATATATTTTTGGTAATTGATCGAAGTTTTTTTTTACCGATAAATATTTTCCATTTTATAAATAATTTAAAGCAAAAATTTTCATCAGAAATCGAAATTTTTTTTTAGAAGCTGCCATTTTGTTAAAACTTGATGTTTTGCTTATTCCTTCGATTAAATACCAGATTATATATCTTATATTAACGAATTCTTTTTTATTTTTTGTTTTTGATGGATGATCTGATCCAGAGATATTGTGCTCACCGCAAGACAACTTTTTTTAGAAGAGCTCCCGAGATCGGCTTTCAGCGGCTTCAAGACTCATTATTTTTTAGAAAGAAAAATTTTACCTTAAGTTGAAAGTTCCTAAAATATGTATATACATTTTTACGTTAATCAATTAAAATGACTTTCCAGAAAAAAATCTTGCAAAATCCCTTTTTTCGGCCTTCTGACTGCGTAAGCCCCTTAAACCTTTGAATTCTATTTTCACAAAACTTTATTTTTTCATATACTTCAGTTCAGTTGATTTTGCAAAATTGATATTAAAAAAATATTTTTTTCAATCATTTTTTCAACTTTTTGCGAATTGCTCGGTATCAAAATAAAAGAAAATGGCAATCCCCTTGTTTCAAATTCGCTTAGCAATATATCCGTAATAGGCTAAAAATATAGTTCACATGCAGGCGTATGAGAAAATAAATTCCTTTTTGTACCTTTTTTGACATGAGAAAGAAGAAATCCGGATGTGAAAGGTTTTTTCATCGGTTAATGGAGGGAAGAACCGAAATAAAAAGAATCGAAACGAGCGATAAAAAAACGGCAGGATTAATAGCACTGAGTTTTTCGAGGAAACAACGACAAACAGAAGAAGAAAGAGAGAGAACGATTATAAAGATCACGAGCAAATATATCGCAGATACAGATGAACGGGCTAAGGGCTACTATAATTTGTTTCATATCAAGATAATAGGGATGACGTAATGTTTGTGATAGATGGATCCGGAATTGAAATAATTATCCCGAGTGCTTTGACCTCGCCTTTGACCGTGTTATTGACCGTTACGTCAAGCTGTATAAATTTCCGTTCATAATTAAGAGAGTCAATAACTTAAAATCGTTTTGCACAAAAATCAACATTCTCAAGGGGGAAGGGTACAAATTTTTAAAAAAGTATTGCAATTATTTAAAGTATTTAAAATATATTTTCAAAAACATGTCGGTGAAATTTTAAGTTAAAATTATGAAAATTTACTGAGTTACGACCAAATCAGTGATAGCAGGTAGCTCGACCAAGATATGAAACTGGCGGTAGAATAGAAAAAAATAGTAGGTATAGCAAAAAATACCCGCGGAAAAAACACCCAATGGAAAAAATGCCTGCGGAAAAAATATCCGATGGATGGGAAATCTGTGAAAAAATCCCTCCGAAAGATGCCCAGACTAAAAATATTCACGACCAAAATATCCATTCATTTATTTATTTATTCGGGTGTACTTCCGAAAAGCGCAAGCCGAATTTCGATCTAAAATTCAGAATACACCTTTTTCTAACATTCTAAGAAATCCCTCAAAGGGATTTTCGCGACGTGCGAAAGTTTTCGAGATATCCGGTTCGAAACTTATTTTCTTCCCCTACATCACACAATATTCCTGCAATGTCGCTGAAATCTTGCACGACAACATTGCAATATTGCATGTAACATTGCTGCTATGTTCAACGAGTGAATGAATGCTGCAATATTCCGCAATATTTCAGCAATATCACTCATTGGTTATTCAATATTTTATGAATATTATAAAACGTGCAATTGAAACTTTATCATTTGAATTCTTGCATTTTCGTTCGCGCGTGCAATCTTCATCCACAAAAATGACTAATGTTAATCAAGTTATTCTAAACTCAAGTTATTCATGAATTATTCTTCACTAAAGTTAGTCATTTTTTGCGGATGAAGATTGCACGCACGCACAAAAATGCAATCATTCAAATAATTAAGTTTCCATTGTTACAATATTCGCAAAACATGACTAGGGTAAAAGCCAGGTAGTTGCCAGACTTAAGGTAAAAGCTCTGTTACTTAAAAATTAGGTATCTACTGACAATAAGCTTCGTGTATATTAAAACATTTATCTTTATTCTTTCATTGTGCACTATTTTTGTAAACCGAATTAATGTTGTTTTCGAGTAAATCCCATTTCGTTTGACCTCTTCAAAGAGGGATAGTTGCCCAACGTGGCGGATAGTCGCCGCACGTCGAAAATACTTCTAAGGAGTTAATACTTAATATTAAGTTACAGATTATTTTATTTCATTATATTTTTTGAATTTTAGTTTTTCATTTAGATATTTTATTATCAATTTTATTATTTTATAATTAATAATTTCATTATTTTTTTAAATACCTTTAATTAACAGTTTTTTTTTATCTAGTTCTTTAAACGCTAGTGCTAAACTAACTTCGGTCTAGCAAGGACTACGCCTGGGTTTTTGTCATCTTGCCATTAGGGCAACTAACCGGATAGGAATTTGGGGCGACTATCCTTTTCGATACGGATACTTGCCGTTTTTATTAAAAGAGTGAATAAAAGTTATTTAACAATATACCGTATCAGGCCGTGTAGTTGAAACTCTAATGCATGCGAGGAAACAAATAGTTGACTGAATCCTCAACCATAACATTATATATTCAATAAAAATTAGTGACCAATATTAGTACAATGCTCATCGAGGTCTCACCGCGGAAGATTTCCGCTCACACAGACGAAACTTGTGGAACCTGTCCGATGTCTTTTGGGCACTGGGGCCTGCGAGGGCATATTAATAATAACAGAAAAGCGCTAACGCTAGGGACATCCCTAACATAGTATATTAAAAACCGGGGCAACTATCCCCTTGGGGCAACTATCCGGCTTTTACCCTATGTATATAGTCATATTTTACGAATAAGAATAATTCAGAAACAAAAAACTGAAACATTTCGATATTTGAATAATTTCTAATTTATTCAAATATCGAACTTATACCCACACGGAACCGAGTGTCCATTGGACGTCCATCGATCATTCATAGATCCTCAACACGTCTACATCCACGATGGACGTAATGCGGACATACATTGAACATCCATGGTATACTTTTTATTGGACAAAATGCGATGGATCACACAGGACCTATATTGTATGTCCACAACCCGTACCATTTCTTGAGCTACAAATATACACAACTCGGCCATTCATGGTATGTCCATAGGTAGACATTAAAAAGCTTTTAATTCCGGATAGTAATTACACATCCATTGGACGTTCCAGGTTTGTAAACGAAAATCATATTTGGAGGACGTCAATTGAACGTCTATCGGATGTTCCATGTAGGATTTCATATAGACGAGAACCTAGAACGTCCAATAGATGTCCAATTTCTATCCTGAATTAAAAGCTATTGAAAGTCTACGTATGGACATACCATGGATGGCCGTGTTGTGTATATTTGTAGCTCAAGAAATAGTACGTGTCGTGGACATACAATATACGTCTTGTGTGATCCATCGCGTTTTGTCCAATCAAAAGCATTCGGCCCTTAGATGTATATTTAAGTGTTTCGAGCAACTACGATATGGATACGCCGCTTCACCGTCTTATGTATAAACGTACAAATTACGAAGGATAACGCGAAAGTTTATTCTACTTCCACGACACATATTTTTGGAGCTGTAAATATATTCTGCGCGTAACCTAACAGCCAGGGGACGTCCAATAATCATATATGTTGGATGAAAATTTCATTCCGGGGAAGTCCATGGACATTCCTTAAACCACTAACGGAGATGCGAAACGGCAGCGATCTATGTGCTGAAAACGTCTCGTATACGTACCTTTAGATAGTTTTTAGACGTACCTATAAACCCCATAAAGTGACGTTTAATGTACGTTAGTGCCGCGAAAACAAGACGAGAATCTCGACTGTCTCACTTGCTCCCGCTCGCGATTGTCATTTTTATAATCTTGGTGTATCGATCGTTTGACGTGAGCTGCAGAAAATTTTTTTTTCACCCATGCAAGATTTTCGTGCTTTTCACCATATGCGTAGACAGCCGAAAAGTGACTCTTTTCTGACAGCTAAGGGCGAAAAAGAGCCCCTTTTTGGCTATCCACGCATATACTGAAAAGCACGAAAATCTCCCATGGGGAAAAAAAAGATCGTGTGCAGCGCGGGCCAGAGATTCGTCTTTTGTCTCGCGTGGTTGCGGCCCTCGCTTTGCTCGTTGCGGCAAACTTCACGCTCGACAAAAAGACTTATCTCTGGCCCTAGATGCACAAAATACTATTGTCTCGAATGTCTTGGTTTTTCGAGCGAGATCAAGCGAGAATCTCGATTATAGCCAATTTTTTTATCATTTTAGTTCATGATAACCCGTAGTATAAACTGATTGCGATGTCGCATAGACATTTAGAATTTACGTAGCAGTTTCCATTTCGTTTCCATTGAAAATCCAAATTTTATTTTTCATGAAACAGGCTTCGTATACTTAATCACATAATTATAATTCTATGAAGTAATATCAAGAAAAAAACGACAAAAAATGAATGGTTTCTTCTGGGTCTAATTCTTATGTATTTCAAAAATAGTATATATATGACCAAGGAAAAAAATTGAAATAATTTCATTGAAAGTCGAAAGCTGCTGAGTAATAGAGAAAGAAACACCAATATCTTTTACGTCCCTTAATTTTAACGCTATTAATTGCATATTGTTTATTAATTATAAATTTCATTACTGATTATACATTATTTAAGGCCTGTGAGACAAAGATATATAAGCATATCAGCAAACTACATCGTATAAGGTTTTTGCATGCAAAAATTTATCATAAGTCAAGTTAGTGTAGGGAGATAGGTAGGTAGGTAAAAGATTAGAAAAGTTAAGCAGCATCCCTTAAATCCAATACTTGGATGGGTGACCGTACGGTGAAAAATCGAAAACTATTCTTTTTAATTTTTTTTTTTGTAAAATATGGATATTGTATAGACCCCGAGTATTATATAATCAGTAATAAAGTTTATAATTAATTACTAATGTCTAATTAATAATGATTAAATTGTTTAAATTAAGGGACGTATAATAGATGATCATTGGACATCTTTCGGATCACTGGTTTATTCGTCTTGAATACGTAAGTTTTGGGATCTAGTCCGTCTAAAAACCGTCTCAGGGTACGTATACAGGACGTTCCCATTACATAGAACAGGTGCCGTTTCGCACTTCTTTTAGAAGTTTGAGGGATACTCATGGACGTCCCTAGGATGGAGCTTTCATCCACCAGGTATGAATATTGGACATCCTATGGCTCTAATGTTCCGTGTGGAGGAATTTCGAATTCCTTTTCTCGATTGCGAGAGGTGTCGGTTCGATTACTGGACCAACGGATATTGCAATAAACCGTTATTTATCCTCGCCGAGGCTCATAGCTACGAGGGCTTTTACTTAACTAATTAACCGTAAGAGTAATCGGTTAAGCGAAAGCTTAACGTATTCGAATTAAAAAATTTTAGTCTTCAGTTCACAGGACTGCGCGATCACAGAGCGCGCGTAAATGTTCCAACAATTGATTGTTAAGGGGGTCGAGTCAGCGTCAAAACGTCGATTTTTAATAACAAATTATAATTTTTGTAGAATACTTACAAATATGATGTTATGTCCACCATTTGAGGTACTAAATGAATAATTTTTTGGGACTAGTTAGAACCCTTAAGGTGTACCGGTGTCCTAAAAAGCCTAGTTTTGAGTTTTTACACTCTGCGTATGATTCAGAATAAACCGCTGGACGGATTTTGTTCTACGGCGTCTCATTTCTTTCGTAACGCTGTTTCCCACGGGATGAACGCGGCACATTTCGATTTTTGCCCTTTATTTCAGAGTTGCAGGTAGGGTTACCATTTCGAAATTTGAAAAGTCCTGACAAAAAGCCGGACATTGAAAAAAATGTCCGGACATTTTAGAGTGGTATGGCCATGGTAGCGGGTATATAATTATGTGCATATTCAACCTTTTTTTTTTGTATGAAAAAGTAATTTATTTACAAAACGAACCACAGGTATATTTAGTGTATGTATCAAAGTGACAAAAATAATTTTCTTTATTCATTTTTTCATGCCAAATGACCGACAACTCCTATTTGCTTTTTTCTGAGGCGCTCCACGATGTGAAATTTGGTGTCCACAATTTTTAACCTAGAACAAAAACAAAAAAATTCTCGCCAATCCACATAAAAATAAATACAGAAGTACGCATAGAATAAAAAAAATATTTTTAAAAAATTCCATATATACTTCTCTAGGTATTCTTATATAGATTAACGAGAATTTTTAAGAAAAAAATTGACGAGAATTTCTCAGAAAAGCAGCAAATAAGAGTTGTCGGCCACTTTGCATATAAAATGAATAAAGAAAATTATTTTTTTGATACATACACTAAACATAACTGTAATCAATTTTGTAAATAAATTACCTTTTTATACAACAAAAATTGTTGAATATGCACATGATTTTATATCCTCTACCATGGTCATACTTATTACTAAAATAATAAATTTCGCGCGCAATCGGCGCAGTGCACGTTTTACAAAGATAGCTGGCGCGTGGAGGGGTGCGTCGCGTCGTGCCGATGGGAGCACAATGGACCAAAGAGCGAAACAGATTGTCTGTGTCTTCCGTTAAATCTATATTGATGATTCAAGATAATCTAAAAAATGTAACATGTCAAGATTTCTACAAAACAATTTTGAAAGAACGCGAACTGCAGGCGAAGGTACCTGGTGTTGAAAAATATACGAAGTAATAAGTCGAGATCAAGGATTGATATTTTATGCTCAAAATCGAAGTTGATTGTTGTAAGTTGAAATGAGACTGATTGACAAGTTGGATTAGTTATATGTAGTTGAATAAAGATTGAAGACTGATTTATTATCTGTATTTATTTTAAAGTAATTTAATGAAAAAATTAAACATTCTTTTAAAAAATTTCATCCAAGTAAAAAATCCGGACAAAATTCAAAGGCCGGACAAAGTCCGGACGGAAGGCCAAAAGTCCGGACATGTCCGGACAAATCCGGACGGATGGTAACCCTAGTTGCAGGCCACTTTTGAAATTGGTAGCCTATTTTGAACTTTCCAGGCATTGTCCTGGACACAGTTTTGACTTGAATCAAAATGTGCCGCGTTCATCCCGTAGAAAGAAGCGTTACGAAGGAAATGAGATGTCGTAGAACAAAATCCGTCTAGCAGTTCTTTCAGAATCATGCGCAGAGTGTAAAAACTCAAAACTAGGTTTTTCAGGACACCGGTGCACTTCAAGGGTTTTAACTAGTCCCAAAAAATTGTTCATTTGGTAGCTCAAATGGTGGACGATACATCATATTTGTAGGCATTCTACAAAAATTATAAATTATTATTAAAAATCGCCGTTTTTACGCTGACTCGACCCCCTTCATTGAGGACCCCGGTGCTGGTAAGACACTGGATCTTTATCGGTACTCGGCGGCTGTCTCGCTACCGCGAGAGCGTGCGCTGGCCTATGCCATCTAACGGATCTCAGGCGATGTGCCAAGATCGTGGCAGGCCCCACGATCGTCCCGGTACAATACATTTTGGTTTTATAGCTTTTTTATTATTCAAAATTTGTATTAATACGAATATTAAAATGTCTTAATTATATTAATATCACATGTATTATTAATGTCAAAAGCACAACAAAATTGTGAACAGAAATCCTACTTCCTACTAATATTATAAATGTGAAAGTTTGTATGTTTGTATGTTTGTTTGTGTGTATGTTTGTTTGTATGTTTGTATGTTTGTATCCTCGCATCGCCATTTTAGTTTAATTAGTTTGGTCTGGACCAAACTAATTCCTGACACTTTCAGCGTTTAGACCTAAAATTTATATATTTCGCTCATTCGCATTTGATTTATTTTTCTTTTATTTCTTTCAAGCAAAATTTCAAGTAAGCGAAAAACGTCAAGCGATTTTTAGAGGAAGCGGATCATTGTTTTACTTCTCTTTTGTTTCTTTTCTCTTATTTGTTTTTTTTTTTTTCAATGACAAAATCCGTAAAAAAATAGGTTTACTTTTTCGGTCAGATTTGATTGTGTGGAATTTAGTGTAATTTTAGTAAGCTGTTCGAAATTTTTGTTGTCGCCAAATAATTACTGGTTTTGACCATCTTTATGGCGAAAAATTAGAAGAAGATGATTTCCGGGGCCCAGCATCGCCGGTGACCTGCCATTTACACCATGTTTCCAGATAAGTCATATACGAAATAACCGAACTAGCGTATCACTCATTAATATTGTCTATCCGGATTACGCGAAATTTTTTTCTTTATTTACGTGCGTCACTGTGTCTCTTGCAAATCTATTATTTTGTTGAAAATTGATTCTCGCTCAATTCCTGTTTAATAAATGACGAGTTAACGTATCAATGAAAATTTTATTGTAACTGTTGTAAATTTATTTTAAACTTTGTTGTTCACCTCAATTACAATTTATAGTTTCGTAATTTTAAAACATGCCGGGAAAACGGAGAACTAATTTGTCACCAAATTCTAGAAAAGCAAGAGCGACAAAGATAGCCAGAAATCAAGATTCCTCATTCCTCCTCAGCTCCGCTCCTCTTCAAGCGGAGCTGAGGAGGAATGAGCAAGCTATACGTCAAGCGACTTTTAGAGCTGCAGAAACGCCGGAGCAGGCTGATCATCGACGACGACAACGCGCTCATTATATAGCATCACGGCGAGCTACTGAGATGCCGGAACAATCACAGGCGCGGCGCGAGAAACAACGTCAGCGGCAAGCCAGCTTGAGAGCTGTAGAAACGCCGGAGCAGGCGCATCATCGACGCCAACAACGCGCTCATTATATAAGATCACGGCGAGCTGCTGAGATGCCGGAACAATTACAAGCGCGCCGCGAGAAACAACGTCAGCGGCAAGCCAGCTTGAGAGCTGCAGAAACGCCGAAACAATCACAAGTGCGGCACGAGAAACAACGTCAGCGGCAAACCAGCTTGAGAGCTGTAGAAACGCCGGAGCAAGTGCATCATCGACGCCAACAACGCGCTCATTATATAAGATCACGGCGAGCTGCTGAGATGCCGGAACAATTACAGGCGCGGCGCGAGAAACAACTTCAGCGACAAGTCAGCCTGAGAGCTGCAGAAATGCCGGAGCAGGCGCTTCATCGACGCCAACAACGCGCTCATTATATAAGATCACGTCGAGCTAATGAAATTCCGGAACAATCACAGGCGCGGCGCGAGGAACAACTTCAGCGGCAAGCCAATTTGAGAGCTGCAGAAACGCCGGAGCAGGCGGATCATCGACGCCAACAACAAGCTCATTATATCGCATCACAGCGAGCTACTGAGATGCCGGAACAATCGCAGGCGCGTCGCGAGGAACAACTTCAGCGACAAGCCAACTTGAGAGCTGCAGAAACGCCGGAGCAGGCGGATCATCGACGGCAACAATTTGCAGAATATTTGACATCCCAGAGAGCTGCTGAGACTATGGAGGAGGCAGAAGCTCGAAGACGAGCTGTTGTTGAAAGGGCGACGGAACGGCGGCGAACATTTACTCGAAACACTTGGAGTGTTTTTGAACGCGCTGCATTGGAGTACGATGCGAGTCTCGACTACAGTAGCCATAGGCTCTTAAAAATTGAGAGAATGAATGAAGCGTGTAGATTTTGTGATGCGAAGAAATGGAAAGAAGAGGCGGCTGGATTGTGTTGTTCTGGAGGAAAAGTCGTAATCCCACAGATGGAGGAGCCAGCGGAACCATTGAAAGAATTATTTTCATGTCGCACAGACGAGTCGCGGCACTTTTTAAATAATATCCGAAAATACAATGGGTGCTTCCATATGACGTCTTTCGGGGCGGATAGAGTTATTTCCATGCCGGGCTTTTTTCCAACACTTACTGTACAAGGACAGGTTTATCATAGAATTGGATCTCTACTTCCCGCGTCAAATGAGCAGCCACAGTTTTTACAAATTTATTTTTTGGGTGATGAGGAAGCGCAGTTCAAGCGACGTTCTCAAATTGTTCAAGGAGTTCAGAGAAGGATAGTTCAAAAAATACAAAGAGTTCTCAACGACAACAATATTTTGGTACACGAATTCAAAACGGCACTGGAAAACATGCCCAATGAAAGCTTTAAAGTGGTGATCAACCCTGACCGCGTGCCACGCGGGCAACACGAGCGGCGCTATAACGCGCCCACAACCAATGAAGTGGCAGCCGTGGTGGCTGGCTTGGAACACACTACCGGCAGGGACATTGTGCTGCATGCACGCGATGGACAGCTCCGTCGCATTGCTGATACGCATAGGTTTTACGATACTCTCCAGTACCCGATAATTTTTTGGCAAGGCCAGGAAGGGTATCATTTTGAAATACCACAAATGAACCCAGGGACTAGGCATCCAGTACCTAACAAAAAAGTTTCATGTATGAACTTTTATGCTTACCATCTCATGGTGCGTAAAAATAACTTTAATCTCCTGCTGCGTTGTAAGCAACTTCTGCACCAGTTCTTAGTTGATATGTATGTCAAAATAGAAAGTGAGCGCTTGAGGTACATCTGTTTGAATCAAAGCAAGTTACGAGCAGAAAACTATATTCATTTACAAGACGCTGTAAGGAATGATGCGCAAGTTAACGCCAGTGATGTAGGACAAATGATTATACTCCCCTCCTCCGTCGTGAACAGCCCAAGATACCTCCATGAATACACACAAGATTCATTTGCATACGTTCGAAACTATGGCCGCCCTGATCTGTTCATCACGTTGACGTGTAACTCGGCATGGGCAGAGATTACTCTCGAACTTATGCCCGGCCAAAAAGCCATTGATAGGCACGACCTCATTGCTAGAGTTTTTAAAATCAAAGTCCAGAAATTAGTCGTTCTGCTTACGAAAGGTCAAGTATTTGGAGAGATGCAATGCTTCATGTACTCCATAGAGTGGCAAAAGCGAGGCTTGCCCCATGTACATCTTTTATTGTGGTTAAAGGAGAAATTACGCCCCAGTCAAATCGATGACATAATTAGTGCGGAAATCCCTGATGTCAACATTGACAAAAAACTACACGACATCATTGTCAAAAATATGATCCATGGTCCATGCGGTGCACTCAATCCATCATCTCCGTGCATGAAGGATGGAAAGTGTACCAAAAAGTACCCCCGAGCGTTATTGAAGGACACGCAGACAAGTGAAAATGGATATCCATTGTATCGGCGAAGAGCACCTCACGATGGGGGACGCACAACTACTATTAAAATTCGCGGTAGTCAAGAAGAGATCGTCGTGAATAACAGTTGGGTCGTGCCCTATTCTCCACTTCTTACCAAAATCTTTGATTCCCGTATTAATGTAGAGTTCTGTAGTTCAGTGCAGGCCATAAAATATATATGCAAGTACATAAACAAAGGGAGCGATCAAGCAGTCTTCAATGTTAGGCAAGCTGGTAATGTCAATATTGATCCCAGAGATGAAGTGCAAACATTCAGGGCGGGCCGATACGTGAGCAGCAATGAAGCAGCGTGGCGAATTTTTGGCTTACCACTTCACGAAAGACACCCCACCGTCACTCACTTAGCGGTGCACCTATCTAATGGCGAGCGCGTTTACTTCACAGAGAACAATTTCCGCGATAGATTGGTGACTCCTCCGAAGACAACATTGACTGCATTCTTTCAACTCTGCGAAAGTGATAACTTTGCAAAAAATTTATTATACGCTGAAGTACCGAGGTATTACACGTGGAATGCACCGAGGAAAGAATGGAAGCGCCGTATTCAGGGGACCCCTGTAGAAGGCTGGCCAGGCATGAATGCAGGGGATGCACTGGGTCGAATGTATACCGTGCACGTTAACAACTTTGAATGCTACTGTTTACGTATGTTGCTCAATCAAGTGCGAGGTCCAACGAACTTCCAGGCACTGAAAAAAATGGATGGGCTAGAGCGAGCGACATTCAGGGAAGCATGTGAAGCGCGTGGACTATTGGAAGATGACAATCATTGGGACTTAACCATGGAAGAAGCCGTGCCATGTCGCTCAGCCACCAAACTCAGAGAGCTTTTTGCAATTTTAGTAAGCACTTGCGGACTCTCCAACCCTCTCCAGCTGTGGAGTAAATACAAGGATGCACTGTCAGAGGATATCGCGTATAGGTTACAAGGCACGCACGAAGACTTAATAAATAATGAGGCTCTGATATTAATAGAGGACAAGATAAATATTTTATCTGGAAAAAATATGGCAGATTTCGGTTTGCCCATACCACTACGAAGGGAAGAATTGTCAAGCGATGTTGTAAGAGAACTTAACTACGATATCATAGCCTTAGATACTTTTGTTAATGAAATGGCGCCACGTTTGCTTCCCGAGCAACGGCACATTTGTGATATAATTATACAGCGCGTGAATGATTGTCATGGGGGACTCTTCTTCCTTGACGCACCGGGGGGTACTGGCAAGACGTTTGTGTTGAATCTTCTGCTAGCTCGACTTCGCAAGGACCGTAACATAGCCCTGGCTGTGGCTTCTTTGGGAATCGCTGCAACGTTGCTTAACGGTGGACGGACAGCACATTCTACTTTTAAATTGTCATTAAATCTTACGAGCGAAGAAGTCCCTACATGCAACATCAGCAAAAGTAGCAACCGCGGCGCTCTCTTTCGACAGTGCAAGTTAATTGTGTGGGACGAGTGCACTATGTCGCACAAGCGCGCAGTAGAGGCGTTAAACCGCAGCCTGCAAGATATCCGTGGTGATCGGTCTTTGATGGGAGGTGTTGCAGTCTTACTCGCTGGTGATTTCAGGCAGACACTGCCCGTCATTGTTAGGGGTACAGCGGCGGATGAGATGAATGCGTGTCTCAAGGCGTCGCCATTGTGGTCTAAGGTTGAAAAGCTTTACCTTACGTGCAACATGCGTGTTCAACTTTTCAATGATTTGGAATCAGGTGCCTATGCGTCTAAGCTATTGCAGATCGGCGAGGGGCGACTAAAAACAGACATTGATGGTAAAATTGAATTTACCAATGATTTTTGCCATCCAGTGACGACAGAGGAGGAACTTATTTCCCACGTTTTTCCGGACTTGCAAAACAATATAAGCAACGAAGACTGGTTATGCGAAAGGGCAATACTATCGCCAAAAAATGAGTCTGTTAATAACATTAACAACAAAATATTAAAAGGGTTAGTCGGAGAATCAAAAATATACACCTCAATAGACACAGTGATGAGCAGTGACGAGAGTACGGCTTACCCTATAGAATTTCTCAACACCTTGGAATTAACAGGCGTACCTTCCCATAAGCTGGAGTTAAAAGGTGGCGCCCCAGTTCTGTTAATGCGCAACCTCGATGCACCGAAATTGTGCAATGGCACCAGACTACGTGTCATAGAGCTGGGGAAGAATGTCATAAAGGCCACTATCCTTACCGGAGCAGCTAAGGGAGAGAGCGTGTTGATTCCTCGAATCCCAATTATCCCAAATAATTTGCCATTTCAATTCAAGAGGCTGCAATTTCCTTTAAAGTTGGCATTTACAATGACCATTAATAAATCCCAGGGCCAAACGTTGAAAGTGGCAGGCATTCATTTGGGTACTCCTTGCTTCTCACATGGTCAGCTCTATGTCGGTTGCTCGAGAGTATCGTGTGCCCAAAACTTACATGTACTGGCGGAAAGTAACAAATCACATAATATTGTTTACAGAAGTATATTAACTTAACACGAGTGCATCAAATAAAAAACAATAAGAGCAATTAAGCAATAGAAGTAAAATTTTTGTATCCCATTATCTTTTCATTATTCATATATTTTCATTTGTATTTGGACAAAATTCTGTATTCCACACACATGAAATCGCGAGAAGATATTTCTGTTGCTATTTGTAATATGAGTGAAATAAATACAGCTATTAAAAACATAACGTTCGAATTTTTTACAAAGGCTATAGTGAGCAATAAACTGCTAGTATGAAAATAAAGAAAAAGAAAATGATGTGAAATTAATCGTTATTGATATTTGATAAGGAATAAATAAATAGGTCTTTTTCATATTTATTACACTTGTGTAGTTGTAAAATTCGAAGTTCCATGTCCCCAATATTGCTGCAATATACTCGCATTGTTTCAATAAAATATTGCAGAAATGTTGCTTAGGAACATTCCCGAAACATCGCTGAGAAGTTTTAGTGCAATGTTGCGTACGCAATGTTGCCACTACATATCTGCAATATATCATTGTACGTGCAATATGACAACATTGCTGCAACGTTGCAGCAATGTTGACGAGACTAGTATCGGTCTCGTCGAGACCAGAGTCTCGTCGAGACGCGTCAACATATTCAACATTTAGCGAAAAACCGAACGCCAAATCATTTCCAATGCTATTTCATTGCTTTAACGCTTTTTTTTGTTTCATATTACTATGTTTCGAAACAAACGAGAGCCTTGGCGCGATTTTTCATTATTTTCAGAAGAAAAAGATTCAGACAATTCGCCGCTATTTCACGATTACGTTATTCCATTATTCATCAACTTACAATCAACTTGAAATTTTACACTTGAGGGTTTTGAGGGACGCTGATTATGAATTTGCACCCAAAATTCATAAATTCAAGATGGTGGACCAAAACTGCCAAAAATCGCTTGATGAGAGCGAAAGTTGGTATTCAAGAGTTTTTGGGGTCACTGGTACAAAATTGGACCGAAAATTTAAAAATTTACGAGGACAAAAAATGTAAACAGTAATTGCAAAATGCAAAATGTAAAGTCGTTTGGTAACCAAACGACTATTTTGCTTCCTCATGGAGGAAGCTTTGTTTAGATGAAAATTTTTGTTTTCGAGATTTTCATGTTAGTATGTTTAAAGTGTCTTAAATAATCGAGAAATCATATTTCTAAAAAATGTCCGGTAGTACGTGTGTATATATGTGTGTGCCTGCCTTGAAAAATTCGAACAGCTATATTTCAAGACCACATCGGAGTAACGAGCCGAAAATTGCACATAAGCTGTTGGCCATGAATTTTGCAAAAATTCATTGACGTTTGCAAACTTTTTGCGACTTTCAAATTTTCACAAAAAGAGCGTGGTTGCTCTAGAGTCCGCAAACTTTATGCAATCTGGAAATTTTCAAAAAAAAACTCTATGAAAAATTTTACGATATAAAGCTACAGTTCTATTACTTCGATAACCAGAGATAGTAAAAAAAAACTTGCAAATTGTAAATTTGTACATGGCTTCCAGAGTATTTTTTCGTATTTATAAGGCTTTCTCTCTGAGGAAGCTATAACTGTGAAAGCTATTTGCTTATCATAGAGGAGGATTTGTAAATGAGAAAAAATACTGAGGAAGCGATGTGCAAATTTACGATTTGCAAGTTTTTTCTTTTTTGGTTCGTCATACTGTATTCGCCATCGTGAATTTCTGAATTTTCAGTAGAAATTCGCAATCAGCGACGCCAAAAACTCTAGTATACCAACTTTCACTTGAAGCAACTTTTTGCTATTTTGGTCCACCATATTGAATCCACCATCTTGAATTTCTAAATTTTTGATACAGATTCGTAATCAGCGACCCTCAAAACCCTCAAGTATAAAATTTCATTCGAAAGTAAGTCGACGAACAATGGATTCACGTAATCGTGAGATATCAGCGAATTATTTGCATGCTTTTTCGGAAACTAACGAATAATTACGCCAAGGCTCTGGTTTCGTTTCGTTACATGATAAGATGAAAATAAAAAAAGATTAACGGCAATAAAATAACGTTGAGAATAATTAGACTTTTGTTTTTTTTTTGTTAAATATAAGGTATTTATTAAATACATTAATTTTTTTGTATCTTGTATTTTGTCTGGAAACTGTCAACAATTTCCAACCGCACCAATATGATCCATGAAGAAACCAACAAGGACGTCCTGGAGATGCCGTCGAAGAACCATCATCATATAGTCTGGGAATATCAACATTTTAGGAAATACATCACTTTATCAAAAAGAACGCAACGAAAACTTTAGGCGCATTTTTCTCAAAACAATTTTTGTCCATTTTGTTCCAACGAATATTAAAAAACTTATGATCCAAATTTGAATTATTTCAAAATATTTGTAATCGCAGTGGTCAAGTTTGTAAGTAGCAGATTTCTAAAATTTAGATATATTTTTATTTATTCAGGTATAGTTTTTTTAAATTTCCAGATAACTCTTCACAAAAATATCAATTCAACACTGAAAAAGACTTTTTATTTTGTCATTGAGATGATATCTGCAATATCTATATTAATTTTGATCTTGATTAATTTTTAAGATTTTTCAATAAAACCAGCTATAAAATAAGACAAGTACCTGATCCTTTGATAATTAGTTATGTAAGTGAAACAAATCTCAAACATTGACAATTTTTTCTCTTTTTACAGTGGTTTCCCCCCTTAAAATTTTGTTGACAAGAACAACAATTATTATACAGATTAGACGATTGATCTTGTTTGAATGAAAAAAATTAGACGATTTTTCCACTACACTTTAAGATGAGGCGCGTTCCTTAGGATTTTTCGTCAAGGACATTTTTAACTTCCCTAATAACACACGTGGCTTTCGTGGACACGTGACAAGACTGCCGGAAACCGTTAGATTTTACTTCCTGCGCCCAACACCGGGAAGGGGAAAATAAAAGTTGGGGGTATACCAACAGACATTTTAACATAGCGACCCTCCAAATCTTGCCCTTTATTGAAGTGAAAAAACTTCACGAGGGTTCAGAACGGCGCCAACGAATTACACGTGTCATTTTGCTACTACCAATTTTTTCGTAACGTAAGAAGACACGAGGGGCGCGTGGATGGGATCAGGACTTGATTTCGTTCCTGCAGGATGAAAAGGATTATTTATCCTCTTAATGTTCATATGTTGCGTAATGTGGAGAGTTCTTCGAGATTATATTCTTTAAGGCGATATTCTGGTCTAGAATTTTGAAAAAATATTTTTTTTACAGATTCTTAAAATTTCGACCTTTAAGAATATATCCTCGAAGGAAATGTTTAAATTCCAATAATTTACGTAGTCATGGCTATTTTAGTGACGCAGCAACTACGCTCGTCACATCGGAGCAAATCGGATTACAGCAACATTTTTCTCAAAACTACCTTTCTCAACATGGCCGACATGGTATCTCAAGTTCGACTGAACCGATTCACTTTAAATTTTTTACCAATTTTCAATGTTTATCTCTCTATCGCTCCTAACATTTTTGTATAAAAGTTATTTTTTTTTTACTATTGTAAAAAAATCAAAAACTATGAAAAAAGAGTCGAAAAACCTCTTTTTTGTTTAGACAGTCGCCATTTTGCGATTTTTTTTCTTTTTTCTCTGAGATAGAGGCGATAACGATATTCTTACTAATTAGGAATCTTTTTTAAAATTTTGTATCGGATTATTAGAAAGGTCGCAATCGTGTCAGCCAGCCCACCCCTTTTTTAGCCCCTACTTTATCAGCTTATAATAATTTATATAGTTTTTATTTTGTTGTCTCGAAAATTTTTGTGTTTTTTGTCAAAATATTAATAAATATGTTGGAAAAAAAGAATGGTAACAATTTTTAATTTTTTTTATCGAACTCGACAAAGCACTCAAAATCGTTCTAGAGAAAAGCTTACAACAAATTGAAGAAATTTAGGACACATTTATTTCACATTGTTTTTAATCGCGCGGAGATAAATGTTTATTCTTTAAACTGTAACTTCGATAATTATAATTCTCGGGCTGCTGTAAGTAAAAAATATTGATAGAGCAATTTCAACTTATATATTGAGAATTTTATTTTGCAAATACATTTGTTTTTATTATATCACCCGCTCGTTCAGTGCCAACGATGCGTAAAATTGTTGTATACACATTGCAATGTACCGACGCAAATGCAAATTTGACTTGGATATTTTTACATGTTTTTTTTTCGCAAAAAAAAACGTTAAGTACCGCACTGTTATATTTTTCGTTTGTTCCCGATTCACATTTTACTCGCCTTTTTTTCTTCTTTCATAGCACGTCATCGGGATGTTTTTTTGTATTTTTTTTTCGGGAAAATTTTTGATGCAATTCCATGACTTTTGAATTTCTATTTGGCGATTGTGAAGATAACGCGTAATGGCGTAACCACAAAATTATCATATATATATATATTAGACTGATTAAAAAAAAAAAAAATTTTTTTTCTTTCTGGATTCTTGTGCTATTTTTGGGCACTAATAAAAGAAATTATCCCCAAAAAACTGGGCCCGGTCACTCAATTTTTAGAGGTGGCTATCTCGACTATTTGTTATTTTTTCATGATTTTACTCAATAAATATGATCATGGTATTAGATTATACCGGAAATAGAATAAATAAAAGAAATCGTTTGTTTCACAGCCGTTTGGGGCTGACAAGAAGAACACCACTCGCAAAAATTAAGGGAGCAAGAAAAATTTCCAAATTTTTCGGTCATTTTCAATAGGCTGTATTTCAGTGAAAAACGGTCATGTCGAGGTCTTACAAAAACAGTTTAAAGCTCCAAGATTCTAGTTTTCAGATCGTTTGGTCAAAAATTTTTACGAGATGCGGTTCTCAGGAAATTTTACGAAATGGCGCAAAAGAATTTTTTTTTAATTTTTTCACCTTTTTACTTTTAGTGCACGGGCTTGGGAAATTTTTTTTTTTGCAACATATGCGTGCATAAATTTCTTTATGCGTTTCACGCATGTATTGCATAAACAAAAATTCTCAAGCCCGTGCACTAAAAGTGAAATGGTGAACAAATTTTAAAAAATTTCTTTCACGCCGTTTCGTAAAATTTCCTGAGAACCACAGCTCGTAAAAATTGTTGACCAAAAGATCTGAAAACTAAAATCTTGGAGCTTTAAACTGTTTTTGTAAGACCTCGACATGACCGTTTTTCACTGAAATACAGCCTATTGAAAATGACCGAAAAAATCGGAAATTCTTCTTGCTCCCTTAATTTTTGCGAGTGGTGTACTTCTCGTCGGCGCAAAGCGGCTGTGAAACATACGATTTCCTTTATTTATTCTATTTCCGGTATAATCTAATAGCATGATCATATTTATTGAGTAAAATCATGAAAAAATAACAAAAAGTCGAGATAGCTACCTCTAAAAATTGAGTGACCGGGCCTAGTTTTTAAGGGAAATTTTCTTTTATTAGTCCCCAACAATAGCACAAGAATCCAGAAAGAAAAAAAGAGGAACAAAAAAAATCGTCCAAATTATTCGGTATAATGGATAAATACGTAACGTATGAGCATATGTATCCAGTAAAATATATTCCCGTTTTATACACGACGAGATAGAGAAAATTATTCGATTTAGAGCACCGGCTTCAATTTTTCATATCTTCGATCTTTTGGGGCCGAGAATTTTTTCCCTCTTCTCAGGACTAAACGCACAAATCCCCATAAAATGAAGTTAGAAAATAAATACAAACACATAGTTCCTAGACAATACGATTATCGTGGTATTTTTTTTTGACTTGTATACAATAATTGCGTTGAAAATCGTAAATCATTTTATGACGAACTGTACAATCTCATTTCATTGTTTTATTCTATTTTCTTAAACTTTGTAACGTTTTTCGATTATTATTATTTTTTCATTCAACAGACTTCAGTGCTCCACGATGTTATACTACATAAATTAATAATGATAAAAAATTTCAAACAGTAACGACTCTATTTAATGCGGTAAATTAAAAAAACGATGTTTGGCAGTACACACTTTGTAACACCTCTTAATTATTATTACAGATATCGCTTATGACGAAAGTAAGTAAATCTCTGAAGGTTTTTTTTTAGAAGAAAACGGAAAAAATGAAAAATCTTCTCTGACTTTTTTAAAAATACGAGTCATAGAGATGGTTTTCGATCTTGAAATATGAATGTGTGTGTGTGTGTATGTCTATCCCCGACGTTTACAAGTTAAAGATGCTTAGCCCCTACCGTCCCAGCCAAAAATTTTATCTGATTAAAATTTCCGTACTTGGTGATACAATAAGAATATGAAAAAATTTAGCAAAATTTGGCATGCCATAAACAACAATTATCAATAATACTATTGTCCAAAAGTTATCAATAAATTCATTAAACAAGTAGTATTCAACATTTTTTTGGTAAGTTCTTTTGTTTCTTAAACAAATCAAATGCTTTATTTTTTCTAAACGCATATGAATTTTTTCAGAATTTTCTCTCTATTTTGAAATTTCCGTTTTGAGAGGGCACAGCCGGATAAGCATGCTGAATCTGCTCCCACGGCGTTTTTTATCGACACTTTAGGAATCATTTTGGTAGCTAATAAGACTAATTCACCCCAAATTTCAGCTCTCAATTTTCAGCAGTTTTCGAGATATTCGCAAAGAACGCTTTTTTCATTTTTTTTTTTTCAATAGTAAAAATGAAAATTAACGAATGACGATTTTTTTCCAAATACTTGAGAGTAAGAGACATACAAAAATATTTTTGATATGATTTCCAAAATTAGAACCAATTTTTTAAAAAATAAATAAAACTAAAATAATTTTTTTAACTATGTTTTTTAAAACATGCAATCACCAAGTTTTAACAAAAAACGTCTTTTATGTTTCTATACTCAGAAATTTTTTTAATTTTTTTGAGTTGGTGCAACATTATGGAAAAAATTAAAAACTGTTTTTTTTTTGTTTTAAGAGACAATACCACTGTAAGCGCCTAAATTTTTTTTTTTACAATTTTTTCGGGCGGAAAAAAAGGCGATGAAAAAGCAAAACTTGGGGTAATTATTGAGCATATATTTAAATATATTATATAAAAATTGCATAGAAAAATATTACAAAATGATGACTCTGCACACTGAGAAAAAAGAATGTTTGAATGAACAAAATCTGTAGTCAAATACGTTCAACTAGATATTTAATTAGTACAATTCAACATTTTTTTGCCTGAATAATATTTTAGTCAACCGAAGCGCAGAATTGTTCAAAAAACTAATTATTTAGTTAGACCAAATAAATATCTAGTTGAACGTATTTGACTGCAGATTTTGTTCATTCAAACATTTTTTTTCTCAGTGCAGCAATTCTCTCGTGGCATGTCGAATCAAACGGCACGTGGTATAGCTTCAACAATTTTCAATCTTTCTCTTTAAAAATTTAATCACGACTTTGAAATAAAATTTCGAGGTGAACCACGTCGGAGATTTTTGATAAGTTCATTTAAACAATATTTATTAACAAATAATTGTCCTTATTTGGTGAAAATTGGACAACATTAATCAGATACTTGCCAATTACACAAAAATCAATATTTCTAAAATGTGCTACGTGGTTCATTTCGAAATGTTATTTCAAAGTCTTGATCAAATTTTCAAGAAAGATTGAAAATTGTTGTAGTTATGCCGCGTGCCGTTTGATTTGACATGCCGCGAGAAAATTGCTGCAGTGTCACCATTTTGTAAAATTTTCCTATGCAATTTTTATATAACATATTTAAATATATGCTCAATAATTACCCCAAGTTTTGCTTTTTCATCGCCTTTTTTTTCGGCCGAAAAAAATTGTAAAAAAAAAACGCTTTTTTAGGCGCTTACAGTGGTGTTGTCTCTTAAACAAAAAAAAAATAGTTTTTAATTTTTTCCATAATGTTGCACCAACTCAAAAAAATTTTAAAAATTCCTGAGTATAGAGGAGTATAAAAGACGTTTTCTGTTAAAATTTGGTGATTGCATGTTTTAAAAAACGTAGTTAAAAAAATTATTTGAGTTTTATTAATTTTTTTTAAATTGGTTTTAATTTTGGGAATCATATAAAAAATATTTTTGTATGTCTTTTACTCTCAAGTAATTTGGAAAAAATCGTCATTCGTTAATTTTCATTTTTACTATTGAAAAAAAAATAAAAACAAAAAAAACGTTTTTTGTGAATATCTCGAAAACCGCTGAAAATTAAGAGCTGAAATTTGGGGTGAATTAGTTTTATTAGGTATCAAAATGATTCTTAAAGTGTCGATAGAAAACGCCGTGGGGGCAGATTCAGCATGCTTATCCGGCTATGCCCTTTCTAGTATGGCTGTATTTATGTATTTTTTTGGCCCAGTGTCTTTGAAACTTTTCAAAGCTGACGATCAACCTGTGTGCAAAAATATATACAAAATTGGCAATTTTTTGTTTGTATTTCAAAATACTTTTTATAATATTTCAAAATGAAGAGAAAATTCTGAAAAAATTCATATGCGTTCAGAGAAATTAACGCTTTCGATTTGTTTAAGACAAAAAAGAACTTACCAACAAATTGTTGAACAATTATTTGTTTCAACAATTTATTAATAACGTTTGGGCAATATTATTACTGGTAATAGTTGTTAACGGCATGCCAAATGATGCTGGATTCTTTCAGATTTTTATTGTATCACGAAGTACGGAAATTTAAATCAGATAAAATTTTTGGCTGGGACTGTAGGGGCAAAGTATCCTTAACCCACCATGATTCACAATTGGGATTTTTAGAGCGCAATTACGTTTTCCTTTTTGAAAAACGTAAAATTTGGATCATCGTCGCGAGCAACTATCCAAAACGATATTGATTATGAATCCTATTACTAGGGCAATTTTTTCCCTTGAGAAATTTGTAAAAAATGCCAAGACAAGTCTTCGCTACCGATTTGGTGACAGATTTATCAATCGCGATCGAAAAATCGATTATCAACGGGGAAGAGAGGTAAATGTATCGCATTTTTCCTTTTTTTTTCTCGAATCAATCTCCAGCATTCATTTCACGAAAGTTTCGTATACAAAAATTAAGTTTCAACGATTAAGGCATTAAGTAAAAGGCATCTGCGTCTAGCATCTAAATTCGTACGCAAACCCGAGGGTCTATAAAAATTCACACTTTACATAAACAAAGAAGAAAAAAAAAGACAAAAAATGTAGGGATAAATTTACGAGACAATATTATCGGAGTTTTATACACAGTTGAAACGGTGTCGATAATTCTTCTGCTCGTTACAGAATAATCATTTTTCACCGCTTTTTTCTTTACATAATTTCTCTGGATTTTTTTTTATAGTAGGCAAAATTACGTTTGAGATTTGCAACGTTCATTCAGATTATTACAAACTAATTTTTCTTTCGTTCACATTAAACATTCGCTCTCGATCATTATTAACTACCCAAAAAGGCGTACCCGTAAAATGAAACGTTTTACTTTTCATATATTATTTTTTCAACTTCAATTTCTAGAGTTTATTCGTTTCAATAATCGTGTTGGCTGCAACGCGATTTATTCGATAGAACCTGCTTTTGCGGTAGTATAAAAAAATGTCTATCGATGATTTTTATATTCATTGAATTAATTAGGGAGAAATCGGGCGATACTGTGACGTGTATTCTGTCTGTATGTGAGAGAAAGGGAGGAGAGAGAACAGAATTAAATTGGAATGATATATTTACAGGTGACGAATGACTTCTGACTTATAGGGACCGATTTTACACGCAGATATTCACAGTTTTTTTTAAATCGCACATTATCGAAACGACTCGGATGAAGAATCATCAAAATTATTATTTTTTCGAATCCATGATGACTAATAATTCAAAGAAAGTACAAGTTCTGCTTTTCTTTCCATAAATATGCTGTTGGAATAAATGAAAACATTTATATCCATCAAAATCATTATCAAAGCCTCGTGGTAATTTTATTCCAATAATTCTAAAAAAAAAAATTCATTTTCACGAGTCTTCATTCGAGACTCGCGCATTCCAAACTGCTTCACATGCTTGATATTCACACTTTTGTGAAATTACGAAGATTCGAATGAACAACATTATATCGATTAGTAACAAAAAAAAGCGGAACAAATTACGAATCAAAATTGGAAGAATAATAATTTTGGCCGAATGACGATAAACGGCAGTACTATAACTGGGTTCTTTATATCTCTATTCTTAAATAACTCTATGTGTAATTTCTCTACTCCGACAGAACTCTATTCTTAAATATCTCTAATCTTTAGTCGTGCCTCAACTCTATTCTTCATTTCTCTATTCTTAAATAGGACTATGTTAAAAAGTCTGTTGTCCGACATATGTCTAATCGTAAATATGTCTATTCTTAAATAACTCTTTGGTTAATTAACTGTGTTCTCATAAAACTCTATTCTTAAATATTTATTCTCAAAAATAAGTCTACTCCTAAATGTCTCAATTCGTAAATAACTCTACTCCTAAATACAGTGAAACCTCAGATAACTCAATTCGTCGGGACCGGAAACCTCACATAATTCAAATTTCCCCTTTATTCTCCCACCCACATTCTTAAAAGCTCATGCGTACTGTTTTTTACCTACCAGCAAAGTTTTCCTCATATTATTAATACGTTTTAGGCACATTCATGACTTAGTGAAATTCATATTTTCCCGAGAATTCATATTTTCGCGAGAAAATTTGACAGGTTGAGGTTATGTTACCCTGTGTAACACACAGTCAAGGTTTGAAGTGGGGAGAAACGGCGATGGAGGAATTTGAGAAATCCGAGGTTGTTGCCATGGTAACGAGTTGAGAAATGCGAGGTTTTGAGTTATGCGGGGTTGAGTTATCTGAGGTTCTACTGTATGTCGTATCGTAAAATTTCTATTCCAATAAATCTCTATTCTTAATAAATTCAAGAAAATCTCTATGGCGAAATATCTCTATTCTTACAGATCTCTATTCCGACAGATCTCTATTCTGACATATCTTTCAATTGTTTTGGTACGACTAATAGAGACATATTCCGGAACCGACAAGTGACGGAGAGATATTTCGGAGTAGAGATATGTCAGAATAGAGATCTGTCGGAATAGAGATCTGTAAGAATAGAGATATTTCGCCATAGAGATTTTCTCGAATTTATTAAGAATAGAGATTTATTGGAATAGAAATTTTACGATGCGACATATTTAGGAGTAGAGTTATTTCCGAATTGAGATATTTAGGAGTAGACTTATTTTCAAGAATAAATATTTAAGAATAGTTTTATGAGAGCACAGTTAATCAACCACAGAGTTATTTAAGAATAGACATATTTACGATTAGAGATATGTCGGACAACAGATTTTTTAACATAGACTTATTTAAGAATAGAGAAATGAAGAACAGAGTTGAGGCACGACTAAGGATTAGAGATATTTAAGAACAGAGTTCTGTCGGAGTAGAGAAATTACACATAGAGTTATTTAAGAATAGAGATATAAAGAACCCAGTTATGGTACTGCCCAATAAACCGCTTTAAAAATTTACAAAAAATATCGTTGGCTTAAGACTACGATACGAAGTTGAATAAATGCTTTGAAGACAAAAAACGAAACTCCCAAAAAGTTATAAATGTTCCTTTGTAGCAGTTTTTATAAAATAAAAATTCTCTTGATTTTTCATTCGAAACTTAACGCATTTTTTTTTCATGCACTGTCGTATTCGAAATTTTGTTTTCATAAATGTTTGAGAAACACGAGTTTTACTTGAATCTCCGGTTGTAGAGAATTTGAAAATACTATCAGACTCCCACGTAATATCGTGAGTCTCTGAAGATTGAGTGGAAAATTTATTCAATTTTTTTTTTTTTCGGAAGTGCCCTAAAACGGTTCGTCATCGATTCACGTAAATTTGGCATTCATTCCCGGAGCGAAATTAATAAAGTCAATGTTTCGCGTAAGATCGGGTACAGCCTTGGGGCTGGATCTATATATATATAACGTATATATACTTTTTTGTTATCATAAACGCATTCTCTAGCTCCAAATATCATTTTTTTTCTTTTCTCGTTTGTTCTGCTGTCATGTGACGATTTTTTTAACAACTGCGTTAAGTACCTAGTGTTAACGGTTTAGTTTTTGTCACGCTGGCACATCATGTGGCCCGTTGCTGCAGCGTTCTTTCGTTGTCATAATCTTCTCTGCCGTAATCGTCGTATCGTCCGACGTACGACCGTTCGGCAAGCGTTAAGAATGTTCCTGTTTTCCTAATAGATTCGTCATTTCCTCGGCTTCTTGTGGATTCTTCGATCGTCGACCTTGAATTTCCTCCTCCTTATCAAGCTCTACCTTGTCCTCCACTGGGCTTGGTACTCTTTCGGGCTGAAATTTTGAAACGAAAAAAATTAATGACATTCACTCGAAAAAGTCGTCACGTGGAAATAATCTCTGCCACTGAAAAATCATTGGTAACTTTTGACTTTTTAAGACGACGTCCGGTATAAATTTTTTAAAAATAAAACCTTCTTTGTAGTGTTCGAGAAAGCAAATTTCTGTGAGAACAGTTGAAAAATGTGAAAAGGCGTTTTGAACGGATCTAGGAAAAATAGCTCCCGGAAAATTGGTACGCGGAAAATAGGCTTCCGAAAAATTGACCTCTATTATCGATTAAAACGTCTATTGAACTGTTCCACTCGAATAAAAACGACTTTTTTAAATTGCGTAAGTTGCGTAAGTAAAACTCGGTCTTTGAGGCTTCAAACAGCACAAAAATCCTAAAAACGCGATTATAAGCGAATTTGCTAACATAAAAATCACTGATAAGCGAATTCGCTTATAATCGAATGCAAAAGTTATTTTTACTCGAATGAAACAGTTCAATCGACGTTTTACCGATAATAGGGGCAACATTTCCGGGGTCAATTTTCCGGGGGACCAATTTTCCGGAGGCCAATTTTCCGGGGGCTACTTTTGCTCTTACCATTTTGAATGTTTTGAAATGGTTGGGAATGAATATGACAAAAATCGCTCAAGTGGTTCGGTTTATTAAAAAATCTAATTTTTCACAAAAAATTTGTGAGTACTCTAACTTTTGTAATTTTGCACCTACCAAGCTGATTTTTTTTGTGACGATACATTCAATGACAACAAAAAATAATACTGAATTTCAGAAAAATCGCTTGAGAGATCCGGAAAAAAAATTATGAAATTTTCGAAAAATGTTTGTTAAAGCTCCAAAATTCGCATTTTTAGAAGTATCGAGCTAAAATTTTTTGCACAAATGTACTAGATAAAAAGAATGGTTAGTGTTGAATTTGGTGAAAAACGCTGGAGAGGTCCGTTCTCAAAAAAAAATTTTAATATTCGAAAAATGCTTATGCTCACTAAGTTTCCTAATTTAGCAGCTATCGAGTTCACTTTTTAGCACCAATACACTGGGTGACAAAAACAATTAGTAATGTAATTGAACGGAATTGCTAAAAAATCATGCAAATTGGAAATTTGCACATAGCTTCTTCATTTGTTTCCGTTGATCGTGAGGCTTCCTTTACGAGGAAGCCATGATAATAAACATATACATTTCATAAAGATGGTCAAGAAGGTTCTCATAAAGGAGGCTTGATGAGCAACGGAAAAAAATGAGGAGGCTATGTGCAAATTTCCAATTTTTTTGACTTATTCAACTGACAAATCTCTGGAATGCGGTGTTTTGATTTTCGAAATTTTCTAACGGCGACATTAGTAGAGATATCGGAAATTAAAAAAGTAGGAGAATGGTAGGAGAATGAATGGATTTCTTTGTAAATCCATTCATTATCAAGGAATTAATTAATTAATGTAATTAACCCTTAAACTCATGACTCTATTGCTTCCTCATAAAGGAAGCTTTGTTTGCGTGAAAATTTTTTTTCGCGTTTTTTATGCCAATATGTTCAAAATGTCCTAAAATTTCGAGAAATCATATTTAGAAAAAATGTCCGGATGGATGTGTGTGTGTGTGTGTGTGTGTGTGTGTGTATCCTGATGTAAATAATTAATAACTCGAGAACGCTTCGAGATATCGAGCTAAAATTTGGCACACTTGTCAAGCACGAATTGCTATTTATTATGAAAAAACTTTTGTTTTGATTATAACGGGTGTTCAGGTTTCATCGACTTTTTTCGTCTATGCAAAAATGGCGTAAGTGCTCTAACTTGTGCAATTTTCAAGCCATTGCACTCAAACTTTGTACAGAATGAGTATAGCTATTAAGGTTGTTTGGTATTGAATTTGGCGAAAATCCATCGAGGGATTAAAATTTTATGCATTTTTTAATTTTTTACAAAATAGCGTAAACGCTCTGATTTGTGCAATTTTTAAGATATTGCACTAAAACTTTACACAGAGCTAATATAACTATCGACGATCTTCGTTATTAAATTTGGCGAAAATCGATCGAATGATTAAATTTTTATGAAATTTTCAATTCTTATAAAAGAAGCGTAGAAGCTATAACTTTTGAAATTTTTTAGATACTGCAATGAAATTTTGTGAAGAGCCAATATAGCTATCAAGGTTATTCGCTATTGAATTTCGCAAAAATCTATCCAAGGATTAAAATTTTGTAAATTTTGAATTTTTTAAAAAATAGCGCAACCGATAAAAATTGAACACTTTTCGATAACCACACTGAAACTTTGTACAGAGTTTCTGTAGCTATCAAGGTTGTGTGCTATCAAATTTTACGAAAAACTATCTAGGCGAAAAAAGTTGTTAATAAAATGGCAGTTATATTATGGCATCATGGTTATTAGCGTTGAATTGGCATTGAAAAGTTCAAACTAATAGAAGTCACAAATTTCGCACATTGATTGATCATTTTTTTTTGAATAGTTAACAAAACTTTCTTCATGAGGAAGCTAAATTTGATCACCATACTTTGTGATGAAGGAAGCTATGTGGACTATGAGATGAGGAAGCAATGTGCAAATTTCAATTTGCAGGTTTTCTTTTACCTTCAAAAGCATGACTGGGGTCCGAACGCACCCCATTATTTTCTTGATCATAAAATCAGCCCTATGCTGATAAACAGACTTTCTCGGGCACTATTCTCTTCCTATTTTCATAAGGAAGAGAATGGTGTTCAAGAAATCGGATTTTATACAAATTTCAAACTGAATTATGGCTCAAATCAGGAGTCGATACTATAGGCTCGCTAATTCAGGAGCGTAGTTCAAAGTTCGCATGGGCTGCGTTTGAAGCCTGGTCATGAGTTTAAGGGTTAATTAAAATAATTAATAAATATAATATAATTAACTAATTCATTCGTTATTTATTATTAATTTTAACGTTAATTCGCCATCACTTACGTTTACCGGTGACGTTTTTAATCTTCCATTGTGACCGGATCGCGTCGATTTGAATTTTGCGTGTGTCGATGGACTCGCGCTGACGGGTGTCGGCGAAGTTGGCGCTGTCGAGCTCTTGATCGGTGAATTTTGCAGCTGTAAATCCTTCTTCGACAATATTGGCGAATCGAGGACGCTACGATCATCCTCGTCCAGAGAATGAAGCAACTGTTGAGTAAAAATAATGAATAATGAGTTGCCTTTCCCACATGGAAATTTATATAAGTGAAATATAAGCAGAAAATATATTTTACTTGTATTGCATTAATAAGAGCCATGTATGCAGCGTATATCCAATACGTTTAAACGATATGGAAAATATAAGTAGCATATTCAAGAATTTGGCGCTTGTTTGTATAAGAGTTGTATACATTGAATGTATTCATAAGATATGCAGCATATAAATTGTATAAATAGGAAATGTACATGGCTTTACGGGTGCATATATGCTACGTATAAAGCATATATATATAAAGTGTACGCGGTTGTATATTTAAATGTATGCCACGTTCAAAGTGCATATATAAAAAATATACGCTGCTGCATATATTATGTAGATCATTATGGACGCATCATATAAATTATGTAGATCAAAAGTATACAATCATTATTACATCTATGTAAGAATTGGGCGCTTGTTTTTATATGAGTTATATACATAGAATGTATTGATAATGTATGCCCCATATAAATCGTATATACTGTCATACCCCGACTTACGCCATGGCGTGAGTCGGGGTATCCCTATGCGGATACATGGAAACCCCGACTTACGCCTTGGCGTAACTCCGGGGCCAGCAAGTCAGTATTTCATTTAAAATGAAATTATATGAAATTTGTATTTCGCATATATTTACTTGTATAATAAAAATATAAAAGTAATGAAATCTTCATATGTTATTAATATACCGGTAAAATATTTGACATGTATTTTCATGTGGAAGAAAAATATAATTAAAATAGATTTTTCCTACGAAAAGTATGTCAGTGATATATACAAAAAAAATGTAGCATGTCTGTTGCATTTTGAAAGTAAGTATTTCATTTAAAATAAAATTATATGAAATTTGTTTTTCGCATATATTTACTGTCTGGAATTTATATGGATTATAGTACTTTTTGGTGCTATATATGTGACGGTTATAAATATACGCCGCATATAATTTTCGCGTATATTTCACTTATATAAATTTCCATGTGGGTTGTTTTACGACGAATCGCAATATCTTCGGGATTTTTGTATCCGTCAAATTTAAGGTTGCTTTTTCTGTTTTTTCCTTACTTTTTCGACTTCGTCGTCAAATTGATCTTGACTAGGATCTTTCTGGCTTTTGTCCAAAAGCGTGGCGCGCTTCGCAGCAAGATACAATGATCTCTTGACTTTAACGTAGAAGACTTCTGTGATCGCTCGCACCGTGTAATCCGGGACAAATGTGTGACGTAACATCGCATCCAAGTTTACCGATTGGATACTCCCCAAACTCTGCGGATTCGTGTTCGTCGGCGACTCCGCTGAAAACGAGAAAATAGGAGTGAACATTTTTTAATAATAACGAATAATTCCATATTATCTCAATATTCATGTTCCTCAACTTTGTTCTCATGAATAAAAATTTTGCGCCTGTTTTTTGCGTGTTTAAGGCCTTAGGCCATTTTAGGATTTTCAAAAAATCTTTTTTCTTTTGTTACAAAAGTAGCTTAGTATGTATAGAATTATATTCCAAACGGTTATGTGCGTGAAAAATCCCTAAGTACTCGATTTTCGTATTCTGAGTTCATCCGCAGCGAGCTTTCTACAAACTTTAAACGCATTTATCTCAGAACTACATTTTTCAATTTGGCCAAACTCATAACTCAAATTAATTTCAACCGATCCATTTAAAATTTCAACTGTACATTCAAAATAACGTTCTCTAAAGCACTTCTTAGGATTTTTTCATTATATTGCATAAATCCTTTTTTGTAAACAATTTCCTAACGATTTTCTCATGGCATTTTATACATTTTGACAAAAAACAACATATCAAAAAAATCCTACGTACTTCTTAACTATTCTTATATGGGGCTGTCCACGTCAATTCACCTAGCCTCCAGACACAAAATTTTTGATTTGCTTCGTAATTTTTTATGTTGTTATCCTTGCTCTGAAAAATTTTTCTGAATTTTTGCAGATTTTTTGGAACAACTGTTTCTGAGTTATAATTTTTTTTTTACCGAAAAAAAGACCATTTTTAAAAATCTGAAAAAATTCACAAAAATTGTATGATCAACGTAGAACAGTCTCCTGCTCGCGAAAATGTGGTGCAAATTTTTTAAATATTTCTTTCACCTTATTACGCAAATTTTTTTGATATTTTTTTCACCTTTCACACACCTTATCAGCTGCGTGAACGATTTGAATTAGTCAAAAGGATTCCGCAAACCCAACAATTACATTGTTTTATTCCTCAACGCGATGGAATCATTTTTACAAAAGAATACTCGAGTGCAATAGAGCACACAACACACAACTTTTTAAAGAGAAAAAATGTGTGTAAGCCATAAACAAAATCAAGTTATGAAGGGCTATCTGAAAATTATGTTCCACATTATTTTCTGTCTCCCAAACGACGTCTCTGTTCACAATGGATTTTTTAAATAAATTATTATGCACAAAAAGGTTTTGATTAGGTGAAAAAAATATAAAAAAAATTTGCACCACATTTTCGCGAGCAGGAGACTGTTCTACGTTGATCATACAATTTTTGTGATTTTTTTCAGATTTTTTAAAAAGGTCCTTTTTTCGGTTAAAAAAAAATCATAACTCAGAAACGGTTGTTCCAAAAAATCTGCAAAAATTCAGAAAAATGTTTCAGAGCAAGGATAACAACATAAAAAATTACGAAGCAAATCAAAAAATTTGTGGTCTGGAGGCTAGGTGAATTGACGTGGACAACGCCATATATAATCGAAAAAACTTTGGTGCCCCATCATGACTCAAAAATTATAGCTGATGTTGGTTCGGCCGTTGACCTTCCAAAAATAAAGGCGTCATCAGAAAAACACTGCACAGTCGCAATTTTGACATATATTGTCATGAAAAATAATTTTGTATTGCCAATCAGATGTATAATAAAACACTTTTTTGTAAATCCGATTTATTTTATGGTTGTGCTGAAAAAAAATCATGGAACATGCTCTTTTTGGTCCTGTAGAGTGGTCTGAGGCCTTGAAAAGGCTCAAAACATGGAGAGATTTTTCGATTTCGAGCTGAAATCTTTGGGTCAGAAACGATAGATGGATTTGGTGATGTTTTAAATTTTTCGAATATGAAAAAAACTAAGTTATTTATTTTTTCAGAGCTCCTGCATTTTCTTACACCATTCACCGAGCTTCTTTCATAAGAAAGTGAAAATTAAATTTAAAATTTACGGGCAAATTTCTAGTATGCACATTTTTGTTTTTATTTCATTAAATTTATTTCCCTCAATATAAATTCTCTAATTTTCATTTTAAAATGGAAAAAAATCGTAATTCTAAAAATCAGATTTTTTTAGTTCTTACCTATTACCACATTGCTGATTAGTGCTTGTTGTCCGAAATACGTAAAGGGACCACTCTCGAACATAAGATTTTCTTTGCCGACAGTAACCTCGACGCGGCCTTCGAGTATCAGAACGAAAAAATCGACCGGCTTGCCCTGTTGGTAAATCACGGCTGCCGGATCGTTTCTACCCTTTTCTCGTGATTTCACTTTGATATGATAGATTATGTCCTGTTTCAGCAAACGACGAAGTATGGTTTCTGATATTGTGTCGGGCTTGAATGGATCGACTGCGTGGCACAGAAATTTATTGTTAATTCGGAGCCAATCTTTCCGATCTTCCCCACGTTTTTTTTTTTTGAACGGGACAGATATGCGGTATTCCATACCAAGCCGACCAATCCGTGGACCCGACCATTTATGATTTTTTTGAAAATTTTCTATTATTTTGTTCGTACTAAAAGCAGTCTCTCAGAATTTTTTTAGATTTTTGTCTCAATCCAACTAACCACAATAAATTGTTCGAAATTTGACACACTTTTTTTCAAATGCTCATAACTTTTTAAAAACCGGAGATATCAAAATAAAACAAAAGATCATTTTTTTCCGTCTTGAGTTGCAGTTTTATAAAAAAAATACAAAAAAATATCGATATTTATTTTCATACGTTTTTTGAAGTTTTAAACAGAATTTTTTTTTTCAACTTGAACTCTTTTTATTTTTTTGAAAAAATTCACCACTTTTTAAGAGACATTTTTACAGATACTAAAAAATTGGTAGTTTGTGCTTCTCATAACTTGGATTTTTTCTATTTTTTACCGCGTGTGAACTAAGGAATCGTGTTTCCGCCTTGAATTAAAAAATAGAAAAAAAATACAAGTTATGAATATCACAAACTGCTAATTTTTTGATATCTGTAAAAATGTCTTTTAAAATGTGGTGAATTTTTTCAAAAAAATAAAAAGGGTCCGAGTTGAAAAAAAATTTTTTGCGTTTAAGACTTCATAAAATATTTTTTTTTTTTCAACTTGGACCATTTTTATTTTTTTGACAAAATTCACCACTTCTTAAAACACATTTATTGCACTCCGTGCGTAAAATGGCACTCTCCGCACTCGTGCAATAAAATTTTGTACGAAACTCGTGCGAGAAACATTTTTCTGACTCGTGTGCTTGCAGCATTCGCCTTCGGCTCATGCTGCAAACTCACACTCATCAGAAAAAGTTTCAACGCACTCGTATCGTAATGTACTATTTTACAGATACTAAGAAATTGGCTGTTTGTGATATTCATAACTTGTATTTCAAAATATCACAAACTGCCAATTTTGTAAAAAAAAAAAAATACAAGTTATGAATATCACTAACTGTAAATTTTTTAGTATCTGTAAAAATATTTTTTAAAAAGGGGTGAATTTTTTCAAACAAATAAAAAGCGTCTCAGTTGGAAAAAAACAATATTTTGTGTTTATAACTCCACAAAATATATTTTTTTCAACTTGAACCCTTTTTATTTTTTTGAAAAAATTCACCACTTTTTAAAAAACATTTTTACAGATACTAAAAAATTGGCAGCTTATTATGATATTCATAACTTGTATTTTTTTTCTATTTTTTAATTCAAGGAGAAAACACGATTCCTTAGTTCACACGCGATAAAAAATAGAAAAAAAAAAATAAGTTATGAGAAGCACAAACTGCCAATTTTTTAGTATCTGTAAAAATGTCTTTTAAAAAGTGGTGAATTTTTTCAAAAAAATAAAAAGGGTCCAAGTTGAAAAAAAAAATATTTTGTGTTTAAAACTTCAAAAAAAATATGAAAATAAATATTGATATTTTTTTTTGTATTTGTTTAAAAACTGCAGCTCAAGACGGAAAAAATGATCTTTTGTATTATTTTGATATCTCCGGTTTTAAGAAAGTTATGAGCATTTGAAAAAAAATTGTGTCAAATTTTGAACAGCTTATTGTGGTTAATTGGGTTAAGACAAAAGTTTTGAAAAAATCTGAGAGACTGCTTTTAGTACGTACAAAAAAATTGAAAATTTTCAACAAACCGAAAATGGTCGGGTCCACGAATTGGTCGGCTTGATATGGAATACCTCATATAAATACATATGATCGATATCATTTGACTCACTCGTTGACAGGTATTGGAACATTGCCAGTGTTAATTGAGGCGATATGTGTATACGTTGATTTTCCTTCTTTTCCGCGAACACGGTGAAGTCCTGCATCGGCCTTGGACGTGCAAGTCTCTTTCGTTTACTCCTATTGTCCGCTGTTGAAAAGGAAAAGTAATTTTTAATTTCTTTCTTCCCTACAATATGAATGTCAAATATATTAAATTTTTTTTTTTCAAACGTTAGATATTTTTATATCCTGCGCAATATATGATAAATGTCCAGGAAAGGTGTCCAAAATGATCCTCATAGTTGAAATGATCCCTACTCGAATTATTGAATCTATTGGTTTTATCCCGAAATCATTTTGATTTCATTTAAGGATGTTTTGCTCCCACAATCCCAGTCAAAAATTTCATCTGATTGAAATTTCCATACTTCGCGATACAAAATAAAAATCTGACAATATTCAGCAAGATTTGGCATGTCATAAACAACAATTATCAATAATAATATTACCCGAAAGTTATTAATTAATTGTGTAAGCAAATAATTTTTTAATAATTTTCCGGTAAGTAATTTTTTTCTGAATAATTATTTGTTTAAACAATTTATTAATCACTTTTGGGCAATACTATTATTGATAATTGTCAGTTATGGTATGCCAAATGTTTTTAAATTTTTTCAGATTCTTATTGTATCATGAAGTACGGAAATTTCAATCAGATAAAATTTTTGGCAGGGATGGTAGAGGCAAAGCATCCTTAAATCGAGTTAGCTGAGGTAGTTGTTCGCATCACGTGTAACGATGTCAGTTAGGGCAAAACGGTTCTCCAACGTATGTACAAAATGATTCTTGGATCATTTTATTCCAATGAATTGTATTTTTACTTGTTGCAGATTCATATGTGGCTTATTTAGTGTTTAATGCGGTATTCTGGTCCAGAGTTGTAAAAATAGTAATGTAAAAGTAATGCATTACCCATTACTTTAAACAATGTGTATTGGACAGGTTTTCCATTACAAATTACAAAAGTATTGTGTAATATAGAATATTTTCCACTGCAAATTACTTTTAAAAAAAATTGTAATTTGTAATGGAACGTGCGTACATTGCACATTACTTTTTTATTTGTAATGGAATACGCATCCATTACACATTACTTTTTTTATTTGTAACGGTACATGCATCCATTACACATTACTTTTGCTTCTTCATAAAGAAAGCTTTGTTTTCGTGAAATTTTTTTTTTTTTTTAGATTTTTATGCCAGTATGTTGAAAATGTCCTAAAACATGGAGAAATCATATTTAGAAAAAATGTCCGGATGGATGTGTGTGTGTGTGTGTGTGTGTGTGTATCCTGAGTTTCAGGTGTAAATAATTAATAACTCGAGAACGCTTCGAGATATCAAGCTGAAATTTGGCACACTTATCGAGCGCGAATTGCTCTTCATAATAAAAAAATTTTGTTTTAATTTTAACGGATGTTCAGATTTTATCGACTTTTTTCAATTTTGCAAGAATGGCGTAAGCGCTCTAACTTCTGCAATTTTTAAGATATTGTACTCAAACTTTGTGCAGAATAAGTATAGCTATTAAGGTTGTTTGGTATTGAATTTAGTGAAAATCTATCGAGGGATTAAAATTTTATGAAATCTTGAATTTTTTGAAACATAGCGTAAACGCTCGAGCTTGTGCAATTTTTAAGATATTGTAATGAAACTTTGCACAGAGCTTATATAGCTATCGAGGTTGTTTGCGATTACATTTGGCAAAAATCCATCAAGAGATTGAAATTTTATGAAATTTTTAATTTTTGGAAAAATGGCGTAAGCGCTCTGACTTGTGCAATTTTTAAGATATTGCAATGAAACTTTACACAGAGCTAATATAGCTATCGAGGATGTTCGTTATCAAATTTGTCGAAAATCGATCGAATGTTTAAAATTTTATCAAATTTTGTTTTTTTTCTTTAAAATAGCGTACTCTAACTTCAGCCATTTGCGAGATATTGTACTGAAATTTTGTACACATTCAAAATAGTGATCAAGGTTGGTCGCTATTGAATTTGGCAAAAACCAAATTCAGCAATAAGTAAATTTGAAAGAATTCGGCAACTTTGCACGTTGATTACTCATGTTTGTCGATAGTTAACAAAGCTTCCTTTATGAGGAAGCCAAATTTGATTGCCATACTTCGTGATAAAGGAAGCTATGTGATTAAGATGAGGAAACAATGTGCAATGTTCCAATTTTCAGGGTTTTTTAAAATTGTAATGGAACACGCATTCATTACACATTACTTTTGTATTTTGCAATGGTACACTTATCCACTTCACATTATGGAGTGTAATGGGTAATAAATACAGCAATGCATTATTTACAACTCTGTTCTGGTCTAGAATTTTGAAAAAATTAGTTTTGTTTTTTTTTCATATTATCAAAGATTAGATCTTCAAGAATATATCCTCAAAAGGAAGTTTTCAAATTCCAATATTTTACGGATTTATAGCTATTTTAGTGATACAGCAACTGCGCCCGTTACTTCGAAGCGTAAATTGAAGGGAGTATTCTGGTCTAAAATTTTGAAAACATCAATTTTTTTGGCATATTCTTAAAATTTGGACCTTTAAAAATATATCCTCGGAAGGAAATTTTTTAATTCTTATAATTTACGTAACTATAGCTATTTCAGTGACGCAGCAACTATACGCTCGTCACATCGGAGCAAATCAGATTATAGAGGTTTTTCTTAAAACTACTTTTCTCAACGCGGCTGACGTGATATCTCAAGTTTTACTCAACGGATTTACTTCAAATATTTCACCAATCTTCAATATATAACTCTCTATCGTCCGTACCACGATTGTGTCAAAATTATTATTTTTACTATTGTAAAAAAATTAAAAATTATGAAAAAAGGGTCGAAAAACGCTCTTTTGGTTCAGACAGCCGCCATTTTGCGATTTTTTTTTCGTTTTCTCCAAGGTACGGGCTCTAATGATATTCTTTCTGATTAAGAATATTTTTTTCAATTTTGGATCGGATTACTAGAAAGGTTTCAATCGTCGCTGCCAGCACACCACTTTTTTTTACCCCCAACTTTACCAGCTTATAACTTATTGAATTTTCATTTTTTTTCTTGAAAATTTGTTTGTATATTGTCAAAATATTAGCAAATAGCTTAAAAAAAAGAACGGTAAAAATATTTTTTGTTATTTTTATCAAGCTCGAAGAAGCGCTCAAAATGTAAGCCTCCAGACTAGAATTCTGCCTAAATAGTGTTTAACTCTGAGAATGTTTGTATTTTCTATGAAAACATGAAATAAAACTATGTTAAGTTATTTTATTTCAAAACTAGGTACGAGGCTATCATTTTACTGCATGATGGGGGATCATTTTACCTCAAATGCGAGGGATCGCTTTGTCCATGATCCACAAAATGATCGTTTCGTAAAATTTTGAAGAAATATTTAAAGGGCCATACCAGTGTAAAATTTTCAAAAAATCAATTGGACAGCCTTTTGGACAGTTTATAGGTTCAAGAATATTCTGTGAAAATTTCAAGGCCGTATCTCTAATACTCTCCGAATGGCAGCCTTCTAAAGAGCGACCGCTCGCAGGTATGAAATGCCCCATCAGCTTGAAGTGAGAAGCCTTCTCGAAATGAGATTTTTCAAATTTTTTTTTTTGCCCTTTTGGACAGTTTATAGTTTCAAGAATATTCTGTGAAAATTTCAAGGCCGTATTTCTAATACTCTCCAAATGGCAGCCTTCCAAAGAGCGACCGCTCGCAGGTGTGAAATGCCCCATCTACTTGCTGACATTGTAACTCGAAGAGCAATTATCCGATTGACTTGAAATTTGAACTTGGTACTCATGATAATATTTACTCATTGAAAATACGACCATTTTTTAAGCAAGAAAACAGACTTGTTTTTTTACAAGCTTTTATTTAGCTTCCCGGTTTCCAATTGAGTTAAAATTTGTCATGCATATGTAAATCGAATGACAATGCAATATTATCACCAAAAATTTGCAAATTTTTTGCAAAAAAAATTGTTTCGCAAAATTTTTATTACAAATTTGCTTGAAAATTGTTTTGGAACAAAAAATGTTTCGCATAATTTTTTGCAAAAGAAATGTTTCGCAAAATTGTTAGCAAAAAAATTGTTTTGCTAAACTTTGTTTACAAAATGGTTTTAAACAATTGATTTACAACATTTCGCCACGAAAATTGCAGAAAAATGTTGCAAATTAATTTTGTGAAATAATTTTGTGCAACAAATTTTGCAAAATAATTTTTGTGCAAAAAATTTTGCGAAACTAGATATACATTACTAAACTAGTTGTTTAACATCATAAATACTGAAAAGTAAAAAATAAACAAACGAAAAAAAGAAATTTTTTAAACAAGCTTTTATTAGTTGTTAATAAAAAATAATTAAAAACTTAAAAATAAAGCTTTTCCGATTGGAAATAAGTTTTCAAATAAAAGCGTGTTACATTTTAACAGCAAGACAAAAAAGAGGGTGTAACTCACTTTTATTCGAAAACTTATTTCCAATTGGAAAAGCTTTATATTTAAGTTTTTAATTATTTTGTATTAACAACTAATAAAAGCTTGTTTAAAAAAAAAAATTCGTTTGTTTTTTCATAACTACGCCACTTTGTTAGTTTTTGATATTTTTCGAAAATCCGAGTTGAGCGTACAGGAAATACCTTCCAGTTTAACGACATTTTTTTTTTCAGTTTCAGCTACTCACCCCCCGGAATCATGGCCGCAGTGGAAGAGTTTTTTTTTGCGCCTCAGGAGACAGTGCATAAACCGCTTATGCATCGGTATTTTTAAGTGAAAAAATTATGAAACACGCGTCGAATATGGCCAAATATATTCTCCGTTTTCCAAAAGATTTCATCGAGTACTTTTCTTGCAAAAAATTTCCGAAAATCACCCAAATTTAGAGCGTTCACACTGGCATGGCCCCTTAAAACTTTAAAATTGAGAGTTCAAATGCTCATTGGATCCATAAAATTATTAGTTGAATACCTATAGTTCCACCGCTTGTTGACAGAAGAAATTACATCTTGATCCTTAATGTTGAAAAATTATTTTTCCCTTGAGGGGATAATTTTGGACACTTTTCCCTTATGTAAGCAAAAAGGATATTTCAATTATATTTTGCTTATTTCGACGACCAGAATTCGAATAAAAAAGTCAACTCAATAATTGAATGAGAAATTGTTAACTCACTAAATACATCGGTTTCATCCATGATTTCAGCTTGAATCAATTCTTCGATAACATCCTCGAGTGTAACCAATCCGATAACCTCGTAAAACGGATCACCCTCGCCCTCGCTATTGACGCGTTGTACAAACGCCATGTGTCCTTTGTGGCCTGTGAATAACAACACAAAACAAACAATGAGAAAGGAAAAATGTGACTACTTATCGAAGTTTAGAAAAAAAAAAATCCATTTCAGCACAATTTCTGAGGCTATCTGTGGCAAATATACAAGCCACTTTTAGTGTTCTTCGTAAATTGATAAAGATTCTTTAAACAAAATATAATTCGAGGCCCGTTATTGCAGACTTGGTGATGAAATGATGTTTTCTTTTTTTTTGCGGTCTGAGATGCTTTCGCATTTTTTTCTTCGAGTTTCAACATTTTTTGTAATTTTTTGATGAAGGGCATTTTACCTTCTTTGAACTGTTTAAACATGATGTCCAACGTGACATCTTCGAAAACGAAGTTGCAGGGATTTTGATAAAATTGGCAGAGCGTTCGCAGCGGTGTATTGTCATCGGGATCGACAAATGCCAGATCTTTGATGTAGAGCATCGTTATTATGTTGGTACGAGGACCCTCGTAAACAGGTATGCGAGAATAACCTGCAAATTGAAAATGATTTGGTCTTGAGGTTTTTCCCTTTTTTATGTGAAAACATCTTTGGCGAGACTTTTAATTGAAAAGTGTCCTCAAAAAGCGTTATGGCCTGTCGAAAAAATTTGTGAATACAGTGTACGCTCCCACAATTTAATCTCCCATAATTTGATCGCTCCCACAATTTTACTCGTTACCATGGCAACACGCTCCCATAATTCGATCACCCCTATCGCGCTCTCTCCCCACTCCAAACTCAGCTGCCGCGCTGAGAGGGCAACATAACCTCAATTGTCGAATTTTCCACACAATTAAGAACACTGAATTAAATGTTACTATCAATTAGTGTATATTTCTCAACGAAAAAGGAATTCTTACACTTCAGAAATAATAAATTTTCGTAAAATGCGCTATACAGATATAAAGTGGGACAATGAGGGGAAAATCAAATTATGGGAGCGTTTCCGGTCCCGACGTATCAAATTATGGGAGCGTCCACTGTAATTGAAAAGTGTCCTCAAAAAGAGTGACGGCGTTTCGAAAAAAAAATTCCAAAACTAAATGCTGTTTTTCCTTGTCATCGAATGTATATTGATACAAAAAAATTCAGCGTAGTAACTGGAAAATCAGCTGAGTTCGAGCACCCGCAAACAATTTTCAAAAAATTAAAATTCCCGCCAAATTCACAATTGTTTTTCTATTTCGGAACAAAAATATATGTTATGTGTAAAGTGATATGGCACGTCAATTTGTACAATTTAGGACATTTTCAACCTACTGACATGAAGCTTTCGTTATGAGAAATCAAAATGGAGGCTAAAACATTATATATTGTTTCAAAAATGAAATTTATGTGTTATATTTTCGTTACCACTTAAATTCAATATTAAAATAATAAAAGATTGATATTAAAATTCTCTCACGCTAAAGATGTTTTCACATAAATTTTTATTTATTGCGTACTCGTAGTGTACTCTTTGGTTTTTTTTGTCACAATAGTCCGATCAATGATAAGACTCTCTCTCTCTCTCTCTCTCTCTCTCTCTCTCTTTCTCTCGCTCTCTCTCTCTCTCTCGATTTTAGGTCATTGAAGATGATCTTGGTCAATGATAATCCGAAAAAACTATTTCATGCGCCAGATTGATAAAATCGCATATATTTTATCCTTATCGCGCGTGTCTACAGCGTTACTATCAAATCGATTCAATACCACATTAATATCGTTAATTTTGGGATTAAATTGAAATTTGACCAAACGATCGTACGCGAAAGATCACTGTAACATGACTTTCAATCTTTTTCGTTGACGTACCTGATTTCATTATTTCCGACACTGTCTCAAAGTCCAAAATGGCATTGTAATCCAGCATATAAACGTCCTCGATACGTGTCATGATATCGGCAACGGTTTTCTTTCGCAATTCCAGAGCTCCAGCAATTATATTGACCTCGTCTTTCTCAAGATCGTTATACCCCGTTGTTACCTATTGAACATATATTTAAACCTTTATTTCGCTGTTCTTAGTCCTCAATTCGTTTCATGAGCACCCACAGAAAAAATTTATTAGAATCAAATAAATTCATATATTTGCGAAAATTTTATTTGGAATGAATAAGGATTTATTTGTATTGACGAAGATTTTATTTGATCATGTCATTTAGTCATACTTGAAACAAATATATAAATTTATTTACTGGTGCCGAATAAATACCATATTTATATTGGTTCGTCGAAGTCGCGATTTACTTACATCAAACAAATGATCTATTTGAAATATTAAATTTGAATAGCAATTTATTTACGTCAAATAAAATTTATTTAAATGTGCGCTGCGTCGTACTGCACGCACAATATGGCGTCGCTCGCCGGCGTGACGACGCTCAGCAGCCCAGAGTTGGCATATTCACGTGTATGTACGTGTTTCCGTTTGTACGTGATTTTGTGATTTTAGTGAAATATTGTGATGTGGACGAGGAAACGCGACATTTTCTTTGCGATTCGGGGCTCGAAGAATATATCGACATCTTCAAAAGTCAATAGGTTGTTAACATGCACGATTCACACGAGTGAGCAAACAACCAAGACTGATTGGCCAAAAAATTTATTCACACCCAAAAATAGGATGATCTCGTATATTCCAATATTAATCAAAATTCCCTAATTTCCCATATTATTCCCATATTCCCATATTAATCGTGAGTCCCAAGTTTTTAGGTTATGGATGGTCATGGAACAGATGGTCATGACCGAATAAATTCTTTATTTGTAACAAATAAAAAATTATAAGTGGCAACTAATATAAATTCAATAAGAGCATTTTTAAATAAATTTTTTATTACTATCAAATAAATTTTTATTTGAAGCAAATAACTTATTTATTGCAGGCAAATAAATATTTCATTAGGGCCAAATAAAAGAAGCTAAGAAATAGTGAACTTGAATTTAAATAAATCCAAATATTCGATACTAATAAAACCGTATTAGGCCCATATTTAAATAAGAAATTTTATTTCTTTCAAGCAAATTTTATTTGTTTCAAATAAATCTTTTCTGTGTGTGCTTATCTTACAGTCTAGTTTATCGATATATCTCGAGTGTTATTTGTATCTTGAAAAATCTTCCGCTATACGTCGTTTTGTGCTCAAACGAAATTTTAGTAAATCTTGTATGAACCAAAGACGTTAAGGGGTCTACACTAATTGCAATTTTTAAAAAATCGATTTTTTTTTATTCCATTTTTCGAAAGTATAGATATTTGAAAGTATCATATTAAATTTTCGTAAAGATCCGAGCAGTCTAAGTGTACTTTTGAGGGACTTTTACTTAGTTACCTGAATAGTGACCGTTCGGAGTTTGATCGCGTTTTTCTCGAAATGACATTTTTGTACGGCTTGTTGAAAAAATCTCGGAAACTACTGCATCAATCCTTACCAAATTTTTACCACATATTGTTTATGTCGACAGCTATGTCGCATATCATACGATTTTTGAAATTTTGAGTTTAACTTGGTTTAAATAAAAAAAAACTGATAAAAAAAGGTTATTTTTCGTTACTTTTCGATATATGGCCGCCATTTTGCCAATTTAAAAAAAATCAAAAATCGTATGACATGCGACATAGTCATGACCTTACTGAATCTAAAACCTTTTTTATTTTTTTTTTAGATAATCCACTGCGGAGATTCCGTCAACAGGGCGCACTCATCTTTTTTTTTTGATATTTTTTTGGCCTGCATTTTCATATAATAAAAAACCGAAAAATAAATTTAAAAAAAATGTATTTATGCATTTCAAGATTATATTTATCAAGCCTCATACTTGTCATATTAATATTTCTAATTTAAAACAATGAAAAAAAATCGTGAAAATAGGCATTTTTTTGCGTGTCTAATTAGGGTAGACCCCTTAAGGGATCATCACAGTGTGACCGCCTGAAAAATAGCCGATTTTCGCGATTTTTTTTAGGTGGAGAGGATAAGCTAATCGGTCTAATTTTTTTTAAATAAATTGAAGCTTTATGAATTTCTTCATTTATTGCTTAACATTGTTTTTATTTGCGGAAAATTACGTAGAAAAAAAATGTTGTCCTATGGTGTTCAGAATTGCGGCCGCAAATTTTATCCGAAACAAAAACATTTTACAGAGTATACTTGAGGCTATGAAAAAAAAACATTCTGAAAAAAAAACATTTTCAAATATCATGAATTTTCAAAATTTTAAATTTTTTTAAATCGTGAAAATCCACGATCAACATCAAATTTTCTGTTCAATTTTTTTTATATAATACCTTGTACTGATCTTAAAAGATCCTGAAATTTCGTGAACTGCGTTTTTATTTTCAATATGAATTTTTGTATGTTGGGAGAAAAAAAAATCATATTTAAAAATAAACGCAATTTACAAAATTTCAGGATCTTTTAAGATCAGTACAAGGTTTTATATTAAAAAAATTAAACCAGAAATTTAACGTTGATCGTGGATTTTCACGATTTAAAAAAATATTGAATCTCCAAATTCACGATTTTTCAAAATTGTTTATCGGAATATATTTTTTTTTCGTAGCTCTCAGTATACTCTTTAAAACGAACTCAGAACGATTTTTTCGTAACTGGAAGTGTTTTCGAGATATTTAAAAAATAAACTTGAAGAATTTAAAAAAGTGTGAAATTTTCAATCTTGCATAACTTTCGAAAAAAAGAATTAATTTTTTCCCTTTGGTAGAACTTTGTTTTATGATAAAAGAAAACTTCCGACCAAATTTCATCGAAATTGAAAGGGGTCGGTTCCAACTATCGGTCGATTTGCCATAAAATGCCCCTGTACACAGAAATATATTATTTTCTCATTGCGGGTGTACGGACATGACGAGACTATAAGGGTTCCGTTTTACTACGAAACCCATTAATAATATGAGCGATAACTTATATTTCGCATAATTCAAACAATCGTTATGCCCACATGGAAAGTTATATAAGTGAAATATAAACAGAAAATATATTTTATTCGTATTGCATTAACAAGAGCCATGTATGCAGCATATATCCAATACATTTAAAAGATATGGAAAATATAAGTCGCATATTCAAGAATTTGGCGCTTGTTTGTATACGAGTTGTATACATTGAATGTATTCATAATATATGCAGCATATAAATTGTATAAATAGGAAATGTACATGGCTTTACGGGTGCATATAGTATGCTACGTATAAAGCATATATGGCTGGATCCATGATTGCTCGAAGAGCATTTCGGGGTTAAAATTTTGATTCCTTTGCGATTCTCACATCTTATTATATGTTATAAGAAGTGGCGATTCACCAAATCACAGCCTCTTTACTCTAGAGGTTTTCGAGAAAAAAAAACATTGGGTATTTCCATGTTTAGGAAAGTTAACTTCGTTACTTCCTTGCTCGCTCCTTACGGAAAATTGAAAAAAATTTCTTAAAAAATATTATCCCACGTCAAAAAGTCCAAAATTTCCGAAAAAAATATCAGTTTTACCCTGAGGGTAGTAACTACCCCATAAAAACGTGTTTAAATTAAAAAATCTGTGTTTTGAGGGTGAGCACCCTAAAAAAAAATCTTTTTTATTTTTTCTTCGGAAAGTTTATGCCATTTTCCACAAATGAAAAAATTAACAGAGTGGGATGAGCAGAGAATCATCGTTGAATAAATTATTTAATTTTTTTTTCGATTTTTTTTCAAATGTATATTTTTTTTCTAAAACTACATTCAATTCAACGTAAGAAAAGTTCTATAGCTATTTTTGCTACTACTAATATGTTTCGAGATATGATTTTTTTAATATTGGACATTTTATGCATGAATAAAATTCGTATCTCGGAAACTACCGGTTGTTGCCAACATTATTATAGGGCCTTTTCTATGTGAAATTGGCTCATACTTCCGAAAAAAATACTACAATTGAAAAAACGATTATTCGCTCTTGCCATTGTCATCAACAATTTATTTTTTTCAAGAATTATATTTTTTTCATATCTTAAGCTAATCAGACGTGAGAAAAATCTAAATGTAGTTTGAGTTATTACTCCGGTACTAACCCTCAAAACACAGATTTTTTAATTTAAACACGCTTTTATGGGGTAGTTACTACCCTCAGGGTAAAAGATATTTTTTTCGGAAAATTTGGACTTTTTTACGTGGGATAATATTTTTTAATAATTTTTTTCAATTGTCCGTAAAGAGCGAGCAAGGAAGTAACGAAGTTGACTTTCCTAAACATGGAAATACCTAGTATTTTTTTTCTCGAAAACCTCTAGAATAAAGAGGCTGTAATTTGGTGAATCGTCACTTCTTGTAACATATAATAAGATGTGAGAATGGCAAAGGAATCAAAATTTTGACCCCGAAATGCTCTTCGAGCAATCATGGATCCAGCCATATATATAAAGTGTACGCGGTTGTATATTTAAATGTATGCCACGTTCAAAGTGCATATATAAAAAATATACGCCGCTGTATATATTATGTAGATCATTATGTACGCATCATATAAATTATGTAGATCAAAAGTATACAATCATTATTACATCTATGTAAGAATTGGGCGCTTGTGTTTATATGAGTTGTTTACATAGAATGTATTGATAATGTATGCCCCATATAAATTGTATATACTGTCATATCCCGACTTACGCCTTGGCGTAACTCCGGGGTCAGAAAGTAAGTATTTCATTTAAAATGAAATTATATGAAATTTGTATTTCGCATATATTTACGTGTATAATAAAAATATAAACGTAATGAAATGTCCATATGTTATTAATATACCGGTAAAATATTTGACACGTGTGTGAGAAAAATATAATTAAAATGTGTTTTCATGTGTGAGAAAAATATAATTAAAATAGATTCTTCCTACAAAAAGTATGTCAGTGATACATACAAACAAAAATGTAGCATGTATGTTGCATTTTGAAAGTAAGTATTTCATTTAAAATAAAATTATATGAAATTTGTATTTCGCATATATTTACTGTCTGGAATTTATATGGATTATAGTACTTTTTGGCGCTATATATGTGACGGTTATAAATATACGCCGCATATAATTTTTGCCTATATTTCACTTATATAAATTTCCATGTGGGTGATGATGGTAAATTTTACGATCGTGCCTTCGTTACCCGTAAATTTTTCTCTGTCTGAGAAAAGATTTAAAAAAAAATTAAATTTAGAGAATCATTCGAGAGGATTACCAAAAAAAGATGATAATTGTTCTTCTCAGAGGAATTTTATGCTGATCATCGTGTTGAATATTTTGTAAACATTTAATTTTTTCCAAATTTCAATGGTGCCCATCGCTTATTGCAAAGAAACATTTACGGTTCACATGTCTCGTGTCACAATCAAAACGGGTTTCGATAAAAATATGTGAGTGGATTCGTACGAGTGAGGGATAAAGCGAGAGTCGAATTACTCGACAAGAGGGGTTATCGAAAGCGATATTTCTCTAAAGTATCGTGAGTCAGGTATGACAATATACTGATCGTTTAAAGAGCAATTTGAGAGTCACTGTCCTGTTTAACGATAAGCAAAAGTCGATTAAGAGAGGCTCGTAATAATAACCTTCTCACATAGTAATACGCGAGCGGATGATATTGTTCACCGACACTCGAGCGATAATCCAGCTCGCCAGAGGAAAATAAATAATACGAAAAAATCGCACGATATTAATGCTAGTCAGCCGTCTGATCCTCAGAAAGTCATTTAAGGATGTTTTGCCCTTACCGTCCCAGCAAAAATTTTTATTTGATTGAAATTTCCCTACTTCGTGGTACAATAAAAATCTGAAAGAATTCAGCAACATTTGGTATGCAACAAAAACAACAATTATCAATAATAATATTGCCCAAAAGTTATTAATAAATTGTTTAGACATATAATTATTCAACAATTTCTCGGTAAGTTCTTTTTTTGTCTTAAACAAATCGAATACGTTAATTTTTCTGAAGGCATATGAATTTTTTCAGAATTCTCTCTCAATTTTGAAATATTATAAAAAACATTCTGAAATACGAACAAAAAATTGCCAATTTTGTATATGTTTTTGCACACAGGTTTATCCTCAGCTTTGAAAAGTTTCAACGACACTGGGCCAAAAAATATATAAACACGGCTATTCTAAAAATTTCAAAACGGGCATGTCAAAATGAAGAGAAAATTCTGAAAAAAATCATCAAAAAAATTAACGTATTCGATTTGTTTAAGAAAAAAGAACCGAAAAAGTGTTGAATAAATATTTGCTTAAACAATTTCTTAATAATTTTTGGGCAATATTATTATAGATAATTGTTGTTTATGACATGCCTGCTGTTGTAAAATTTTCTCAGTTTTTTATTGTATCACGAAGTACGGAAATTTCAATCAGATCCATTTTTGGCTGGAAGCTAAAGGCAATATAGCTATAGCTATAAGCATCCTTAACGTTACTGTGCACAACAAAATGGCTAAATACGAAATCATGAAAATATTTACTTCAGTCTTCAGAATTTGTTTTTAATTACAAAGAATTTCGAATAATTGGCCAAAAATATTTTTATTTTGTTTTAGTATTTTAAGGTAAATGTTCCAATACCCGACCATCTCTAAGAGGCGACGAAAAAGTTAACTTGTTTTTCGCGTTCAAAAATAAACTTTTTTCTATCACGACTATGACTATTGGAAAGCTTGAAGTCTCTATAGTTTCCAAAACACGGGGTATAGAGTTGTTGCTACATTTAGTTGTTCATTCATAATAATCGAAAATATTGAGAAATGTAAACGTACCAGTACCCGACCACCCATTTTTCTATATGACCCAATATCCGACCACACATTATGACCCCCGACCACTCATCTCTATGGTGGGGGGAAGGGAGGGGGTGAATTGAGAAAAATGCGTCACTGCTCAGAGAATGTGTTACCGAAATTTTGAGTTTATGCACGAATAATATAGTACATGTCACCAAATGTCCGGTTACTGGGACTGAACATAGTCGCGAGCAAGTACCGATATCCGGACACATGGTCGGTTATCGGTACAAGATACATTTCGTATGTACCAATAACCGGACATGAAAATTAAGTACTTAAAACGCATTTTCGGCTAAGACAACATGATCAAATTAGTGGTATCTTTCCGAATAAAAACAGCTGAGGCTCAGTTCGAAAACAATAAAAACCACTTCGAAATAGCTTCAACGAGATATCGCGATTCCTTAGTACTTCAGCTTAGATAATGGCTTCCGTGCCCCGAATAGTACGCGTACTGCCATATTTATCCAAAATTAAATTACAGACGATTCTTGAACTATTAAAAGTAGTGTCGTATACGTAGATTATGAATCCTGGATATTAAATCAATTCACAGTTCAAGATTTCTCTTAAGTGAACGCTTAACTTGCTGATATATTGGTTCAAGTGGTCGGGTACTGGGACGTGGTCGGATATTGGGACGCTTACCTTACGTCTATGTATTTTAATCTAAATGTTGATACTTCCTTTATTTTTTTGAATCTTACCCTAACGAGTTCCTTGAGACGTTCACGATTGTAGACATTTCCGATCTCCTCGCCGAGCATGAGATCCAACAATTTGCTTATCGGATAACTCAATGGAGCAGTAATGATCATTGTAATTTTCGTCACCCAAATTGTCTTTGCTCCTACACAAAGTCCGTGTCGACTGCAAAACGCCTGCAAAAATTACTATTATGAGAAAATTGCGCTATTATACGCCAACCCACACCCAGAAAAAAGATCCAGTAGACTTAATTAACGAGATTCAAGCTAAAATGATAAGATTTTGTTCATTTGTCTGCCGGTCTATTACGACTCTAGTTATTCCAAGTCTATTTTTCTATCTAAATGTATTTAGTAGGAAATATATTTGCGACCTAAAATATTTAATATATATGGGGCATTCCACGCCAAATCGACCACTTTAAAACCTGACCCCTTTCGATTTGGCTGAAACTTTTTTATTTTTTTCTACCCTATGAAAAAGATTTTTCAGAATTTTTTCAGATTTTTTTACGAAACCGATAAAAAGTTATGAATATTTCAAAAAAAATGGCCTTTTATTTTTCAAATGTCCATAACTTCTTCAAAAATTGACGAATCGGGATGTTTTTTTTTTCAAAATTTTCGTTTTTAAATGTACTTTACAGAAAAATATTTAAAAAAATGATTCGGAGCTATCTTCATTGTTTTTTTTCTACTTTTCGGAAAAAAACGAAAATTTCTCGATGATTACCATTTTTGATTTTTAATTTTTTTTTTTTTAATAGAAACCTTGATATTTTCTGTAAGTTCTCTAAAATTTTCAGAGTGGGGAAATATTTTCTTCTATTTTTTTTTCAATTAAAAAAAAAAAAAAAATTTTTCACTGAGCCTATTTCTTATAATACTACTCTAGGGATTTATAATTATGTAGAGAGAACGTCAAAGTTAAAAAAAAAATAAATGACATTCAAATCTCATGAATTAGAAAAAAATGGCTATTGATTTTTCAAATGTCCATAACTTCTTCAAAAATTGCCTTATCGGGATGTTTTTTTTTTTCAAAATTTTCGTTATTAAATGTACTTTTCAGAAAAATATTTAAAAAAATGATTCAGAGCTATCTTCGTTGTTTTTTTTCTAATTTTCGGAAAAAAACGAAAATTTCTCGATGATTACCATTTCTAATTTTTGATTTCTTTTTTTTATTAGAAACCGTGATATTTTCTGTAAGATGTCTGAAATTTTCAGAGTGGGGAGATTTTCTCTTCTATTTTTTTTTCAATTTGAAAAAAAATTTTTTTTTGCACTCAGCTTATTTCTTATAATACTACTCTAGGGATTTATAATTATGTAGAGAGAACATCAAAGTAAAAAAAAAAATGACATTCAAATCTTATGAATTAAAAAAAAATGGCTATTTATTTTTCAAATGTCCATAACTTTTTCAAAAATTGGCTTATCGGAATGACTTTTTTTCAAAATTTTTGTTTTTAAATGTACTTTTTAGAAAAATATTTGAAAAAATTATTTAGACCGATCATCATTGTTTTTTCTTTAATTTTCGGAAAAAAACGAAAATTTCTCGATGATTACCATTTTTTTTTTTTTTTTTTCGTTTTTTCATTGGAAACCTTGATATTTCCTGCAAGTCCTCTGAAATTTTCAGAATGGGATTATTCTTTTTTCTATTTTTTTTTTTTTCAATTAAAAAAATAATTTTTTTTAACTCAGCTTGTTTCTTATAATACCACTCTGGGGATTTATAAGAATATAGAGAGAACGTCAAAGTTAAAAAAAATAATAATAAATTAAATTGAAAGTGGTAATCATCGAAAGATTTTTAATATTTTTCGAAAAAGTAAGAAAAAAGAATAGAAGATAGTTCTGAATGTTTTTTTTTTACATTATTTTTGAAAATGATTTTTAATGTCGAAAGGATTATTAGAGAGCACAGATCAAATCGCAAATTGGTTGCCATAACATAACAATTCTTCCTTGTTTATGTTGAGAATAACAATTAATTAACAAATTAAACTTATTTAGCACACTACACAAAACTATTGTTATTTGACATCAATTTTTTTTTCATGAAAGAAACGTTTTTTTACAGTAAGTCATGGCACCGAACATATATTAGATGGAAGTGCCATTCGCTAGTGTTCACTCGAGCCACCGCGGCGCTGCCTGAATCGGCTGATACAGGCAGCGCTGCGGTGGCTCAAGTGAACAATTTTTTTAATTGAAAAAAAAAAATAGAAAAAAGAATAATCCCATTCTGAAAATTTCAGAGGACTTGCAGAAAATATCAAGGTTTCCAATGAAAAAACGAAAAAAAAAATAAAAAATGGTAATCATCGAGAAATTTTCGTTTTTTTCCGAAAATTAAAAAAAAAACAATGATGATCGGTCTAAATAATTTTTTCAAATATTTTTCTAAAAAGTACATTTAAAAACAAAAATTTTGAAAAAAAAGTCATTCCGATAAGCCAATTTTTGAAAAAGTTATGGACATTTGAAAAATAAATAGCCATTTTTTTTTAATTCATAAGATTTGAATGTCATTTTTTTTTTTTTAACTTTGATGTTCTCTCTACATAATTATAAATCCCTAGAGTAGTATTATAAGAAATAAGCTGAGTGCAAAAAAAAATTTTTTTTCAAATTGAAAAAAAAAATAGAAGAGAAAATCTCCCCACTCTGAAAATTTCAGACATCTTACAGAAAATATCACGGTTTCTAATAAAAAAAAGAAATTAAAAATTAGAAATGGTAATCATCGAGAAATTTTCGTTTTTTTCCGAAAATTAGAAAAAAAACAACGAAGATAGCTCTGAATCATTTTTTTAAATATTTTTCTGAAAAGTACATTTAAAAACGAAAATTTTGAAAAAAAAAACATCCCGATAAGGCAATTTTTAAAGAAGTTATGGACATTTGAAAAATCAATAGCCATTTTTTTTTAATTCATGAGATTTGAATGTCATTTATTTTTTTTTTTAACTTTGACGTTCTCTCTACATAATTATAAATCCCTAGAGTAGTATTATAAGAAATAGGCTGAGTGAAAAAAATTTTTTTTTTTTAATTGAAAAAAAAATAGAAGAAAAAATTTCCCCACTCTGAAAATTTCAGAGAACTTACAGAAAATATCAAGGTTTCTAATAAAAAAAAAAATTAAAAATTAAAAATGGTAATCATCGAGAAATTTTCGTTTTTTTCCGAAAAGTTGAAAAAAAACAATGAAGATAGCTCTGAATCATTTTTTTAAATATTTTTCTGAGAAGTACATTTAAAAACGAAAATTTTGAAAAAAAAAACATCCCGATTCGTCAATTTTTGAAGAAGTTATGGACATTTGAAAAATAAAAGGCCATTTTTTTTGAAATATTCATAACTTTTTATCGGTTTCGTAAAAAAATCTGAAAAAATTCTGAAAAATCTTTTTCATAGGGTAGAAAAAAATAAAAAAGTTTCAGCCAAATCGAAAGGGGTCAGGTTTTAAAGTGGTCGATTTGGCGTGGAATGCCCCATATACAGTACTGAGCAATTGAAGTGGGATTTTTTTGAGAGCCTGTATTTTTGCCAAAAAAAATCGAATTTGGAAAAACCTCGATATATGGTAGATCGGAAATTTCATCAGCTTTCGATTGCGACCACGCTCGTCGCGATCGGTCAAGAATTGCGGGCGTGGGAGGCAAAAAGGTGGGGGAGTGCAAAATCGGGCCTCCCGCAAGTGTCGGGATTTTACGGTTACGAGTGCCCCAGAGGCTCTGTGCGGTATCAAACGAAAGGGTATCACTCAGAGATGAAAAAAAGTTGCATGAGAATCGAATGCCCACCCCCCGAGGGAGGGGTGGTGCCAAAAGGGTGAAACGGTATGTTGGGCATAATGAGAAAAGGGTTCGTCCAATCGGGTTAATTTTTTTTCGAGAATCATTTTTTTTGAGTTCTCCGTGACCCTGTGAAAAAAAACCTGAGAAAAACCGCCCCTGAAATGAAAATTCACGTGTCCCGCCGGAACACATTTTCATTCGCGAGCATTTTTTGCATCGAAAAACTCGACAAAAAATTTTTTCGATTACGCCTCATTAAAAAAGACATTTCAACGAATGAAGTCGTATTTTTTCATATTTTTCCTATGCCTGGTTCATCTCAACGAGGCATTTGAAAAACGCGTTGCGAATCGAGATTCTTTCGATGGTCGTGGCTTTCCACAATGGATGAGTACCACTGTTGAGGCTGTTTTCGATCAGTCGTATTCCCATCCCTACCATTTTTTCACGAGCCAATCAAAAGACTTCATGGGACTCAGAATATTTTCGATATCTCGTGTTCGTGCTGGAGCGCGTACCATGGAGAGAGACTCCCGTGTCGCTATCCAGAACTTGGAATATTTTTGCGACAAAATTTTGCTTCCTCCCGCCAATCGAGTGACTTTTTGGCGTATTTTCCGAAACTTTTAGTTTTATTAGGCGTAAAGTAACGAAGATTTATATGCAATAAATTACAATACATTTTTAAAACGTAGATTTATTTGCATGATGAAAAAATAAAGGAATTTGTTTTTCCCTGATTATTTTTCAGGTAAAAATGCATGATGGCATGATTATTAATTTAATTGCAAACAAGAATTTTTAAACGTTGCAACAAATTGGTAGCCCTGAAAAGGACCCTTTTAGTTTGATTAGGCATAAAGTAACGAAGATTTATATGCAATAAATTACAATACGTTTTTAAAACGTAGATTTATTTGCATAATGAAAAAATTAAGAAATTTCTTTTTCTCTGATTATTTTTCAGGTAAAAATGCATGATGGCACGATTATTAATTGTATTGCAAACAAGAATGTTCAAACGTTAAAAAAAATTAGTAGCCCTGAAAAGGACCGTTTATTTTTTCTTTCTCGTTTTCATCGAGTTGATTTGCAAAATTTTCAATAACTCGGGGATCGAATTTTCCTATAAAAATGTTCGATACCTCGCGCGAAGTGGAAGAGTGCGATCAAAAAATAATTCTCGCAGCATACCGTGCTCGTCTCGAAATTTCTTTTTTTTTATTATCTTTCATCGAGCATAGAGTTTCCCCAAGTACAAAATAATTTTTGGCACTGAAAAAAGCCATTGCATTTTATTAAATTCGATCGCGTCGATCCACAAAATTCATAAAGTCGTCATCGCCGGTCTGAATGTGCTGAAAAAAACATAAATTTGGAATACCTAAAAACATCCATTTTTATCTGCGAAGAGTTGTATTACGTTGAAAAATTTTAATGGCTCTGAAAAGGGCCGATTTTTATCTCGAGGCGTCGTGGCATCGAGTTTTGAGATGAATCTATCGCTGATTCATTCCACGTGGAGTGGGGAGAGAGATGCAGACACGTCAGGCAGCGCGAGGTGACTGGAACAAGAGCCATGCGCGCCATGGCTTTATATACACTAAAGCCAAGCGGTGGCGCATCCTGATTGGCCCGTGAAGCTAGGAAGGGGGTGGCTGTGCGTACCGAGCCTCTGATTGGCCAGATGACAAGCTCCAGCATGTCTTTTGCCTATTCTTGCGAAATCAAAGATTTTTAAGGACTTAGCAAATTTTCGCGACAAAATTTTGCTTCCCCGCGCCAATCGAGCGACTTTGGCGTATTTCACGAAACTTTTCGTTCATTTGACGTAAAGTAAAGAACAATTCTATGCAATAAATTACAATATGTTTGTACAACGCAGATTTGCATGTTCAAAAAATTGAAAAATTTCTTTTTTCCTGATTTTTTTTTGGTCAAATTTTATGATAGCATGATTATTTATTTTATTGCAAACAAGAATGTGCAAACGTTGAAAAGAATTGGTAGCCCTGAAAAGGGCCGTTAATTTTTTCTTTGTTGTTTTCATTGAGTTCATTTGCAGAAAGTTTAATCACCGAGTAATTTCGATACCTTCCACGAAGTGGAAAAGTATCGAAAAATTCAATCACAGAGTTATTGAACTTTCTGCAAATGAACTCAATGAAAACAACAAAGAAAAAATTAACGGCCCTTTTCAGGGCTACCAATTCTTTTCAACGTTTGCACATTCTTGTTTGCAATAAAATAAATAATCATGCTATTATAAAATTTGAGCAAAAAAAATCAGGAAAAAAGAAATTTTTTAATTTTTTGAACATGCAAATCTGCGTTGCATCAACATATTGTAATTTATTGCATATAGAATTATTCTTTACTTTACGCTAAATGAACGAAAAGTTTCGTGAAATACGTCAAAGTCGCTCGATTGGCGCGAGGAAGCAAAATTTTGTCGCGAAAATTTGCCAAGTCCTTAAAAATCTTTGATTTCGGAAGAATAGGCAAAAGACATGCTGGAGCTTGTGATCCACAAGCTCCAGCAAGCTTGTGATCCACAAGCTAGGGGGATGGCTGTGCCATCCCCTTCCTAGCTTCACGGGCCAATCAGAATGCGCCACCGCTTGGCTTTAGTGTATATAAAGCCGTGGCGCGCATGGCTCTTGCTCCAGTCGCCTCTCGCTGCCCGACGTGTGCGCATCTCTCTCCCCACTCTACGTTAATTGAATCAGCGGTGGATCATCTCGCAACTCGATGCCTCGAGATGAAAATCGGCCCTTTTCAGAGCCATCAAAATTTTTCAACGTAATACAACTGTCTGCAGTCAAAAATTGATGTTTTTAGGTATTCCAAATTTATGTTTTTTTCAGCACATTCAGAGCGACGATGACGACTTTACGGATTTTGTGGATCGACGCGATCGAATTTAATAAAATGCAATGGCTCTTTTCAGTGCCAACAATTATTTTGTACTTGGAAAACTCTATGCTCGATGAAAGAAAAAAAAAAAATCGAGACGAGCACGGTATGCTGCGAGAATTATTTTTTGCTCGCACTCTCTTCCACTTCGCGCGAGGTATCGAACATTTTTATAGAAAAATTCGATCCGAGTTATTAAAAATTTTGAAAATCAACTCGATGAAAACGAGATAGATAAAATAAACGGTCCTTTTCAGGGCTACTAATTTTTTTCAACGTTTGAACATTCTTGTTTGCAATACAATTAATAATCATGCCATCATGCATTTTTACCTGAAAAATAATCAGGGAAAAAGAAATTTCTTTATTTTTCCACCATGCAAATAAATCTACGTTTTAAAAATGTATTGTAATTTATTGCATATAAATCTTCGTCACTTTACGCCTAATAAAACTAAAAGTTTTGCAAAATACGCCAAAAAGTCGCTCGATTGGCGGGAGGAAGCAAAATTTTGTCGCAAAAATATTCCAAGTTCTGGATAGCGACACGGGAGTCTCTCTCCATGGTACGCGCTCCAGCACGAACACGAGATATCGAAAATATTCTAAGTCCCATGAAGTCTTTTGATTGGCTCGTGAAAAAATGGTGGGGATGGGAATACGACTGATCGAAAACAGCCTCAACAGTGGTACTCATCCATTGTTGAAAGCCACGACCATCGAAAGAATCTCGATTTGCAACGCGTTTTTCAAATGCCTCGTTGAGATGAACCAGGCATAGGAAAAATATGAAAAAAATACGACTTCATTCGTTGAAATGTCTGTTTTAATGAGGCGTAATTGAAAAAATATTTTGTCGAGTTTTTCGATGCAAAAAATGCTCGCGAAGGAAAATGTGTTCCGGCGGGACACGTGAATTTTCATTTCAGGGGCAGTTTTTCTCAGGTTTTTTTTCGCAGGGTCACGGAGTACTCAAAAAAAATGATTCCCGAAAAAAAATTAACCCGATTGTACGAACCCTTTTCTCATTATGCCCAACATACCGTTTCACCCTTTTGGCATCACCCCTCCCTCGGGGGGTGGGGGATTCGATTCTAATGCAACTTTTTTTCATCTCTGAGTGATACCCTTTCGTTTGATACCGCACAGAGCCTCTGGGGCACTCGTAACTCTAAAATCCCGACACTCGCGGGAGGCCCGATTTTGCACTCCCCCACCTTTTTGCCTTCCACGCCCGCAATTCTTGACCGATCGCGACGAGCGTGGTCGCAATCGAAAGCTGATGAAATTTCCGATCTACTATGTATCGAGGTTTTTCCAGATCCGATTTTTTTTGGCAAAAATACAGGCTCTCAAAAAAATCCCACTTCAATTGCTCAGTACTGTATATAAAAGCAACTATTTTTTGTTTTTCGAAGAAACGCATTAAATACTTTCGGGAAGATGAAAAAAGATGCCTGTTAAAATTAGAGCTCTTAATAAAAATATTTAGAGGTCCCTCATCGCATATATTTATTTCCCATTTAAATAACACGGGGAAAAAAAATTCAAACTTTGACATTTTGTATATCTCAGCTTCAAGTCAATGCACCAAAATAAGCAACACATATTCTTATAGAGAATTGAACGCTCTACAAAAAAGACCTCCTATGATTTTTCGATAAACTCACTCCTTCAAAAGTTATTCAAGGTTAAATTTAAATATGGAGTAAATTTCACTTTTTGTTTTAGTTTCCGGCAAAATGTTGAAACTTGCTACTGAATGTCGTAAAATCTTTCCTGAAACAAAAGTTCAAATTGCATTAACATAAATTTCTTATTTTTTAGAGAAATTACCAACGTAAGCTCACCCATATTCCGAGTCTAATATACATATATATTAGAACGTGAGTAATTTTTGAAGGAGAAAGTTTATCGAAAAATCATAAGAGATCTTTTTTTTAGAGCGTTCAATTCTCTACAAGAATATGTATCGTTCACTTTGGTGCATTGACTTGAAGCTGAGATATAAAATGTCAAAGTTTGAAAATTTTTTTCCCCGTGTTATTTAAATGGGAAATGAAAATATGCGAAGAGGGACCTCTAAATATTTTTATTAAGAGCTCTAATTTTAACAGGCATCTTTTTTTACTTTCCTGAAAGTATTTAATGAGTTTCTTCGAAAAACAAAAAATAGTCGCTTTTTTTTAATCAGTTTAATATATATATATTAATTACATTCAAGGAAATGTTTTTTTTACTGAAAAATATGTATTTGAATGAGGTTAATTATTAAACATGTTTAAAGTTCGATATTCAAATAGATAGAATGTAAACAAATATCAACTAATAAACTTACTCGAATGTCGTTCGAGTGAAACCTATCGTTTAAAATATGGACTTGAGGATTTTTCACAGCCCCATCTCTCTTTCGAGAGATAGTGAAGACCGTGTACTACATTGGCTGTTAATTTTGTTTTTTAATGCCAATCATTTCGCACTCTATCATCTTTCCATTTGGTATAATGTGTTGGATCTCGAAATTGAGAAATGAAATTGTCCAGCATCGACGAACCTGGGAAAGTTATAGGCGTTACCCGGGTAATTCATTTGCACGAGAGCACTTCAGTGGTAGCCACCTGGCGGATTTTTGGGACACTGGCAAACCTGCAAATATGATCTTAAGGGGATTCAACATAAAAATGTATTTGAATTAATTACATTTTTTTTTTTTGTGAAATCGAAAAATGCTGATCTAATTTATCATAATATACAGCCTCGGCAAAAAGGATTAAGCACCTATATTTGTTTACGTTAGTCCTGAATTTTAATAAATTATGTAACCTAAGAAGTATTTTGCATTTTTCAACGCCGTGATTTCTTCATTGAGAAAAGCTTCTCGTGTTGCATTTTTTACGAGTTCTTTTTATATTTTCCCTGACAAATATTTAATTCTCTGACAATCCCTTGACTACCCTGACACTTAAAAAATTCCTGGAAACTTCCAGGTTTTCTCTAACGGTGGCCACTCTGTAGAACGACACATGAGCGTAATCGAAAATTTTTGCTCACTAAGGGGTTATATACAGTCAAGATTTTCAAAAAATTGACTGTTTTAAACATTTCATTTTCGTAATGTACAAATACTTAAGTATGTCCACAGAAAATTTCATGTCAATCCGACAAATATTTTCAAAGTTTTAGGGATATTTGAAAACCCGTAATTAATATGAGTAAAAAAAATTGAAACTTTTTTTGCGAAGCCGTCATTTTGTTAGAAATAAATATTCTGCTCATTTCTCCGATTAAATACTAGATTATACCTTATATTAACGAAATCATTTTTGTTTTTATTTTATTTTTGATGATCCAGTCCAGAGATATCGTGCTCACCGTAAGACGCCTTTTTTTAGAGAACCTCCCGAAGATCGGCTACAGCGGCTTCAAGAATTATCATTGAAAAAAAAAATCAGGATAAAGTTAAAAGTTACAAAAATATGTATACAAATTTTTACGTTATTAAATTAAAATGACTTTCCGTGTAATAAATTCTTGAAAAATTGCTTTTTACAATCTTTTGACTGCGTATAACTCCTTAAGTTCAACGTTTCGAAGTTCTTCTTGTATATAAGTAATGCCCAAAAAATATGGGCTGAGTCTCATTAACCCCTTGACTGGTGAGCTCGCCATATGACGGGCTGTCGGAAAAAATGCGTTATATACGAAATTTCTTAGAATTTCAGAACTAAAAACCGTAATCGGGGGTTTTCGGGATCGCTGATTACGAGCCTGCACTTCAAATTTAGAAATTCAAGATGGCGGATCTAATATGGCGGACCAAAAATGCAAAGTCATTTGACGAGAGCGAAACGTTGGTACTCGGGACTTTTTGAGGTCCCTGATTACGAATCAGCACAAAAAACTTAACATTTCAAAATGACGGATCCAATATGGCCGACCAAAAATGCAAAAAGTTGTTTGATGTGAGCAAAAATTGGTGCTCGGGGGTTTTCGAGGTCCCTGATTACGAATCTGCACTCAAAATTTAGAAATTGAATACATATTTATTTCTCACCTCCAGCATTAGTTCGCAATTTTTATACGATCCACTCTCCAGATTCGCTCTCGTCAAATGATTTTTTGCATTCTTGGTCAGCCATATTGGATCCGCCATTTTGAATTTTTAAATTTCGAGTGCAGATTCATAATCAGTGACCCCAAAAGCCCCGGAGAAACAAATTTCAAGTTGATAGTCAGAAAAAAATTGTCTACCAGTGAAGGGGTTGCGAGTTAACATCGAAGTCTTGTACCGGCAAGCGCAAACCCAGACGTGGATTGCAAAAAAAAGGTGGAATATTCAGATTGCGCTGTCCAATATGGGACAAAACAGATAAAAATGACTAGTAGTCCTCTAAATCGAAGAAAATCAGAAAAAAATATAACACCTTGGGAAGAAGGAAAATTAATACGGTTTTTGTTAAAAAATTGGACAATAATCTTCTTCCTCTTAGCGGTCAGAATAGAACAAGGTAATCGTTTAGTATGAGCCAAAAAATGTCAAATTTTATCTGAAGAAGATTGGTTTGAAATAATATTATGCAACAATTCAAACTTTTGAGTAGGGATGATTAACCTATTATTCTGTATCGAACGACGTTTTTTGTCTATTGTTTAAAGAAAACCGTACACTAATATTTAAAAATCTTTCCGAGGTGTTGCAATTTTTTGTTGTCGTAATTTTCTTCGTCGAACGAGATTCAGCTCACTTTTTTTGAGCGTTTTAAGCAAGAACAACTTCCCAGATAGAACACTGACGTATATTATACGTATATTAGACGTTGCCAGATACGTATATAATGCGTATTTAGTACGTATACTGAAGAGCTAAATGTCCGGCTAATCTCCGTATAATATATGTATATTCTACATATGTAAACGGTATATTTTACGTATACAAGACGTCGAAAATACGTAGAATACAAACGGAGAATATAAACAAATTATACGGACACTAGCATATATATATACGATGAAAATCAGTTCTATATATTCACAATTGATAGTTCCTGAGTGTCAAGTAACGAAAAAAGAATTTTTGAAAAAAAAAAATTTTGCCCCCAGTGGGATTTGAACCCGCGACCCTTGTTTTTAGGCATATCCTCAAATTGAACATGAATTAAATTTAAAAAAAAATAGATAATTTTGAATTTCATGAATTTTTCCGACCGCTTTAGTTTCTTGCATATTCGCGGACCTTAGAATATGTACGAGACCTGACTGGGATCTGAAACCTACCTATCTATTGAGCCTAACGAACAACCTACGGCTGGGACGCTAACCACTACACCACCGACTACTTATGGTATTCTGATGTAAATATCATATCTATAGAACACAGGCCGAGAACAATCACGTGCCAAAATCGTAGTGAGAATTTATTTTCATTACCCGAAGGCCGTTTTTGGTTCGACTTGTCTTTTAACTAAATTAAAAACTAAAATATTGAATCAGATGAATAATAATAACAATTATAATAATAAATAGTATTATTTCCAAAATTAAAAAGGTCGGAGACCACGGGATATGTGGTAGGCTAATTTTAGTTCTATTTTAAATAAACTCATAAAAACACAAAAATAATAATAATAAACAATAATAAATATTATTATTATTGTTATTAAAAAAAATTATTGCTCTCAATCGTAGAAATCGGTTTTTATTCTTAAATAACAATAATATTAAATGATAATATACTCACTGAACGTATAATATTCGTATATGTATTAAACGTTCATTGAATAGCTTCAGATTTAAGAATCGCAATCGTAAGATAATAAATATATATTATATGTATATGAGATGTACAAATTGCCACCGAGATATGTAGAAAAAAACAAGTCCAATATACGTATATATATACTATATACGTATATTGGATGTGTTTTTATCTGCAGTATCTCGGTGGAATGTTGTACATTTCATATATATATATATAATATATGTTAATAATAATATATGTCATATACAGATAATATATGTTACATACAATATAAGTTAATTAAAGCTATTCAATGAACGTATAATATACGTATATTATACGTTCACTGAACAGCTTTAGATTTAAGAATCCCAATCGCAAGATAATTAACATATATTATATGTATATGAGATGTACAAAATTCCACCGAGATATGTAGTAAAAAAGATGTCCAATATACGTATATTATACGTCATTTGTCTTTATCGTAAAGTACATGTTTCTCGTAGGTGACACGACATTTGATCACGGACAAAATATCACACGACAAAATATCACACGACAAAATATCACCGCGATAAAATATCACACGACAAAATATCACACGATAAAATATCACCGTGACAAAATATCACACGACAAAATATCACCGCGACAATATACCACAATCCCAGTCAACGAACAAAACATTATTAATAAAAAAATATCACACTATATACTATTTTTTTTTAACTGCCGGTTACAGAGTACCACGGAGGTGGTCATCACACAACTTCGCGCAGGTTGTGAGGTTGCTCGACCACGTCGCCGAAATTATCGCGATTACGACGCACGGTTGAAGCGTGTTGTTCTGGAGTACAATCGCGAAAAAATTGTGGGGTATTTGCAACAGATCGCACACAATGTTACTTTGTAAAAAAAAAAGAGAAACCGTTGTATATAATGCCACTTTTCTTCAAATATAGTTTTTTGGTTTGGATTTTTTTAAGTACGATCGCGAAAAAATGGTGGGGTATTTGCAACAGTATTCTTAAAATATATTCTTGTTGTATTATATTCTTAAAATTGTATTCTTAAAATATATATTTTTGGTACATTGTAAGACAGATAGCGCGTACTGATTTTTTGTGTTGCGTTCTCCATTCTGTTTTGTTTTACCATTTGTTCGTGTTTGTGATTATGATCATTGACCAGGATTGTGATATTTTGTCGTGTGATATTTTGTCGTGTGATCATATGTCATGCAACCGTTTCGTATACTTATAATAGATGTATATAATTCGATGTCAAATGCTTATTGTATAATATACGTAAATTATACGTATATGAAATTCTTTCACTATTATCAATAAATAGACCTAAAATATACGTTCAGTATACGTATAATACAGGTATATCATAGACGTATACATATTATATACATATATACCTGTAATATACGTATAATATACGTCAGTGTTCTATCTGGGTTTGAATTGTTATAGGCAACAAGCAAAAATTTTCTATCGTGGTTATATGTCATTCCACTAAATGACAACCGCACACTGGATACCTTAAACAAACCTACAAATGCTATTCGCGTTAGTAACGTACTGTGTTGTATCTACAGTACCTCCTCGATATAAGAGTCTTCGATATAAGAGCCTTCCTCTCCGTTCCGCTTGAGCGAGTCTTATTGCTTCCCCCACTCCTACGCCGTGCGAGCCCCTATATCGAGTTCTATACTGATGAAGCGATTCTCGAACTTCGCAGGTGGAAGTGGGGGAACGCTGCGACGACGAATTTCTCGGAATTCACTTACCCTAACCACCCTAGAGTGCTCTTATACAGGGTGTCCCAGGAATGCAAATCAATACCATCAGAGTCGATGCGTGACGTAATATCGAGTAGAAAAGTCATTTGCCATTTTTTGATATTTTAAATCCCTGAATTGTTATTAATTTTTTTAATCAGCCAATGAGATGTGCCAATTTACCGTGCCCACACGGAAGAGTGCGAGGGTAGATATGGTGGGATCACGGCTCATCTCAATGAGCGCATCTCATTGGCTGATTTAAAAAATTAATAACATTTCAGGGATTCAAAATATCAAAACATGGCAAAGGACTTTTCTACTCGATATTACATTACGAATCTACCCCCACCATATTGACCTTCACCCTTAGGACACTCTGTAGCGAGAAGGTACTGTATTCGGGAAATTCTTGGTACATACAACTCAGTTTTAAGACACTCAAGGTTTGAGATACTAAAAAAACTTCCCGGAACAAAAAATCCGCTACTAACGCGCAAAAAGATAAGTGCCTGATACTTTTGGCCAAGGTTGTATACAACGGATGAAGAGATTGAATGGATGGGAATTTTAATGAATTACGTTTTTGAGAAATAATTGTACAATATACTTTAAACAGACATATGTTTTAACGGATGCAAATTATAGTCGATTAAAATAAAAGGCATTAAATGCAGAAATTTACTATAGCTTCAACTATATCTTTATTCAGGGTGAAGGAAAATTAATTAGCAGCGAGTAGTTTTTTTCATGAACTAATTAATAAATATATTTGAGGTAAATATTGCCCGATTGCAGTTGCTGTTGCTGGAAATAATTTTTTAAAATTCAAATAAGAAAACGATCAAACGAACGATAATAGAACTTACGACTAGATCTTTTTTCTGGTTCCGCGTGAAATAACATCGACGAAATTTTGGTTTGACGATATCACGCGTTTTCTGGAATTTAAAGGTACTTACTTGGGGTGATATTTCACCGAATATCACAATCGCGAGGGTTGAGCAGATGACAGCGACAAGGCCAGAAGTAAGATCATCGAGAAGTATCGTGAAGAGAGAATTTACGAGAACGTTTGAGAACAATATAGAACATAGTAGATAATTGCCGTGATTACGCACCGGCTGTATCGTTCTCGCGTATTGTTTTTCCTACGTTAAAATAATTGCTATCATCAATATTTAAAAAAAATTCAATTCGCATATTCCATTGAGCCATGGTTTAATACGGATGTCACTAAAAGTATTATTATTATTATTATTATTATTATTATTATTTATTATTTATTATTATTATCATTATTATTATTTATTATTATTATTATTATTATTATTATTATTATTATTATTATTATTACACTAATGGAAAAAATTGAAGGAATAAAAAATGTCCTCAATTTTTAGTGGTTTTTAACAATGCTGTATCTCGATCAAAAATAGTCGTATCGAGGTCTAAAAAAAAGTATTTTGAAGCTTCAAGTTTCTAGTTTTCAGATCTTTCCACACAAAAAATTGCGCAGCTACAGGTTTCACGCAATCCTGAGAAGTACCGAGAAAAAAAATTGGCAAATTTGTATCACTTTTATTTTGGCTGCAATTAAGGTAAATGTCCCAAAACCTGACCATCTAAGAGGCGATGAAAAAGTTAACTTGTTTTTCGCGTTCAAAAATAAACTATTTTCTATAACAACTATGACTATTGGAAAGCTTGAAGTCTCAAGTTTCCAAAACACAGGGTATAGTTGTTGCTATAATTAGTCGTTTATTCATAATAACCGAAAATACTGAGAAATGTAAATGTACCAGTACCCGACCACCCGTTTTTCTATATGACCCAATATCCGACCACACATTATGACCCTATAACCGACCGCTCATCTCTATGGTGGGGGAAAGGGAGGGGGTGAATTGAGAAAAATGCGTCGCTGCTCAGAGAATGTGTCACTGAAATTTTGAGGTTATGCACGAATAATATACATGTCAGCAGATGTCCGGTTACTGGGACTGACCATAGTCGCGAGCAAGTACCGATATCCGGGCATATGGTCGGTTATCGGTACAAGATACATTTCGTATGTACCAATAACCGGACATGAAAATCAAGTACTTAAAAAGCATTTTTGGCTAATTGAGACAACATGATCAAATTAGTGGTATCTTTCCGAATAAAAACAACTAAGGCTCAGTTCGAAAATAATAAAAACCACTTCGAAATAGCTTCAATAAGATATCGCGATTCCTTAGTACTTCAGCTTAGATAATGGCTTCCGTGCCCCGAATAGTACGCGTGCTGTCATATTTATCCAAAATTAAATTACAGATAATTCTTGAACTATTAAAAGTAGTGTTATATACGTAGATTATATGAATCCTGGATATCAAATCAATTCACAGTTTAAGATTTCTCTTAAGTGAACGCTTAACTTGCTGATATATTGGTTCAAATGGTTGGGTACTGGGACGTGGTCGGGTATTGGGACATTTACCTTACTTGAAAAATTTGTTTCCAGCTAAACCATTACATGAACTGGATAGCTTGTTTATTTAGCGACAATTTGCTCGCTGCGATCATTTTTCGGTGAGATATCGGACTTTTAATGAAAAAAGATCCTTTTGTGTTTGATCATTGATATCTCAGCAACGAATGATCGAACAGAAATCAGAAGGGGCGTTTCACAAACTTGAATGAATGCTCTACAAGGATTGATGATGGTTTTTTGAATAAATTTTTTTTCCATCCTTGCCATGACTTTGAAAAAACAGGAGAAAAAGGGTTATTTATGGTTTTTTAGAAAATCAACGGCCAAATTAAAAATATTGACAAAACGACTAATGTTGAGCGTGATTTTTACAGCTCAATACATACAAGTCAATTTTTTTGCTGAAAGATCTGAAAACTAGAGACTTGAAGCTACAAAATGCTTTTTTTAGATACGACCATTTTTTACTGAGATACAGCATTGTTAAAAACCACTAAAAATTTAGGAAATTTTTTTGTTCCTTTAATTTTTTCCACTAGTGTATTATTACTATTATTATAGATTAATTTATATATTTTTTCAACCTTTTCGGTACCGGTGTTGCACAAAATTTTCAATTCCGTTCGGTCCATAGCCATTAGGCCCAAATTCAGTCCAGAGAAGAGCGCCGAAAAGCTAAGACACGTTAAAATGATAAGGATACTCAGCCAAAGAGGTAGGAGCTTTTCGTAGGTGCTTATCTGAAAAAAATTGTGCACGTGATGTTTATCGATCATTTTGACAGGTTACAGAAACCATTTTTTTTTGCCAATAACGTGTATTAATTTATCAACCTTCAATTTTGAAAGTGTGGTCGTCAAGATTAGACTTGTATTTGTCGAAATACTCACTGTATTATAACTCTCGGTTCCCTGATGCTTGAAAAGTTCATCGCTGTTTTCTTGACCATCGCCATAAATTACCTGCTTGACGCAAACGAAATATGGCGAACCGAGTGGCAAAATTACGTCAATCAGCGCCGTGTATTTCTCTACATCTCTGACCTATTTGAGGTAAACAAAAATAAAAAATCTTCGTTCAATTAAAACAGTAATAGAGTAGCGCCATTTCTCGGAAATCGCTTAAAATTTTGATAAGGGTGTTTGAAAAAAAAAACAGAATTTTATGGAATTTAAAGAAGTCATTGGAATTTAAGAAAAATTATACTAGTCACAGACTGCTCTACTTGCCTGAAAAATGGCAATCCCATCGAATGAATCATTTCGGAATAATAAATTTTAAATAAGAAATCAAATTTTAATTTAGATTTTTTGAATCAGAAATACACACTCGTCTGGACATGAACTTGAACTTTTTGATACAACTTTTTGAACTACTTTGATACAAAGAACTCAAACATTTTGTTTTTCACGAGGGTGGGGATCGAAGAGTCGACTAACCAATATTTCGAACAGCCGAAAACCCGAATTTCACGATTACGAGCGTTCGAATAACGAAGTGCCGAAATCCCGAACGCCAGTAAAGCGAAAGCGGAGAGAGCCGCCCCATGCGTAAGAGAGAGAGAGAGATGCGCCTCCTCTCTCTCTTACGCATGGGACGGCTCCCTCGACTTTCTCTTTTCCGGCGATCGGGATTTCGGCGCTTCGTTATTCTAACGCTCGTAATCGTAAAATTCGGGATTTCGGCCGTTCGAAATATTGGTTAGTCGACTCTTCAACCCCCACCCGGCATATTTGTTTAGTGCATTAATAGCGTACCGTAAAACGGGGCTACTTTAACTTGGGGGGTAACTTTGACAGTTCTTAGGGCTATCTGACAGAGCGCCAAAATGCGGTATAAACGTGTGCGCAGTGAACCCACGTGAGCTTGTCTGGCGGAAGATGTCCGAACAATCGATGATGCCGCAAGAAGGCATCCTCGGTTACATCTGTAAGGCCCGAATATCAAGTCATAAGTCCTATCTTAAGATCTTACTTTCCATCGAACTCAAGTTGGAACTTAAGATTGAATTTAAGTTCCAATTTAAGATGAATCGTAAGTTTGAACTTAAGTGTTATTACAAGTTCATACTTTAGTGCAACCTTGAGATCGGTCTTAAGTTCAAACTGAAATTTGATTTGACGTTTGATCTTAAGATCCACCTTGAGCTTGAACTCAAGTTAATTATTTTGACAACTAATTTCAAAAATACCGTCAAGGGACGCCGAGAGAGAAGTTCGATCGAACTTAGGTTCGAGCTCAAGATGGATCTTAATATCAAACTTATTCAAATCAAGTAAACTTGGTTTGAACTTCGATCTGAAGTTCGCACTAAAGTTTGAACTTCAGTACGAACTTATAATGACGCAAGTTCAAACTTAAGATTCATTAAATTGGAATTAAAGTTCGATCTTAAGTTCCAACCTGAATTCGATGGAAAGTTTGATCTTAAGATCGATCTTAAGATAGAACTTATAAGTAAAAATTCAGGCCTGAGTGTGATTTCCTCACTGAGAAAAAAAATCGTTAAAACAACTAAATTGGTTTAGTTGATGTATATAAGTCGATTGATTTAACTAAAATTTGGTTACACTAGATGAAGATTAGTCCGTTCATGGAAATATTGATATTTTTTTATTTAAATCAGCTAAATCCGTACAATCAAATTTTTTGTTCAACGGACTGGAAATATTTGTTTGTTTCTACTTGATTCAAATATATTTTCATTATGTATTTGTTTGAATTCAAGTTACCAAAGTATCTAAACAATTTTGTTGAAAATAACAAATATTTTTTGTATCCAATCGGATTGAAATATTTAAGAAAAGAAAATTTTTGTTGAAATGAATGTATATACTTTAGTCAACATTATTTTTTAAAGTAACTAATAATTTGGATGGACGGATTCTTTTGTTATGTGATTCAACTAAACTGCATCGATCGCGTACTATGGATCAATTGGTGATATCAATGCCGAAGAAAATCATTTAATAATTTAATTTGGTCGGTACAACTATTATGATTTTGTTATCCATAAGGCCAAAATCGGTTGCTTTTCACACTACATTTACACTCAGCAAAGTTAATAGTCAAATCAAATAAATAAATTCAGTTAACTCCGAATTGGTTGACTCCATTATTCAACCCTGGTATAGTTTTAGTAACGGAATGTTTATTAGAGTTGACAAAATAAATGATTCGGTATACTAATATAAACAGTTGACTTCATACAATTTATTCAAGCTGTCATACAGTTAATTTTAGTTACCATGCATTATCGGAACTGGATAAAAATGGTGACCTGACTGATTTATTGTTGAAACAACTAAAGTTGATATGTTGTGATAACTAAATGACATTTTTTGTTACAATCCAATTCTGCATCGCTTCAATCCACGTAAATCGTTCAGAGAACTGAATAATCTATTGGATAGCCTATACAATGGGTTCTTTTTTCTTAAGTTGATTCAACCGAACCGATCGTTAGATGAACGATAAATGTGCATCAACCTAACTCTCATATTTAGTTCATCAAATCATCGGTTACATTCAAGTTTCTCAATAATCGTAACAAATTCATCCGTTGAATTCGATAAAATTTATATTGTACGCATAACATCAGAGGTTGAGCGAACGAGGAAAATTATATTCGATTAACTTAAAACACAGGTTTCACACTGAGAAAAAAAATGTTTTCATGAACTACATTGGCGGTCAAATACGTTCAAACGAATATTTAGTTGGTACAATTCAATATTTTTTGCCTGAATAATCTTTTTGTCAACCGAAGGGCAGAATTATTCGAGAAACTAATTATTTAGTTAGACGAAATAAATGTTTAGCTGAACGTATTTGACCGCCGATTTAGTTCATTCAAACATTTTTTTTCTCAATGCGCCTTTAGTACCAGATTATCGATCAGAATAATTTCCATTAGACTATTTCTGTTATAACATAGAACTTTCGAATACTTAAGGCCGAGATGCTGTGGCGTCTCTTAAAATGTCACATATCAATTATAAACTGAGAAAAATTTTGTTTGGATGAACTGAATCGTTAGTCGCATACGGACGACCAAATATTTATTTAGTCTAACTAAATAATTAGTTTCTTGGATAATTCTGCGCTTCAATTGACCAAAATATTATTCAGACAAAAAAATGTTGAATTCTACAACTAAATACTTAGTCGTGCGTATGCAACTAACGATTTAGTTCAATCAAAATTTTTTTTCCTCAGCGTATGTTTTATTCCTCCCGAGTAATTATTAACAAACAATAAATATCGTAAAATTGCGTGCACTGGTCCATTCTAAAATTTTATCTTATGTATTTTTTGTATGTACGATTGGAATTAGCGATCAGTGTTCGCATGAAAAAAGGTATTCATAGCTAAAATAAATTTTCCCTTGCCGGAAAAAATCGAATCTTCATAACCCCTAACTTTGTTCAAGTGCAGAGAAGTAGTCGATAGCGTAATAGGTAGCGTGTCAGGTAGTTAGGTACGATAGGTTGAATGGTAGGTAGGGTCGAGGGTTCGATTCCCGGTCGGACAGAGAACTTAGATCGGAGTATTGGCGCGAATTTTTCTTTTTTTTTCTATTGATCTCTTTTTAGGGCCGGTAAACTAGGCATATTAAGTTGTTTTGCAAGAGCTAGATATTTTTTATAACATGTTTAGTAACAATTAATTAACATGCATTTTTTTGAGTCAATCATTTTTCCCGTTGATTGGACTAATTACCGGTTAGATACAACTCTATTTCAGTTCATGCAAAATAGCATTCTATTGAACCAACGATTTTATGTATTGGTTAGACTAATTGCCGATTAGATGCAACTCGATTTCAGTCAACTCAAAAAAGCATATAGTTCGATAAGCCGTAAGTAAAACTTGGTTGACATAAACTTTTTGTGTATCAAACATATATTTTGTCGTTTATACCTTATCTTTAGTGAAATACTACAGATCTTTGGTTAACGAAGACAAAACGTTGGTCAAAAATCGTTTTTGTTACGGATATCTTAACAGTGACGTACTCGATACAACTAAATTTTTATTCGTTAGGAGACACGGGTTCTTTTTTATTTTCTTAATTTTTTGTTCGAATAGTACATTATTTTGTGAATATGATTTTAGGTATTGTGCTATAACAAATTACATATTAATTGAAGATATAATTATTTTTAGACTAACAAAATATTACGTTCAAAGTCTTCCAATATGTTTATGCAACACTTAATTTTGTTGATCCAAATCGAGATTTAGTTATGTAATTAACTAAATATGTTGTTGACTGTCAAAATATTTAGTCGTACGTATTCAACTAAATAATTTGGTAGCCTCAAACGAATTTCGAGCTTTTCAACTACATTTTTTTCTCAGTGAGCTGTTTTACGACCATGTTGCTGACTGGATATGCTGTACACTTGCAAAAACTGGAATTGTGGCATGTGTAACAAAGGTTCAACCAATCGTGCTTATGAATGTATGGTGTGCGAGGATGCAGACCTTTTTTTACCTTTTTTTCTTTTGTTGCTCAAATTTATTTTTCAAGTTTATTATAATATTACTAAAGTTGATTGTAATGTTGCTGTAGTTCATTTTGATTCCAAAGATAATTATAAGACTGGTTACGTGCCTACAATAGTACCCTAAGTATTTGGTATTTTTATGTAAAATATGTCTTTAATAAAAATGATGAATTGATTGTCAAAAATCGTTGTTTTTCATTTAATTTCATGTACAATGCATGAAATATATTTTTTATTTAATTAAAATGATGTTTAAGTAACCTTTAGGCTTTGGATCTTTCACATAAATTGCATTTTGATGCACTGAAAAAAATCTATATGGTATATGGTAGGCGATTTGCATAGTAAAAAATTTTTTGAGTAACCCCGACTATATTTTTGTTGCTCGTTACCATAGTTATGGTTAGAGGCAATGAAAAGAAGATGTGATCTACTATGCTCTTCCGACTTTGGCGCAACTACTAGTTTTTAATACAGATTACTACAAAGTATATAGGGCGCTACCACAATTTGGATTGCTCGGCTATTAATGTATAGTAATTCCAACTAACAGCTTATAATTCATCCAACAAATGCTAAATATATGTATGAACATAATTTTCTTGGGAAGTACCCAACTGTTTGGCAATATTTATTATCGTGGAATGGTTGAGTGTACAATACAATTGTGTGCGATCCGATTATTGAGGAAAGCATCATTTACTACCTATAAGATTTCATACGAATTACAAGATCGTTGGTACATTGGACATCCACTACGTAAGTGCACCGAGAGAAAAGTATGGTGTGTAGAACCATATTTTTACCATATGTTTCCCACAGGGTTCGTCAATAATTTATGGTAACCCCAACCTATAAAATTATAGTCCGGGTAACCGAATTTTCTGGGTTCCACCTAACATCTCCTTATGTTTGAGCAGACAATGTATCGAGCAACTAAACGTATGGTACTCGAAACTATCGAATGGCAATGGATTCTTAGAAAATTCATTGTGACTTTGCCGTCACCCATACCATACGGTATCAAAAGAGCAAGAAATTGATTCACGTAGCACACGTAGTTGTAACATACATACCTTGTTTTGGAAAATGCACTACATGATAGTAGGGTTTACCATACGATATGGTTATTCGCTTAACCCGCTGTTCTATTTTACACATTTTATCGTGCACTTCACTTCCGTACATAGTATATGTTACCATAATCATCCAAATATTAATAAATATTATTTCAAACTAAACAAATATGTATTTAAAGGAAATAATTTTTTGTTTAATATTTACACAATATATATTTTTAAACATTTCAATCTTCGAATGTATAGCAACACATATGAAGTTTACAATTTCGTAAAGCTTCGTCTTTTCTTCAACAGAAGGGAAAAGAAAAAAGACCCTTTTTGGTGGGAATCCTTTTCGGGGATTCGGCCATCTTGCCTTTTGCCGCAATGTTCAATGTATTAAATATCCATACTGAAAAATAAGGATATCAGACATAGACGAGCTTGGAAAGGATATAGGCGTCGAGAGGCAGGTTCGCTTGTGCGAGAGGTAGCCACCTGGCGGATTTTTGGGCTACTGACAAATCTGCAGATATGATCACTGAGAGAAAAAGGGGTTATAGTATGGTTAACCATATTCTATGACAGGACAAGCAATAATATGGTAGCGTTTATCAAGTAATAATATGGTAGCGCTTATCATATTATTGCGCTTGTCGGAAGACACAACTTTCGCTATCGGAAGAAAAATGCATAAAGATGCTGCTACAAGTTCACAGAAGCGCGATACCGCGTTCTTCATCTCCAGTGTTGCATTATCCATCATATGACACGACCACGTAGCACGAATAATAAAAAGCGGTCCAAATAAATCGTAAGTATTTTTTATAATGCTGCACTTAATTATTTGAAATCAGAGTCGTTATCTTCGTAAATACCTACTTCGATGATCTTAACGATTTAAATAATGTATCATGGTTTCAAATATTTGTTATTTTGTTTTACTGGTATACGTGGTCGGCGGTTATTAAGGCCCACGATATTTAACCATTAAAAGCATGTGTTGAAAAACTTTTTGAGGTTATATTAATCTTTACCGCGTGAAAAACGGGGAGAGGGAGTTTATCCTCCCTTTAATTTTCTTTATTATTAATTGACGATTCGTTGATCGTTATTTTCAGTGACTCGATCCCGATGCCTCCTAAGCGAGCGTTGTGGTCAGAAAACGAACTGGCATCAGCTATCAGAGCAGTGGAAACAGGAATTTGAAGTTCTGATAAGGCTGCAGAGAGGCATTCATGTGATTAATGATTTCAAATACCAAATGTTCTAACCCAGCAAACACAATCCCGAAATAATTATGAAAATGTTATGTAACGCATGCTACATTGGATATAACATTTCCGTCACAAACTGCGTGAATGAAGCAGAGTTTGTTCTCAAATATGTCATCCTCTAAACAAATCACAGATATGAAATATCTACGAAGAATAACAATGAAACATACTCATACCCGAGGTGTAAAATATTCAAGTCATATAGATGTAACAAACTCAACTCATAGATGTAACACACTCAGCTCATAGATATAACAAACTCGTCTCATAGCCATAAAGGGAGTCTAAGGGTCAACATAATCTCAACAGTTCTTGAACACATTTTTCTTGAAGAGGGCTTGATGGAATAAACAAAGAACAGTGGGGCTACTTGCGTAATTAATTTGTACAGGTGGCCTCACAATTTTTTGTTCACATTCCATTCAGTCGTTTTCGAGGAATATGTGTTAAAAGTTTTAGTTCTATCTCTCTCGCACTCACGAGAGCGGGAACGTGCGGGCAGGAAGAGGCGATTTAGCCTGGTCATAACACACTCAGCACATTGATGTAACTGCTACGTAACGAAACATACAATTTTTATTTTATTCGTAATATAAATATTAGATTTCTATATAATTCCGATAAAATAAAGATTTTTATATTAATATTTTATTATTTTTAAACATTATATAATATTAGGGTTTATTAACAAAAAAACAAAAACAATAGACGTCGCCATCGGGGTTTGAACTCGCGAAAACTAGTTTCATGGTTATATCCAAAAATAGAAGGAAAAAAATTTTTTAAATTATATTTTTACAAATTTAACTTATGAGCTATATATTTTTCCTGATATATGATCCTCAACTTTGCATGGATCCGAGAAAGTTAATTTGCCGATTGTGGGGGACTGGGAACTGCCTGAATACTGAACCTTTCTAACGATCTAACACTGACACGCTACCACTACGCTATCATCTACTTATTAACCCGTGATGTTTATATTACATTTGGGGTACATGAGTCGCTGAAATTTATTTTTACGTATTGACGATGAACGAAATCTTTATAGGAGATTTGAAGTTGATAAATCATTGACAAATCATCAATATTAAGGGGCCGTTTCACGTCGGCGGCGAGGAGGTTATGGGGGTGCCAGAAATGTATAACGTGAAATTATCTTATGAATTCGTGCATCAAAATTTCAACCTGATCGAAAACTCGTTCGGAGACAATTTTTTTTAACCCTTATGGGGTCTTGGAGCGGGGTGTTATGCCAAAATAGCATCGAAAATCACAGTAAAAATTTATTCCAGCAGGTTTAGAGTCGAATATCATACTGACATATTACACTCACATATCGTTAATTATACTCACTTATTGTTTGCGTTCCTTAATCTACATAACCTTAAAATGATTCAAGACATTTTGAGGTTATGTAGATTTATATGTATATATTACGGATATGTTACAAGAAATGTCGTGTCAAATGTATGTAACACATTATACGTATTTGTTACGTGTAGCCTATACTACGAGATTATAATATCATCAATCTTTTATAATTGTTACAGCAATGTTATGTAATTGTTACAGATTTGTTACAAGAAATGTCTTGTAACATTCATGTAACACATTATACGCATTTGCTTCGTAGCCTATACAACGAGATTATAATATCACCAATCTTCTATAATTGTTACAGCATCGACTCGTAACAATTCTACAGGTTCACAGTATATGTAAATATCTCGCATAAGAATGACGAGATCTTGACGTATCAATGTTACATATTTGTGATGTCTATAGTTTTTCGTAATTCCTTCATCATTCATTGACGTCCTTAGTACATATTGTCAAGACGTATTATATACATCTCGTTTGCGTGCATTGTGAAAAAGTTTCGAATTTGTGATGAACACTATATGACGTATTTATTACATTTCAATTATACGTAAATGTTTCGTAAATTGTCCAAGTGTGTTTGCTGGGAAGCGTAGCTTAATTAATTGAGTATGTTAAACCCGTAGGCCTTATTACCCTCATATAGTAAAATAAGGCCTACTGGTAGGGTTTTTAGAAATGCTCAATTTTGTTTTCGTTTATAGTAAAAGTTACTATCTTTCATTTATGTTTTATAGAAAATGTACTTAAATAATGATTATCATTAAATATTATTGATTGAATTTAATATTTTTCATTTTATTATATATATCCCGCAGCTAGGCCTTATTACCCGCAGGTATACCTTACATAAACTTGTGGAGGCTATACATTTTATAGCCGAAGGACATATATCGTTTTGTTGGAGGAAAGAAAAAATTAAATTTGGATGTTAAAAAAAAGTTATCACCAAAAAACTTCTGAAACAAGAGCAAAGTAGCCCCATTTTACGGTACGTCTAAGTATTTTTTTTTTTCGAAAAGCGTCCAAACTACGTCGTTAACGTTTTATTTGAATTTTCACATTCTTAAAGTTTAACAATGCTTTCATAAAAAATCACTTTTGAAAAAGCGCATTGACTGAACAAATCCTAGAAAAATAGGAGGCAGGCCTCAGTACTCACAAGAAATTCCGGTGTCTTGATTTTGTCGCATACTTTTCCCCTCTCACGTGGCATGTCCGTGAATGTGATGATTGTATCTTTGGTGATACCGGTACCAAACAACCGTAGCGTAGCGGGCGAGGCTGCGAGAATACCCGGTATTCCATCTTCGTAGGTAGGATCCTTGTCGGCTGTCTCGACTCGGAGACCTTCAATATGGACTAATTCGTAGGGACCATTGAGGGGGATAATGTCCATGGCCCCTCCATTTCCATTATCGCGCTTGCGACGTCCATGTGTTCTGAAAATATATTTTATAAATTAGACCGCCCCAAAATAAAACTTTTTTTTTATATACTTATTCCGATGTGATGAAATCATAGTTTTTACTATAATATTGAACGCGGTTGAAGGAGAGCTACGTACAATATTTTTAGCGGTATCGCAATAGGTTTTTCCATTTAACTAATTTAATTTGACTAATCAAATGGTAAATAGAAAAAAAACCCGTTGCGATACCACTAAAAAAAGATTGTACGTAGCTCTCCTTCAACGGCGTTCAATATTATAGTAAGTAGATTTTTCATGTACTAATACATCAATAATGATGTCTTCAGTTTGGATGGGGATAACATCAATTACATGATAGTGTCCACACACTTTTCTAGATTGGCGCCTCGTAAAATAATTTAGGACACACCGTTTACAAAACCCAACATTATTTACTCGAATAGTTGATTCTTTTCAATCTAGCTAGGTTCATACCTTTCAAAAATTTAAAAAACAATGTGTCATGTAGAGAATATGAGACTTTTTTTACTTCTCAGAAGAATTTTGTTCTTTTTGGAAATCCTTTCGAAAAATATCGTTCCTGATAGAATTTATTCCCATCAATATTTTTTGAATTTATCTTGACGCAGTTTAAAATACAAGAGAACAAAGGATGAAAGTGCATTCAGTTTACTAAAAACAAACCGCAGAAAAAAGTACAATTATTTAGCAGAAACATATTTTTGTTTTATCAAATCATAATTATTTCAAAAAATGTTCATGCTAGTCAAACAAATTAAAGTTATTTAAATTAATTGATGACTATAATTTTTTATCATCAAATTGAAATTATTTCGTTCTATTTTGATTTTTTTATAATCGAAACAACGATTACCTCGATTCATTGTGTTTCTTGCTGATCAAATTACAATTATTTCGATAAATTGTATTTTTTTTTTCAGTAAGGTTGTAATTATATTGGTTCAGTGTAACTGGTTCCATCGAATCAAGTCAAAAGTATATGGGGTATTCCCGCTGAAATTTTCGCATCCGGACCCTCTTGAATAATTATGAAAAAAAAATTCCGAAAAGTATTCTGAAAAAGAAAAGACACGTATTTTTTTGTTAAGGCCGAGAATTGATAATTTTCGTCGTACGATTTTAGTAAAAAATCCAAATTTTTCACCAACTCTCTACTCTAAACACGTAGTATCTTGATAATTCGACATCCTATCGAAAAAAGTTTCAGACAAAACTTGTTCGTTATAAAACGAGTAAAGCAATTGATATATTTTTTTTTTAATTGTGGGCACAGGAAAGTTTGTTTCTACTTCATAAAACACAAAAAAACGTTTTTTCAGCCAGTACGCCACCTCCAATTATAAAATAAAAAAATTGTAAAAATTTTATAGGAAATCCCGAAATTTTTAACACCAGAATGAGAATGGTAAGATCAAAATACGCAAAGCTACAGCCAATCGAAGTTTCGTCTTGACCTTATTTTCGAGCCAGATCATGCAGAAGTATATATTCTCGAAAAATTATATACGGAAATACATTTGAATATTTATTCAATTATACATACGTATATTATTTCATACAAGTATCAAAGAATATACGTATGCATAATTAAACATTACGTATATTACGTATATTATTTCATACTTGTATGAAATAATCTGCGTATGTATAATTAAATAAATATTCAAATGTATTCCTGTGTATAATTTTTCGAGAACATGTAGTTCTCCATGATTCTCATTCTGGTCTTAAAAATGTTGTGATTCCCTATAGAATTTTGACAATGCTTTTATTTTATAATTCGAGGTGTCGTATTTGCTGAAAAAACGTTTTTTTGTGTTTTATGAAGTAAAAACAAACTTTCGTGTGCCCACAATTTAAAAAAAAAATATCAATTGTTTTACTCGTTTTATAACGAATAAGTTTTGTCTGAAGCGTTTTTCGATAGGATCTCGAATTATCAAGATACTACGTGTTTAGAGTAGAGAGTTAGTGAAAAATTCGGATTTTTTACTAAAATCGTATGATGAAAAATATCAATTGTCGATCTTAACAAAAAATACGCATCTTTTCTTTTTCAGAATACTTTTCGGAAAATTTTTTTCATAATTATTCAAGAGGGTCCGGGTTCGGACGTGAAAATTTCAGCGGAATACTCCATATACATATAATATATATACATTCTAAAGTTCCCCACTCAAATTAAACTTATCTCAATTAATCAGGGTTTTCTGATGATATCAGAAAATACTGATATCATTGTGATTTTTATCAGCTATGTCTAATTTTTTCACTTGATTCGAATTTTTTTCTCATAAAATAAATATATTTCGACGAATTGTGGTTTGTTCTATAACTGAATTACAATTATCCGATAGATGTTATGTTTTCATAAACAAAATAACAACCCCTCCAGTTAAATATATTATTTCCAACAAAATTACTATTGATTTAATAAATTGTTATTTTTTTCAATAGGATTATAATCATTCCGATCAATTTTAAGTTTTCGTCAATCAAATTTGAATTATTTCAATTGACTTTGATTTCTTCCCAATCAAAATGAAATTATTTCTATTGATTGTAATTTTTTAAATAAAATATAATATTTCGATTATTGTTATGTTTTTAAATCAGATAGAATTTTAATTTACTTAGGAAAAATATTACAATTGTACAACTGAAAAAAGTACAATTCGGTATAATTATATTTATTCCTCATTAAATTTGAATTAATTTGCTCGATTATAATTTTGTTTTGTATCAGATACAAGTTTTTGGAATTATTGGAATTTTTTTCTTTACTTCGCTTTAAAATAACGATAGAGCACAACCAAACTAGCGTATGTATAACGAGTGAACGAGTGAGTGAATGATAGAGTGAAGATTGAGTGATCGAGTAATTAGTGATCTAGTGGTCGGGAAGGTCATTTAGTGATGGGGTAAATGATTTAAGGTAGAAGTCTCGCTACAATAGTTATTGGATAAATTCTTGAATTTAAAATATATATGAGTTTATGTGGTAAACTTCTATATAGTGAAAACTTGGGATACCTTATTGAAGATTGCACCAAGTAATATTAGATTAAAAATCGAAAAATTAACCCGTCGGTTTATAGGAAACCCGTTCCGTCGGCATTGTAATTACAGGATTCATTACTGTATCGATTTGATAGTATTAATATTAAAGTTGCTACTTGTAAATTAAAATTAGTGGCAGAAGCGCCAAGCCAATCGCGTCAGGCCGCCGTCAGCCACCAGCGGCGCAGAGACGGTTCTGTGCAATGTGCGCAACCCCACTTCCTTCAAGAGCCGGTCCCGACGGATTCGGATTATCGAAGTCACAGTGTACATAGCAGAAGACACACTTGGCAACATCGCACGCTGCACTTTCTTGAGAAATAAACTGTTCACTGTCAATGCCGTGCTAGCACCGAATATTGTGCCACCCCATTTGTAGATAATCGTCGTAAACTGTCACAAACTCACCTGAATCACCAACAACAATACAACTGGCGAGTGCAAAGAGGTTAGGGCTGCAACCAATATATATGGCTGGATCCATGATTGCTCGAAGAGCATTTCGGGGTCAAAATTTTGATTCCTTTGCCATTCTCACATCTTATTATATGTTATAAGAAGTGACGATTCACCAAATTACAGCCTCTTTACTCTAGAGGTTTTCAAGAAAAAAAATATTGGGTATTTCCATGTTAAAGAAAGTTAACTTTGTTACTTCCTTGCTCGCTCCTTACGGACAATTGAAAAAAAATAATAAAAAATATTGTCCCATGTGAAAAAGTCCAAATTTTCCGAAAAAAATATCAGTTTTACCCTGAGGGTAGTATCTACCCCATAAAAACGTGTTGAAATTACAAAATCTGTGTTTTGAAGGCGAGCACCGTGAAAAAAAAACTTTTTGATTTTTTCTTCGGAAAGTTTATGCCATTTTCTACAAATGAAAAAATTAACAGAGTGGGATGAGCAGAGGATCATCGTCGAATAAATTATATAATTTTTTTTCGATTTTTTTTTCAAACGTATATTTTTTTTCTAAAACTACATCCAATTCAACGTAAGAAAAGTTCTATAGCTATTTTAGCTACTACTAATATGTTCCGAGATATGATTTTTTTAATGTTGGACATTTTATGCATGAACAAAATTCGTATCTCGGAAACTACCGGTTGTAGCCAGCATTATTGTAGGACCTTTCCTATGTGAAATTGGCTCATACTTCCGAAAAAAATACTACAATTGAAAAAACGATAATTCGCTCTTGTCATTGTCATGACCAATTTATTTTTTTCAAGGAATATATTTTTTTTTTCATATTAAAGCTAATCAGACGTGAGAAAAATGTAAATGTAGTTTGAGTTACTACTCATATATTCTGAAATATGAATTGTTAAATATTGTTCATTTTTATATTTTGCATTTACAAAATTCATATCTTGAAAATCGTCGTTTACAGCTATTTTGATTATAGGACTTTCATTCCGGCAATTTGGTTGATTTTTCCAAATAAAAACAACTCAAGTTAGAAAAAGAAATGCCACAAATTACTTTTTTAATTAATTCAATATAAAACAGTGGCACTCAGTGGTAGCTATGATGCAGTAGCGCGGCTACTGCTTCAATACTGTGCAGTAGCCCGCTACTGCTTCATAGCTGAAAAATGACGAATATTCCAAAAATCTATATCTTGGAATCTATAGACAGTAGTTGAATTTAAATCAAAACTTTTCTTACGTCAGATTAGTTGAAGTTTTGAGAAAACTACGACAATTTTTTTTTTTAATTTAATCATAAAAATACATATTTCGAAATGTAGGAGTAATAACTCAAACTACATTTAGATTTTTCTCACATCTGATTAGCTTGAGATATGAAAAAAAATATAATTCTTGAAAAAAATAAATTGGTGATGACAATGACAAGAGTGAATCATCGTTTTTTCAATTTTAGTATTTTTTGTCGGAAGTATGATCCAATTTCACATAGGAAAGGTCCTATAATAATGCTGGCTACAACCGGTAGTTTCCGAGATACGAATTTTATTCAAGCATAAAATGTCCAATATTAAAAAAAATCATATCTCGGAACATATTAGTAGTAGCGAAAATAGCTACAGAACTTTTCTTACGTTGAATTGAATGTAGTTTTAGAAAAGAAAATATACGTTTGAGAAAAAATCGAAAAAAATTTAATAATTTATTCGCCGATGATCCTCTGCTCGTCCCACTCTGTTAATTTTTTTATTTGTGTAAAGTGGCATAAACTTTCCGAAGAAAAAATAAAAAAGTTTTTTTTTCACGGTGCTCGCGTTCAAAACACAGATTTTTAATTTAAACACGTTTTTATGGGGTAGATAGTACCCTCAGGGTAAAACTGATATTTTTTTCGGAAAATTTGGACTTTATCACGTGGAATAATATTTTTTATTAATTTTTTTCAATTGTCCGTAAGGAGCGAGCATGGAAGTAACAAAGTTAACTTTCCTAAACATGGAAATACCCCATTTTTTTTTCTCGAAGACGTCTAGAGTAAAAAGGCTGTAATTTGGTGAATTGTCACTTCTCATAACATATAATAAGATGTGAGAATGGTAAAGGAATAAAAATTTTGACCCCGAAATGCTCTTGGTCAATCATGGATCCAGCCATATATATCAGACTGGCCGTTATTTGGCGTTAAAATTAATTTGACCCCTTTCGCCTCCAAAATTGGTTCGAAATACATAAAAAGTAACGCTGTAATTTTTTCAGATTTAAAAAACAACGTTTAACCCTTGACCACGGAAGTTGAAGTTTCCCATTTAAAATACATGGGGTTTTCCTGCGTTTGCAGTCACTATTTTACTGTGGGCCTAAATATGTTTGTAAAATCTTGAAATTTTCAGAGATTAGTTTACAAGCATGTTGCTACATGGAAAAAATTTCCAAAACCCCTACCCTCAAAATGTCTCACCATAATAATTATAATTCTTTAAAAAATTTTTTTTTTATTTTTTTTGCTTCCTCGTTTTTTTTTTATAAATGTATTTAAAATAGAATAATTTTCTAAACGAGTAACAAATTCTTTAGTATTGTCTCCTTTTTTGCGTCCGGATGATTTTTTTGATATTCACTTACAATTTGTAAAATGAACTGTTTTTGTTGTTCGTTACGTGTGAGTATTTCGTTGTAATCAGTGAACAGTATTTTGACTCCAAACAGATGGATCAGTCTTTAGAAACTCGTGATCAATGCCAAACCTTCGGAAAAAGTTGAGCGTTTGAGGGGTTACGAAATGATCCATTTCTTTGTCATAATAACCACCAATATCTTTTAAATTGACCTGGATCCGTTTGGGGAATAATTCGTCGATTCCTTTGTGTGGATTCAATTCCAAAACTATCTTGCGCTTAACATTAAATGACACATTTTCGTCAAAAAATGACATCGCAGCTGCCTCAGCATTCAGGTACTATAAGTGGTTCCTGAATTTTTTAAGAGTGACATTCGAAACCTCTTGATCAATCGACCACTTGTTGCGCGTGTGTAGTTCGTAATCGGCGAAAAAACAATATGGATGCTTCCGGCGTCGCGTTGTGGTCGAGCGAGAAGGACAAGGACTGCTCGCGAATGGGCCCCGGAAAGCCCGGAGAGCCCCCCAATTAATTGGGTATTAATTGTTAATTGAACAGTAAGTGTACGGTAGATGATCGCAATTATTTAATAAAATAGACGCAATAAAGGAGACAATACTTAAGGCCTTAGGCCACCCTAGCACTTTTGAAAAATGATTTTTTTTAATTTTATTTTAAATGGACCTCAGAAATGATGTCCCAAAAGTTAATGGCCGGGAAAAATCTGTAAGTACTCGTTTTTCGAATTTTAGTACAAGGCCGTCTGGTCCTACTAAAAACTTCAAACGCCTTTATCTCACAATTGCATTATTATTGAAAAAAAATTTTACTTTAAATGGTCTAACAGGACCTCAAAAATGATGTCCCAAAAGTTTATGACCGGGAAAAATCTCTAAGAACTCGGTTTTCAAATTTTAATACAAGACCGTCTGGTACTACTCAAAACTTCAAACGCGTTTATCTCAAAACTGCATTTTTTCAGTTGGCCGGACTCATAACTCAGACAATTTTCCACCGATTCACTTGAAATTTTGAATATATCTCGAAAACGACATTGTCTGTGGAAGTACGTAGGTTTTTTTTTTTATATTGCATAGTTCATTTGTTATTAACAATTATCTGACGATTTTCTAGGTAGATTTTTCACTTTCCACCTTAGAAGTGCGCCATTTGACCAAAAATCAATATATCGCAAAAATCCTACGTACTTCTATAGCAGTGATTACATATGATCGAAAAAAATTTATTGGCTTATTATGATTAAAAAATTACAGGAGCTGTTAGTCCGGCCGTGAACTCTGAAAAAACGGAGACGTTATCGCGAAAACGCTGCGCAGCCGCCATTTTGAAATTAATCGCTTCAAAAAAAATATTGTAAACAGTCACTGATATGTATGATAACACCCCGTTTTTGTAATCTCGATTTATTTTGTAGTATTTCTGAAAATAAATCCCCAAAAAGCCTATTTTTTTCGGTCTCTAGAGTGGCCTAAGGCCTTAAGAATTTGAAACTCGTTTAGAAAATAATTCTATTTTAAATACATGTATTAAAAAAACGAGGAAGAAAAAAAATTAAAAAATTAAAAAAAAAACAAAATTATTATTATGGTGATGTTATGCAACATTTTGAGGGTAGGGGTTTTCGAAATTTTTTCCATGTAGCAACATGCTCGTAAACGAATCTCTGAAAATTTCAAGATTTTACAAACATATTTAGGCCCAGAGTAAAGTAGTGACTGCAAACGCAGGAAAACCCCATGTGTTTTAAATGGAAAAACTTCAACCTCCGTGGTCAAGGGTTAAACTTTTTTTTTTAATCTGAAAAAATTTCAGCGTTACTTTTTACGTATTTCGAACCGATTTGGGAGGTAGAAGGGGTCAAATTAATTTTAACGCCAAATAGCGGTCAGTCTAATATATATAGATACAATGTTGAAAAACGAAGCGTTGCCAGATCAACGTCGTAATCAGAAACTGGCATACTTATAGCTCTTTACAGCTGATTTTACCCGAATGAAATCAGCAATTCTAAATTATTTGTAATAATAAATTAAGAAATATTATTAAGATTGAGTTCGTATCTGTGAAGTTTTTATCGCTCACAGATATTTGCGATGCAGAAAACCGTTCTTACATTTTGTTTTGTGTCGACGATTAATAAGCCGTCATTTGACTAGCACGTAGCGAGACTCCTACCTTAAGGGGAGGCTAAATACCGACATTAACACCTCGAAAATGGATTCCAAACTTGCTCAAGCACGAATGGATGAAAATCAATAAAATTTTGACAGTATCATCAGAATTATGGCACAAATGGAGCCCCACTAAATTTTTTTCGGAAAACGAAAGAAAAAATTACAGATCCGATTATCATGAAAATCTGTAATTGAAAATATTAAATTATAATGTTTTTACGGCATTTCGGCTAAAACCAAGAGTGGGACTCCATAACCAACACCAAAGTACGAATATCGATACGTCTTTGACATGATTTTATGAAAAAACTGCAACGTAAGTTTGGAATCCAAATCACGAGATAAATGTTGATAAATTTCGTGTTTTAACGAAAAGAAAATGGCGAAATTAAATTCACAGAAATCCGAAAGAGGGCAGCCCCATGTGGAATTCCTATGAAATGAACATTACTTTCATCAGACTTCTATCCAAACTGTCTGACAAGTCAGTGGCAATTACCAAAAACGTTGATTTATGTCCCGCATTTGCATTTTGCAATTCAATCATTATTAATTCATAAATTTAATTGATTTTCATCCACCGGTATTGGAAAAAGTTTGGACACTGATTTTGAGTCGATAATGTAGGGTTTTAGTAATAATGTCGGTATTTAGCCTCGCCTTAAGGAGTATTGAAGCGATTGATGAGTGATAAAGTGAGTGATTGACTGAGTGAGAGCAGGTAACGCCACCGGTAACCATTCCAAAATTTGTAGTAATTAGTATTTTAAAAAACTGCCTCAATGAAATAGGCCTTCGAAGTAAAAAAAAGTTTTAATTGATCGCTATATTGAAAATGCGTTCGTATAGATATTGATATATATATTTTTACTGCAATTTTCAGATAACCCTTTACCAAGATATCAATGGGACAATGCGGAAACATATTTTTTTTATCGTTAAGATAATATCTATATCTCTTTTTTCTTTGAAGATTTTTCGATAAATATTCCTATCAAATAAGTTCAATGGATAGTTAATAAAATAGCAATAAGCCGATCCTTTACTAACTGGTTATGACTCTGGAAGAAGTTTTTAAACATTAACAATTTTTTAACGTTTCACAGTGCCTTTCCCTCTCAAGTTCACTGATAGCATAATTGATGTCCCAGTTTATGATCCAAAGACATCTGGACTTTTTTATGTTCTCATCGGCTAATAGAAAAAGATTGAAAACCAGATGGCCTCTTTATAAGCGATTTAAAATAATATATTCAATGATATATAAATAAATTCACGTGTCTATGAATATGTTTCGTATGACATATGTATTACAAAAATATATAAAAATAAATACGGGATAAGTAATCTGATTATCTGAAACGTTCAGACGGTATTATCCGTGCAGCTGCATTACGTGGAAAACAAAACCCACGTTTTTAGCACGTGAATGCGTTGCATCTGTATAAAATCTGGAAAACCCTGCGATTTGTAATATTTCTATGTACATCAGAACTGATTCATTTTTAGGATTTTTTACGTTCTCTTTTAGAAGTTTGAGTTTTTAAGAAAAATGCTGAACCTCTCGCAAGGGGAACGCTCGCACAACTTTAAGGTAGTTCCTCCATAAGGTCGTTACATTAAGAAATAGTTGAAATTTGGCATACAGGTATTTTTATATGTTATCCAAGCATCTGTGCAGTTTAAATAAGATTGACCGTCCCAATCCCGAGATATTCATACTCGAAGTTGGCTTAATTTACACGTAAGACATTGGGTACGCATGAGGCATAGGTACGTTATTAATTCTACCGTCAAAATGAAAATTACGAAGTTGAAAAAAAACTGAAGGAAGCTCAAACGGGATGGCATGAATTACGTGAAAAAAAATCAAGATGAGTTACCGTCCAGTTTCCAAGAAATAACCATATTAGAACCCAGCGGTTTTGGTATTATAAAATAAATTCTGCAAGCGGAGTAGCACGTGGAGGGAAAACGGAACAGCGGTCGGAACCAATCGGAACGTTCCCGAGATCGTCGGGCTCACATACATAGAAGAATGCGTCGTCTGCATATGTAGCTCTTTTGTGTATTGGAGCAGAGCCGAGACAGTTCCGGAAAAAAGTTGACTTGCAGAGTGAAGCAGTTGTAGGTTAAGAACACTTAATAGAATAAATTTGACGATAGTAAAATATATCTATCGTATTATCTATTGGCACTGAATTAATTAATATTGTATGCTTTTTAAATGTATTATTTACTACAAATCATAATAATCATGAACCCTCTGTGAATATACACATGCTGTGTAATTTTTTGTTGAGGTTGTCGCGGACGAACTATCTTAAGGGGCGTCACAGTCGATTTCAAGGTCACATGTGTGAGTCACCCCTTAGCATTGACTGAGTGCTTCTTTCGCGACGTAACATTATGTGAAATAAAAAAGTACCGTGGGGTGAAGTATCGTATACTACAGAATAAAAAAATATGCAAAAAGGAAAAAAAAGCAGAAACAATTTTTTTTTAAACTGTTCTCTAAGCCATAACTGCTCATTTTTGCGTCACAATGCATCACGCAAAAACTAGACTGAGACGGTCAAGCCTAAGAGATGACTCATTAAAAACATGGGGTGCATGCATTTAGATAATAGTTAGAAGTGTAGGGGGTAGTTTTCGTTGAGAAAACTCGTACCACGCGGTTCATATCATTTGCAGTGCAATAATAAAATAGTTAATCGTTATGCATCATTATCTATTTCATGCGCCCTACATTTTTCATTTCAAATCCTACAAGTGTTTTCATAGCTAATGAAAATCCACAAATTTTCAGGACAATTTGTATTGGGTGAGAAATCTGTATAGGGCTAGAAAAAATCATTCGATACTTTTTATTCCGTTTTGAAAATTTGGTATAATAATAATTTTACTTTTATTTAAATATTTTTTTTAACTTTTAACCCTTATTCCACCCCGCGATACTTGTTTATTTCGCATAATATATGATGTCGCGAAATAAGTGTCAAAACATTCCACTTTAAAGCGGGTTCATGCATGTGACCGTGAAATCAACTGCGACACCCCTTACGATTTTTAGCAACCGTGCTCCTTGCGTGAGGTATAAAATATTACCTTTGAATACCCAAACTTCTGAATAAGGCGAAGAAAAAAAAAACCTAAAAGTAAGACGATCTAATTTGTATACACATATTTCATACAATAGATCGTTTTAAACATGAGCTTTATTTATTTTTATTTATTGTATTGCTTGTGAAGTTTGGAGTTTCGTGTTACAAATAAGAATTTTTCATGCAGGGTCGGCTGAATAATTTCTTACGTAGCTGAATACTTTTTTTTTACTACTGCCTGACAGAGTTTAAATGTTCGAAACCGAGCTATTATTAAAAAACTTGAAATTTTTTTTGTGTACCAAATAATTGATATAATAAAATTTGAAGCTTTACCGGCAGTTAGCAATCTGTTGCCTGGTGTTATTTCCAGTTCCTTTTGTAAAAAACTTCTCCAAAAATATTCCCAGATTTTGTATGATTATACTATTTATGATAAATATACCATATTTATTCATTTATTGTATCAGATTTTATTTGAAAAATATAAACATGCCAGCCCACGCGGAAAAAAGTATATGCGAGAATATATTTTTGATGTATGCAATATGTATGAGAAATATATAAATCATGTATGTCAAGTATGAATCATGTATCGCAAATATATGAGAAATAACCAACTTTCTGCCGTATTATGTACGAACATTATATGAAAGATATATGAACAAATATACTTGGAATGCATTAACTTGTACGTATAATAACTTACTTATATATGCGATGTTTATCACATATAGATCTAACATACATAATTTATATAATTTTATATTAATTTCACATCTAATATATATTTGAAATATATGAAAAATATTTTTCATATATTCATAATATATGTGAAATATATAATATATATCTTGAGTCAAAAATAGAGCCCTAATCTATGACCACTAACATCGATCTCGATTGTCATAAAAAATATGATAGGCATAAATAATGCGATCAGTACATGTACAATTTGTGGATGTATGTGTTATGACCGGGAAAATTTGGGTTTTGGGGAACGATGTGAAATACTGGGGGACCGGGAATCGAACCTGCGACCTCTCGATTGCCAGTCGAGTGCTCTTCCGACTGAGCTACGCCATGCGCCAGACCAATTGCAATACTAGATTTGGATCGTCTACATATTGATTGTACAGAATTACAATTTTTATGTAAAAAAATTGAATGAAGTGCAGAACGTACTTGAATTGTAATTTTTAATGTTAATTATTATAATTTACAAAGGAAATATGTAAGAGAAGTTAAATTATTTATTTTAACATCATTGAAATCAACTATTGTAGTCATAGAAAGAAAAAAGATCAAAATTACGGAAAAAATCGATTTTTTTTTAATAAGAAGTTATTTAAATCTCATCTTCGATAAAATCTCAAAAATTTTGTCCTTTTACGTAGAATTTTATAAGTTTTTTTGAAAAAATTGGAATGGGTCCGATTGAACGAAAATTCAATTTTTTACCTTAAAACAGCTAAAAAACATTTTTAAAAAATCTTCCCAAGTCTCGATATTTTGTTCAAAAAGTACATTGAAAAACAAAAAATGACCTCCTAACAAATTAGAATATCTTGGTTATTGTAAAAGTTATGATCATTTCAGAAATATTTTTTGAAAAATCAATAACTTCGGTATGGTTTAAGATAAAGAGCTAAAAATTTACATGGATAATTCTTTTTGCATGTATAATACCATATTAAAATATTTAAAAAATCGTAGGGGTGACCGACAAAACGTCGTTGAATTGATAGGGACCTGTAATTTTATTATATAAAGTAACGAATTAATATAATAAGAATATATATTTCATATTTTCATATAGATTTTGCATGAATATATCATATGTTCTTTTTATATTTCAAGGTATATAAATATGTATCCATATTATATTTTTTATGTACTACAAATGTATTGCAGATATATGTGAAAATGTAATATAGATATATAATTTAACACAGAAAAATATAAAAGCAATATATTTAATATGCATAAGCTTTAGAGATGCATTCCATATATGTTCGTCATATATCTCAGATATATTATTCATACTTGCCTCATGTATGACGAATATACAAATTTTTGCCGTTTTGTATGACATGTATGAATTATATATCTGAGATATATGACGAATATACTTTTCTTCCGCGTGGGAGAGGCTTTTATATGTCTTTTGAAATTGTTCATAACCATCTTTCCTAGTTTCAACCTTCACGCAGTAGTAAAAAATATTTTTTGGCCTAAACCTTTTTTGCAACAAATTCTTATTTGTCACAAAGTATTCGGTTTTCGATAAGCAACAAAATTTAAATAACACGGGGTGTTTTTTCAAACCGGTTTAGCGGCCACGTGTCATATTTGAGTGAGAATGGGTTAAGGTCAGAGTCACATCCCCCTTTCCGTCGCATCAAGGAACAGTTTTCCTTGGGAGACGTGCAGATGCGATGAAAGTCGGTTCTATCGATCAGACTCTGGCATTCAAAGAAATTCCGTAGCTGGATGAAATACAGCGACTATTTTGTTATGAAGGGAAACGAAAAGAAAAAACAGATATCAAACTCTGCGATTAAAAACGAACCAGTGATTTTTTTTTTTTAAACCTTGCTTTAAGATCAAAGGGAGTAGGTGCCAATGGGACCGTGTATATGCGTGCGTGAGTGCGTGTGTGCGCGCGCGCGAGCTTGTGTGTGTGTGTATGTCTGTTCTGCTCTGAGATTAGTTTATTGATTGCTCTCCCAGCCCCCTTTTTTCCACGCTGAAATTCTGTGATACATCGAGTAAAGCGCGTTAAACCGAGGACAACGAAATCAAATATTTCCCGTTGCCGTCTCGATATATGTCAAATACACGTACACCGTTAGAATTATTTGTAAATTTACTATACAGAGGCATATTAAATTTACAAAATTTAGTATATTAAATCGAAATTAATGCACCAACATTGTAAAATTAATAGTGGTATATTACAAGTCGACGGCAATATAGAAGAACGTGCTATCTCATATTGTGCTAGGCGAACGTGCTATCTCAAATTGTGCTAGAAGAACGTGCCATCTCAAATTGTGCTACAAGAACGTGCTATCTCAATTTTTGCTAGAAGAACGTGCTATCTCAAATTATGAGAGAAGAAGGTGGTATCTCCAATTGTGATAAATTGGAGATACCACCTTCTTCTTTCATAATTTCAGATAGCACGTTCTTCTAGCATAATTTTAGATAGCACGTTCTTCTAGCATAATTTGAGATAGCACGTTCTTCCATACTGCCGTCGAAGTAATATATTTGTATTGATATCAATATATCGACGTATGATTTTTGAAAATATTTAGCGTAATTCTACCACTTTTCAGGTAAAATTACTACACTGGTGTATTAATTCGATCAGTAGTACACCCGATTTGGAATTTTAATACACGGCATGGAATATCCATGCACGAAAATTGAAATTAATATACAAGCTTCGTGAAATTATGAAAAAAATACATTCGCAAGGTCTCGTAAATCTGTATGACCAGTGTCTGAAAAATATTGCAGAAATTATTTGTGAATTTACTATACGAAGTAACATTGAATTTATAAATCTACATTAAAATTATACAATTTATAACCGTAATTTCCCATTTTATGACTCAAAATTAATACACTGGTGTATTAATTCAATAAGTACTTCACACATTTGGAATTTTAATACACTTTCTTGAATATCCATGCATAAAAATGAAAATTAATATGCAGTTTTTGTGAAATTGTATGAAAAATACAATCGCAAAGTCTCGTAAATTTATATAACTGGTATCTGAAAAATGCAATGCATATGCTACTTTTATTTCTTGTATATCAGTAACTGAAAAATGCACAGCAGTATGATGAATATACTATTTCCGATTTGGAATAAATACATGAGCATTGGAACATTCCGAGTTTTCCAATTTACTTTATGATCTGTCATCGTCTTATTCAACTTGGCAACTAAAATTTACTACTCCTGGGTGTAAATTCGATGAATAGTAGACAAATTTGGAATTTTAATGCGCCGTTTTGAATATGCATACACAGAAATAATTAATAGGCAGACTAAGTCTCATCGGGATTAAATAATTTTTGTATTGTGAGCCGTCATATTGGAGGCGCCATTTTGAATTTTAGAATTTTCAGTTTAGATTGATGATCAACGATCTCGAAAACCCTCGATCGCAAAGTTTATTTGAAAATAAATCATTGTTGCATTTGATCCGCCATTTTAAATGGTATGAAATTAGCTATTTCGAATTGAGATTCGAATTCGCGAATCCGAAAAACAACTTTCACCGAGTATCGCATATTCAAAAGCACATCATTATTTTTTCGGGTTTCAAGCATTCATATATCTTACAAGTAGAAGAAGTTCATAAGTAGTCGATAGCGTAATAGGTAGCGTGTTAGGTAGATAGATAGGATGATAGGCAGGGTCGAGGGTTCGAATCCCGGTCGGACAGGAAAAGTAAATCAGAGAATTGCCGCAGGTTTTTCTTTTTTTTCGATTTATCTCGTTTTGGGGCCGATGAACTATGCATATTAAATTATTTTGCAAAGGCTATATATTTTTTATAACATGTTTAGCAACAATTAATTACAATTACGGTTACGTAATTTTCATTAGATGGACCTTAAAAATCAAAGAAAACTTGAAAATTACTACGGATGGGCGTTTGAAATTTCAGAACCGGTTCATCAATTTTCACACACCACTACTTTGTATCTCTTAGAACTGGGTATATTAATCTTCATGTTCATTGTTGAATTATGAGAAACGAGGTTCTTTTTTTTAAACACAGTTTGTTGACTTTAATATACCGGGTGTCCCATTTTAATCTTACAGTTGATTTATTTTGAAAAATATTGCTCTGATCAAAAATTGAGTGGAATGAAACTTTTGGGGTTCAGAGGGGGACGTTCAAAAAAATTTTTGGTTTTGGTCCAAAATTCAAAATGGCGGCGTTAAGATGGCTAACATGTTTTTTTAAAATGGAAACATGATTTTTTTTTTCACCAAAAATTTTTTCAGATTAAATCTAACATCTTTTATAGGAGTATTTTTTTGATACAGCCTACAATAGAGGGTGTCCCATTTTAATCTAACAGCTGAATTATGTTGAAAAATACTGCTCCGATAAATAATCAAGTGGAATAAAACTTTTAGGGTTCAAAGAAAGCCGTTAAAAAAAAAATGTTTTTTGGTCCAAAATTTAAAGGGGCGGTGTTGAGATGGCCGAAAGGTTTTTTAAACAATGACAACATGATTTTTTTTTCACCAAAAAATGTGTCAAGTCAAAACTAACAACTTTTGTTGGAACATTTTTTTTATTCAGTCCATAAGAGATCACCATTTTTTACTATTTTAGTATTATCCGGGATAACCACGAGAACGAGGAGGTAGAGTCTCGTCACTTTCGCAGTATTTTTTCCACTCCAAACTCTCCTTGTTAGTGTATCTGACTGTATGAGTGTGTGATTTTGTAAGTGTGTGAGTGTGCAATGTTGTAAGTTTGAGTGTGTGGAACACTCATAAGGATTGGGTCTCCACGGCTCGTCACTTCCGCAAAAAAATCATGTTTCCATTTTAAAAAAACATCTTAGCTATCTTAACGCCGCCATTTTGAATTTTGGACCAGAACAAAAAAATTTTTTGAACGCCCCCCTCTGAATCCTAAAACTTTCATACCACTCAGTTTTGATCGGAGCAATATTTTTCAAAATAAATTAACTGTAAGATTAAAATGGGACACCCGGTACAATAGTATATTAAAATTTGGATACACTGCTATTAAATCTAATACTCTTGTAATGTTTTCATAAGAGTCTGCATGAATATTGAAAAAATATTCCATTTTTTAAATATATAGTGTATTTAAATTTCACAGCTACCTGTGTCTGATTTTTTAAAGGGGATCTATGAAAATAAACTTCCCATAACGGTATATTAATTTTCAAACAAACATTTTTTACAGTGTGTGTAAAATGTGTATTTCAATGAATTTGATCGTATATATCCGTTGTCATTGAAGCCAGAAATTTTTATTTATATTTAAAATCATTCAATTTTATTGCATTATACCCGAAAAAAGGTCTAGAGAATTTAGCTAAATCTTTATAAATAAATTTTCTATTTGTGGGCTGGCTTATCTGTGGCCCATACCGTCGCAGCCAAAAATTTTATTTGATTGAAATTTCCGTACTTCGTGATACAATAAAAATCTGAAAACATTGAGCAACATTTGGCATGCTACAAACAACAATTATCATTAATAATATTGTCCACATGTTATTAGTAAATTGTTCAAACAAATAATTATTTAACAATTTTTCGGTAAGTTCCTTTTTTACTTAAACAAATCGCGTGCCTAATGCCAAAAGGGCCTATTACAGCTAGAAGATAGGGGTCCATGCCAAAAGGGCTTATAAAAATTTTTTTTTTGCCATTCTTCTTAAAATTGCTTGAAACGTGAAGATCTGTAAAAAAAAAAATTTTGATGTACTAAAACCAAAAGGGCCTATAAAAAAAATCAAAATTTTTCAAAGTTTTGAATAGAAATTGCATACCAGAGCATTTTTTTTTTTGAAAATTTTTTTTTTTTTTAATTTTTTTTTTTTTTTTTTAATTTTTTTTTTTGGAAAAAAATTTTTTTTTTTTTGAAAAAAAAAAGTTTAAATAATTTGTTATTGTTTATTTGTTTCAACATTTTGTTATTTTTTATTTGTTTAAGCAATTTGTTTAAACGTTTGTTTAAATTATTTGACTTGTTTTCATTTTTTTTTTCAAAAAAAAAAGTTGAAGTAATTTGTTATTGTTTATTTGTTTCAACAATTTGTTATTTTTTATTTGTTTAAAGAATTTGTTATTGTTTATTTGTTCAAACAATTTGTTCTTTTTTCTAAACAATTTGTTATAGTTTATTTGTTTGAACAATTTGTTATTGATTAAAACGAAAGTAATTTGTTATTGATTAAAACGAAACTTAAAGTACTTCTACTTTAAGTACTTTAAATCTCAAGTACTTAAAGTAATAAGTACCTAGTACTTTAAGTACTGCCGGTACTTAATACTTTAAGTACTTAATGTATTTTGTACTTTATATTCGAAGTACTTAAAGTACTAGGTACTTATTACTTTAAGTACTTGAGATTTAAAGTATTTAAAGTACAAGGACTTAAAAAATCAAGTACCAATTTCAAGTACTTTTTGTATTAAAGCATATTTTTACCTTGCATGATACACTGAGAGTCGACAGATTGGAACAGAAATATTTAAACCAAGAATTATCAGAAGCACTGACGATAGAAATTTTTTTTTTTTAAATCTATTTTGATACAGGTATTCATGATAATTCATGATAAATTCACGATATTATATCATGAATTGTTACAATCGTGGATCCGAATCAATAACAAATTGTTCAAAAATAAACAATAACAAATTATTTAAACAAATAAACTATAACAAATTGTTTAAAAAAATAAGAACAAATTGTTAGAACAAATAAACAATAACAAATTCTTTAAACAAATAAAAAATAACAAATTGTTGAAACAAATAAACAATAACAAATTGTTGAAACAAATAAAAAATAACAAATTGTTGAAACAAATAATTAATAACAAATTGTTGAAACAAATAAATAATAACAAATGATTTAAACTTTTTTTTTTCCAAATAAAAAAAAAAAATTTCAAAAAAAAAAATTTAAAAAAAAAAAAAAGATTTTAAAAAAGAAAGATTTTTTTTCCAAAAAAAAAAAATTTTTTTCCAAAAAAAATTTTCCATTTTCTTAGCGGAAAGTAAAAAAAAAAATTATAGGCCCTTTTGGCTTTAGATCACTAAATTTTCAATGTCCTAAAGCCAAAATTTGAGACATAGGCCCTTTTGGCTTTGGAAAATTTTTTTTTGTCTTTAGGCTTAGAAAATGTTGGCAAAACGATTGGCGCAAAAAAAAAATTATAGGCCCTTTTGGCATTAGGCACGCGAAATCAAATGCGTTCATTTTTCTGAACGCATATGGATTGTTTTCAGAATTCTGTCGCTATTTTGAAATATTATAAAAAAACATTCTGAAATTCAAAGAAAAAATTGCCAATTTTGTATATGTTTTTGCGCATCTCACTTTTACTCAGCGCGGCTGTCTTTCTCACCAGTGGTGATCATATTTGCCCTTTTTCATACGTTTTACAGGCATAAAAACTTTAAAATTATCTAGAGCATTATGAATAGAAGATAGAAGAAAAAAGTTCTCATGTTTGTTACGCGAAATTTTAAGATCTACAACTTTTGTTTGAAACTTTTTCCCGATTTCTTTCTCGTTCATGTGATATGACAATTTGAACTTTTTAATAATTATTTTCACCCTTATGCCCCCTGCTAGGAGTTAAAATTCATGCGTAGATCGATTCAGAATATCGAAAAACATAAGTAAAACATGTTCATGTGCCAGAAATCGCATTCTCTTACTTTCGACCATTTTTACTGGACTATACCTGCGGATATAATCGCAAGGGTAAAAAGTAATATACTGCGATCTCGATTTATGCAGCTTTGATGTAAGCAAGAGTCCCCACTGTGCGGCGGATATCGATCGCCGTGGCATATGGTATGAGAGCGCCGGTGTGAGAGTGGACACGGCTCCCGACTGGTGTGAGATGCGCGTGGACGCACGGGCGACATTTGCGCAACTTCGATTTAAGCAAGTGTCTAGCAGTGCCAGTCCCGCCGCTCTTGCTTAAATCGAGATCGTAGTGTAAAACATTTGGTGGCCAGAGATGGACTCTGGTTTTTCCGGCAATAAGAAAATCCAATCTAAATAAAATATCGGCGTGCAAAACTTTCTTTGAATCTATACAAAATAAACTCTTTCGAGATCTATCGAAAATGCGTGATCGTCTGTATTTGAGATCCTTTGAAATTTGTTGAAAAGGAATCGCAGTAAAATGTACCCCCAAAAACACCAAAGATGGTGTACAAAATTTGGAGACAAGTACATTTACGAAAGTATCTCTAGCTTAGTCTTCTTACAAAAAGTTGTGAAATAAATAGACATGAAACTTACAACTCGCATTGCCAAGCACATGTAGTTTACCAATGTAACGTTAACTTTTCAATTACGATTTTTGGGGCGGAGTCGACAAAAAAAAATCGAAAAAATCTTGACGGTAAAAATTTAAAAAATAGTGAAATCAAGTGAAAATTGTCAATAAAGAGAAATTATCAATCAACAAAATAATAAAAAAAATAAAAAGTCCTTGGTGAGTTGTTCACTGAGCACACAGTGATAAGATAAGTGTACCGAATATTGGGCTAGTACCGAATACTGTTCGTCCAGCCTATTTCTTATTGGAATAAATTCAGTTTACGTTAAATAAATGTAATGTATTATTTTTTATAATCTTAATTTAACGTTTTGTCACTCGAAATAAATATCGAGTATGAGTGAATTTATTGAATTCATATTTCCCGTAATTCATGACAAGCTACCGAGTGAGGTAAAAAACGGTCGTTTCCTTGTCGATTTGGTGAAGGAAGTGGTCTTGCGAAAAAGCGTAGTTTATAATAAAAACAGCATCGAATCAGTCGAAATAAGTTTCAATGTATTATAAACTAGTCATTGAAGTAGTAGAATACGGAAATAGACGAGCAAGTTAAATATTTGGCCGAAAATACATACCCCATAATTCGGTACATAGTGAGAATCGTGTGCACCGAATACTGTGGCCCATGTATAACCTCCCTTCGGACGTCAAACGAGTACAACAATATTCGGGACATGCGTACACCAGTAATAGGGCCGTTTGTCTTACGAATGACAAACGAATGTCAAACGCATGTTAAAGTGTACAACAGTATTCGGGCCATGCTTACCTCAATAATAGGGACATCTGTCAAAAGTGTAGAACAGTATTCGGGACATTTGCACATGTACACATTTTCAAAATTACAATTGAATAATATAAATAATAACAAAAATGAGGTGGGCATTCGTTAGCTGAGATTCCACGCTTTCCAATAATACCAATACTTTTTACCCTGAGACAATTTTAAATAAAGATTTTCTTCTGTTGGTGGCGAGCGAAGCTTAGGTCCCCAGTATTCGGGACACTTACCTTATTCTTGTGTTTACCTGTTCACTAAAAAACCGTTTTGACTAATCGTCTGTTAAAAACGAACTCGCCAAGTACTTTTTATTTTTTTTATTATTTTGTTGATTGATAATTTCTCTTTATTGAGAAGTTTCACTTAGTTTCACTATTTTTTAAATTTTTACCGTCAAGATTTTCTCGAATTTTTTTATGTCGACTCCGCCCCAAAAATCATGATTGAAAAGTTAACGTTACATTGGGAAACTACATGTGCTTGGCAATGCGAGTTGTGAGTTTCACGTCTATTTATTTCACAACTTTTTGTAAGAAGACTAACGTAAGCTAGAGATACTTTCCTTAATGTACATGTCTCCAATTTTTGTACACCATCTTTGGTGTTTTTGAGGATGATTTGTTCACTTTTTGCAAAGTGTTCCCATTCAATTTTTCAATTTTACATAATTCATAATTCCATTCAATTATATAATTTAATATTATTTATAATTTCATGTAGCTATATTATTTTTATACAATGTATAACTTCGCTTGTCCGAGGGACTGCAAAAATTATATTTTAGTCCATCAAATTTTTTTTTCAATTGCCATTAATTGGAATTTTTACTGCTCAAAATTACAGAATCACATGATTGCTCAACTTTACTCAACTTAGAGGGAAAGCAAAAAAAAATTATTTTTACCAAAATTCAAAAAATTATATTTTTGAAACAAAAACATACCATCCTGAAAATTTCAAGATCTTTTAAGATCAGTACAAAGTATTATATAAAAAAAAATGTAACAAAAAATTTAATGTTGATCGTGGATTTGCACGATTTTTGAAAATCCAAAAATTTATATTTTTGAAAAAAAAAGAACACCTCTCCGAAAATTTCAGGACTTTAAAGATCAGTACAATACTGAGAAAAATTTTCCACTATGTGTATGTTTGAATAACGCAACAACAATGTTATATGGTATTCAGAACAATTTAAATAGTTCAGTTGACCCGTCATAAGGTCCGAATTGCTAAATTATTGTTCAGTTGACCCCTCATAAGGTCCGAATTGCTAAATTATTGTTCGTATAACCATACATGAATGTTGCAAAGACCATAAATATATTGTTCTTACTTTTTCTACCATACATTTTTCTCTGTGAAGGTATTAGATTAAAAAAAAAAAAACTAAAAATAAAATATAGAACTTTGATTTTCACGATTTTTGTAAATTCAAAATTCTCTGAATTCGTCATTGTTCAACATTTTTTTCGGGATATTTTTTTTTTGTAGCCACAACTATACTCTTCAAAATGAATTCAGAACGACTTTTCGTAACTATAATAATTTTCGAGATATTCAAAAAATAAACTTGAAAAAATATTTCATCAAAATTGAGAGGGATCGATTCCAACTCTTAGTCGATTTGACATGAAATGGCTCATGTATATGTATAATTAACTCGATGCACGTTTTATAGACAAAAAAATAAAATCAACACTGCAATTAGTAAATAAAAAGTTACTGAGAAAAACAGCTTCATCGATGTTTATATAGGTTATACATGACATGAGATGCGTATCTTTCTGTTTGGTTCGCTTCGTTTCTTTCGTGAAGTCACAGCGCTCAAAGCGTCCAAGACGAATGCAGGCTTTATAAGCTAGTAAGCTTTAGATACCGAAAGCTATGATACAATCGACCTGGACATCGAAAACTATTGAGCAATCCATCTGGACGCCGAAAAGTATGAATAGATTGACCTGGACCAAAAGCTATGATACGGTCAACCTGGTCACCGAAAACTATGATTGCGGGTGACTTGGACACCGGAAACTATGGAGCGATCCACCTGGACACCGAAAGCTATGATATAATCAATCTGGGCCCCAAAAACTATAGAGCGATGCACCTGGATACCGACACTGAAAACTATGAAGCGATTCACCTGGACACCGAAAACTATGAAGGGGTCGACCTGGACACCGAAAACTATCGAGCGGTCAACCGAGACACCGGAAACTACGGGGCAATCCACCCAGATACCAAAACGATCAAGCTGTCGACAGAGGCGGATTTACCTCGTTTGCCGCCCTAGGCCTCAAAAAGTTTGCCGCCCCTTTTCAATAAAAAAATCGAAAAAGAACAGGGATTTCCTGTCAAATGAAAATACTGATATTTTTATTTTTTGCAGCTAGTATACATATAGACACAGACCAAAGTTCTGATATTCGAAAAAAATTTTTATTGTACATTTTGAGACATCTTAAATCCTCCTATTCAAATTCAAACTTGTTAGTGAACAATATTTCATTATAGTCTATTTGTATGAAAAAAGTTAGCTCGATAACTAACCAGTTTCGAAAACTATAAGCGTTAACGAATATGTCTGAAAAATTAGAAAATTTGTAAAATTCGAATCGCAAGGTTTCAGCTTGAATAGTTATTCACAAACATTCTTCAAGAATGTGAAATTCAAAACCCGAACCACTTCGATAATCATCGTTAAATTTCGTCGTATATGTATAGTAGACTGATTCAGAAAAAACTTTTTCGTTTTCTTACTTCATGAAACTATAGTTCATCACATAATATTGAACCTCGTGAAAGGAAATCGCCGTGCGATTTTTTTGAGCGGTGACTCTTTGAGTTTTCGTCTTTTCTATTTGATTAACACGTCAGAAATTCAATTCTGATGGTTGGAGGGAGATAATAATGTTTCTATACAATGGGCGGTACTCTGTATAGTAGCGTTTGACAACTTATATGTTTCCTTTGAACCAGCGCGTTGAAGAACATTTTTAACCGCACGATCCTTCGAAATTATCACGATTGCCGCAAAACGGGGTTTTTCACATTTTCGAAATGTGGGTACGTAGGATAAACGCTCAGTTTCCTCGACCGGGCCACAGTAAAGTATTGAACAATATCTGTTAAATACATGAAATACATTACATTTATTCAATTTAACCAAACTCAATGTGCCTCTATTGGAAAAATAAAATTATCCAAAATTTTAATAAAAACTTTTTCGTGTAGAAAAAAATATTTTGTTTTGATGAATACTATTTCGACATCGAGCATTTTCATGCATCAGATTTTCATCCTTTAAGAATAGTATATTCATTCATTCAATACTTTTTTTGTGCTTAAACAGTTATTTTCCATTTAAGTTCTTAAGAGTCTGTGAATGTGAATTAACTGACATACGAGCGCTCGAGAGATATCTGAATTTTTTTTGCCAGAGATTTCTCAGAGATAAGTAATATGGAGGGCAAAAAACGTCAAGATCCGTGTCAGTGTAAATTCTGGAGAGCGTAACGTTTTGTGCTTTCTCAAAATCTTGACCATCTATGATAAAACTCTTTTCGAAAATTTATTATATTGTTCACGTTTTTCCCTTCTTCTGTATTGGTCCCTTATTCTGTGTAAATACAGGTTCACTACAACGGAATTTTTTCTGGGTATTTTTTTTCTGCGAGTTTGGTGGTTCTGAATCCACCTTTAAAAAATGTAGGTCCTCCCAAAACACAGGGCCTGTGTTGAAAGGGTTGTGAAATCAACAATAGCTAAAAATTCCGAATATGAACATAAAAACTATGTGGCCAGTGTGTGAGGGTTTTAAGTCTAACCCAGCAAGACAGGTGCCATACCCTACTACCAATACTACTTCTGTATTTCTTGTATTTCACGGATCTTATTCAACATTTCACTGTGGCCAAGTCCAGGAAGCTGGCGATTGCCAGCTTCAAGGATGATTATCCTAGGTACCCATTTTTCGAAAAAGTGAAAAACCCCGTTTTTAGCAATTATTAATATCTCGAAGGTTCGTGCCATTAAAAATTTTCTACGACGCGCCGATTCGAAATAAACATGTAAGTTGCCAACCGCAACTATACAGAGTACCGTCCGTTATATAGAAAAATTATTATCTCCCTCCAACCGTCATAATTGAATTTCTTACATGTTATAATCAAATGGGAAAATCAAATAGTCAAAGAGTCGCCGCTAAAAAAATCGCACGGCGATTTCCTTTCACGAGGTTCAATATTATGTTATAAACTGTAGTTTAATGATGTAGGAAAACGAAAAAAAAAGTTTTTTTTAAAGCAGCAACTTTCTAAAATTATACTAGATACACAAAGGAAATTGGCGGATCTACTTGCGTGCAAAATTTCAGAGCTTGATCATGACACACACACACACACGCATATGCGGATATTTTTCCAAATATGTTTTCTCGACGTTTTGGAATATTTTAAATATACTGTCATGAAAATCACGAAAAAAATTTATTAACGAAAATAAACCATTCTCTTTGAGGAAGTAAAACAAATGTTGGAAAAAAACTTTATTATATGCGATTCTCTAACTTCGTGAATATATTCGTAAATATATTTATGAGACAGCAGGATCACTGCTTAGCGTAAATCGATTCAAATTCGTAGTTATCTTTGAGACAAACTCTGTTTCATTGGATTTGTTTACGATATACTTTTAATTGTAGAATGCTGCGATGCTTTTGGGTCCATTTTTAATCGCAATGGATTCTTGAATGCAAGTGACAAACAAACAATCGCTAGAAAAAAAAATTCCATCGTTGAAAATGTGCCGCCCTTAAAATTTGCCGCCCTAGGCCCAGGCCTACTGGGCCTACTGGTAAATCCGCCACTGGCTGTCGATATAGATCCTGCAAACTAGATGTCTAATTTTCGTTGCTATCCGTTATTATTCCGATCCGTTATTATTAGGATTCGTTATTATTGGGATCCGTTATTATCCGGATTCGTTATTATCCGGATCCGTTACTATCCGGATTCGTTATTATCCGGATCCGTTATTATCCGAATAGTTTCGAGTATCCGGATATCCGAATTTGAAGCGTTGGGTCCATTAAATCCGGGTTAACCGGATTATCCGGGTACTCGAAAAAGTGAGAGCTCTAATATATATCTATACATACATGCTGAAAGCGTGTGAGCATCCAAGCGAATGCAGCCATGGTATGATTTTATCGATGAGACTATACTGTGAAGTTAGTCAAATTGTGCGAAAAGTTTGTGCGAAGAAAGATCGTCGAAATTATAGAAAAATAATAGTTTAAATTCAATATCGTCCACATTTTTACAGCTACAGCATTCATTCGGGGATCAATGGAAAGAGAAAAACATAACAAACAATACGTATGTTGAAAAAAAATTTAAACTGTATATTTTATTAAAAATATTGAGAAATTGATTTTTTTATATAGCTATACTGCTGTGTGTAAGCAAGTACCTTCCTGTATAGAGAGTCAGCTCGGCTTCGAAACTGTGTGAGGTTAGGTAAATGTACTTGTCTCGAGTCGAATCGAATCGGTCACGTAGTGGTATTGGGTACGTTCTCTTATCTAAAAAATGATCGAATAAACGATTATAGTACCAATGACTAGATCTTTTTTCTGAATGGGAACAACGTTTTTTTGGGTTGTCACGATGATATATATGGGGCATTCCACGTCAAATCACGTGGTCATCGGCCTGACCCCCTCGGATTTTGATGTTCAATCTGCAATTGTGGTTTTCGTTTGGTCCAAAATATGACCTCAAATTTTTTGAAATTTTTATTTCATTTTTTAGGGTTTGCCCGGGCTAAAAAATCATTAAATTGAGAGAAAACATAAAGAAGGCCCTTTTTCAAATTAATGAAATATTTTTCACAGGAACTAGGGCCCGAAACAGATATTTTCGTCATAGTTCGATAATGGGCCAAAAATAATTACTATTTTTTTTTGTATTTTAATTTTTTTTTTAAATTTCTTATTTTGATTGTTTCTTGTAGTCAGAATAACAACAACAAAAATATTTTTCTAATTAAACTTGATTTTTTTTCTTGTTTTAAGAGTGAAACAATAACATTTTTCGGAAATTTATTAGCCTCGACGATCTGAAATAAAACGGATGATACAAACACAATTCAAAAATTAAAGTAAAAAAAAAAAGAAATCTGACCCATTATCGAACTATGACGAAAATATCTGTTTTGGGCTCTAGTTTCTGTGAAAAAAATTCATTAATTTGAAAAAGGTCCCGCTTTATGTTTTCCCTCAATTTAATGATTTTTCAGCTCAGGCAACCCCTAAAAAATTAAGTAACAATTTTTCAAAATTGAATAAAAAATTCTAAAACGAAATAGAAATTTCTAAAAATTTGGGGTCATATTTTACGCCAAACGAAACCCACAATTCACTGGACATCAAAATCCGAGGGGGTCAGGCCGATGACCGCGTGATTTGACGTGGAATGCTCCATAAATATGAGGAGAGAGAGAGAGAGGGAGATTTATGGGTTTGCGAAAAAGAAGAACCAAAAATGATTACTATTTTTTACACTTTTTTTTTAATTATCCGTTTTATTTCAGGTTGTCGAGATTGATAAATTTTCGAAAAATGTTGGCGTTTCACTCTTAAGACAAGAAAAAAAAGCAAGTTTCACTAGAAAAATATTTTTATTGTTGTTATTCTCACTATAAGAAACAATCGAAATAAGAAATCATAAAAAAAAACTTGAAATACAAAAAAAAAATAGTAATTAATTTTTGCCCATTATCAAACTATGACGAAAATATCTCTTTTGGGCCCAAGTTTGTGTGAAAAAATTTCATCAATTTGAAAAAGGGCCCTTTTTATGTTTTCCCTCAATTTAATGATTTTTTAGCTCGGGCAACCCCTAAAAATCAAATAAAAATTTCTAAAAATTTGAAGTCATATTTTGAGGTAAACGATACCCACAATTCATTGGACATTAAAATCCGAGGAGGTCAGGCCGATGACCGCGTGATTGACGTGGAATGCCTCATATATAATATGTTCGCATACAAGCATATTATATGGGGCATTTTACACCGATTCGACCTGGGTCTGACCCTTCAGCTCTCCGATTTTGTCTACGATTTTTTATAGTTTTGTAGTCCCTCTAAAAAGCAGTGAGGATTTTTTCAGATTTTTTTGGAGCGATTTGACTTAACTAAAATTTTATAAACAAATTATTATTTCCCGTTATTATTATTAGTATGATTATCCCGTTTTTTTAATGAAAAAATTCAAGCATTGAGCCAAAGTTGGTAGGCGTTCTCTTTTGCTTATAACAAGCTTGTTCGAAACAAAAATTTTAAAGAAATAAAAATAGAAACCTGAATTGAGTAGGCCCTTATCCAAACATTTTTTCACTTCTTCCCGTGCCATTTAGTTTGATGAAACCCGGGCCCAACGAAATCACAATTGTAACTTGTAAAAAATCAATCCACGAATCGGTTTTGTGATGTTTACGTTTGGCCCGACTTTCTTTTCACGCGTGTGACTCATATTCATGCTTGGGCTAACTAAATCTCCATCACGAGTCAGGCTCGTTAAAGTATGGGAAGGGGTCAAACACCTTAAATTAATACAAAAATGTTTCGATAACGACCCACTCAATTCCAGTTCCTCCTTCTATTAAAAGAAATATTTTTTTTAAAAAAAGCTTATAAAAAAAGCTGGCAAGCAGAAGGAAACCCCTGCCCACTTTGGCTCAAAACCCAAAATTTTTCATATGAAAAACGGGATTTTTGTGATTTTTATCAGGATTTCAAATTTTGGCAAAAATTACTTGCTTATAAAATTATATTTAAGTGAAATGGCTCTAAAAAAATCGGAAAAGAATCCTGAGTGCTCTTCAGAGATAGGGGAGAGTGGGGTACAATGAGCCACTTTTTTGTAAAGAATTTTTACTCTCACTATGGTACTCTGATTAGAAAAACAATAATTATAATCGGCTTTTCTAGACGTTTAAGCGTTTAATAAAAATATCATTTTTAAAAAAAGATTGAAAATACCAGAATAATTGGATTCAAAAAGATTTGCAGAATGGCACATTGTACCCCACCAGTGGGGTACAATGTGCCACTTCGTGGGGTACGATGAGCCATTCATGTTCTATGTGTTTAACCTCAACAAAATTTGACAAAACATCAACGTCATATATAATTCGCGACAACTTCGTGGTGTTCGTGGTCAATGGGAAATATCGGCTCATTGTACCCCACAACTCGTTGGCTCATTGTACCCCACTATGAAAAAATTTGATTATTGATCAAAATCATTATTAATTAAGAAATAAACCGAAAAATACAAGTGACTAAGTGAATCATGAATAATAACACTATCGATTAAAACTTGAAACACGAGCTGTCACGGAGAGTGAAATTATATTTTACGTTTTTCCGGCAAGCAAAAAATTTTTTTTCCCAGGGCACATATCATTAATTTTTTTAAATAATTTTTTTAGCGCTGCAATTGACGTTTTTTTAGGTATGATGAAATTCAATATAAATTGTGGTCCTACACAAAAAAGTTCGATTCTTACAAGCTACAAACCTCCGAGAAATCGCATGTGGCTCACAGTGCCCCGTGGCTCATTGTACCCCACTCTCCCCTACTACAAAACCATGAAAAATTGCGGACAAAATCGGAGAGGTGAAGGGTCAGACCCAGGTCGAATCGATGTGGAATGTCTCATATATATGTATCAATTTAGGGTCATCGAATGAAGCTCATAAATTAATGAGTCTCTGGGAATCGTCACTCGATTTATGTCGCCATATATACCAAAATACTCGCTAACGCCACTTTATGTATATGGGAGTGATATTGCTCGTTGGGCAGACAATGAGTCACAGCACACATACCTACGCATACGAATGAAAAAAAAATCTGACTGATAAAGAATGTATCGGTATGTCAACAATGGATTCCCAATGCTATCACATAAGACCCAACTCGTTTTAAAAGTTCAAATTCAAATTCCAATGCCAACTTGCAGGCACGCGTAGGATGAAAAATGTTAAGTCCTTTGGCGCCTCGATTCATTCTCTCTTTCACTCTTCATCATTGCTCGCGTGGCGCAACACAAAAATAGATCAATTTCACGAGTTACGCGTAGTGCCACATGACCACAAGGGGAACTCATGAATTGAAACGAGACGGTTACCAGCTGATTAATCAATTGAAACAATTAGCGGGTCAGTCCTAATGCAATTGATGTTTACGGGGTCAGGACTTGCGGGCGACGTTTGAGTTTTGAACGGGGTTAATTTACACAGATTCAAATGATCCACGCGCGAATAAATAGCCATTAAAACCATAATAGCCTGACCCGATATGATAAAACTCAGCTTAAGAAGAATATCGCACCGTATATTTCAGAACGTATTATTTTGAGCCAATTTTCTCTCCGAACGAGTGATAATCATGGACATGTTTCGCGAAAATGAAGGCTTGTATCTTCGGAGGAGCAGAAGATATGTGGGCCGAATAATCTATTTTTACACAACGGACGTGGACCATGTCCGAGTAATTCAAACTCTGACGAATATCTAGCAAACGGGATGCGCGAATATCGCGTCTGGAAACATTGCAAACGATGATAAACAAATTGGTAGGTCGTCATAGAATCGGTTGAAAATTCATTATTCTACTTTTTCCTATAAACGATCAGTTATTGGTTTCGAATAAGAGATTTAAAGAAAATCGTGCAAATTAGGAATTTACACATAGCTTCCTCATTTATTTACGTCATTCGTCAAGCCTCCCTTATGAGGATCTCCTTGACCATTTTTATGATATGAATTTTTATTATGATGGCTTCCTCATAGAGGAAGCTTCACGAACGACGTAAATAAATTAGGAAGCTATTTGCAAATTTTCAATTCGCTCGATTTTCCACCTATTCCGTTTTTTTTTTAATCGAGTCCATTGACCGATTTGTCATAATTGAATAGTGATCGTTTGGGTTACTTGATGCACTTGCATCAAAAAATTGAGATCGATAGCTGCGAAATTAAAAAAGATAGAGCGTCAAAGAGTATTTTGTTAAAATTTCAACAACAAAAAACTCCGGGAACGATTTTTCCAAAATTCAATCCCAATAGTCGTTATTATGAAGTGTGTATGCAGAAAAAATTTCAGCGTGATAACTGCAAAGTTACGAAAGTTGGAACGTTTATGAGATTTTGTGAAATTCGACATTTTTTTTTGAAACCAAACCCATTGAATGATTTGTCGAAAATTATTTAGTGATCGATCGGGTCACTTGGTGCACTTGCTCAAAAAAATTAAGATCGATAGCTGCAAAATTGAAAAAGATACAGCATCGAAGAATATTGTAAGGAAAATTTGAAATTTGAAAAAAAATCCCTGAAGCGATTTCTTCTAAATTCAATCCCTACCGTCCTTGTTATAAAGTGTATATTCATCAAAAATTTCAGAGCGATAACATAAAAATTACAAAAGTTGGAACGTTTACAAGAATTTAAAAGTAAAATTTTTTTGAAACCGAACCCACTGACCAGTTTGTCAAAAATTGATTAGTGATCGATCAGATCACTTGGTGCACTTGCATAAAAAAAATTGAGATTGATAGTTGTAAAATAGAAAAAGATAGAGCGTCGAAGAATATTTTAAGAAAATTTCAAAATTTGCAAAAACATTCCCGAGAGCGATTTCGCCCAAATTCAATCCCAATCGTCCTTGTTGTAAAGTGTATATGCACAAAAAATTTCAGAGTGGTAACACAAATATAAGTTAGAGCATGCACAAACATTTTGCAAAAAATTAAAAGTCATGTCAAATTGGCAATTCTTTTGCTATTTAAAAAAGAATTGCACAGGATAAAGGGACATAGATGGTCTACTCTTATGTCAAATTTCAACTCGATCGCTTAAACAATTCTCGAGATATATCGATTTTAAGGCGAGCACAAAGCGTACACGCACGCACGCACACACACGTCCAGGCATTTTTCTGAATGTTATTTTTTGACGTTTTGGTACATTGTGAACATAATGACATGAAAATGTTGAAACAATAATTTCGCGAAAATAAAGGTTCTTTTATAAGGAAGCAAGAACGTACCTATTTTACGGTCCTAATTGATTCAAATTGCTAATAACCGTTGTGCGAAATACTCTGCAGTTGCTGATCATTCAAACTCGTTTGCAAACGACTCGGAACTATCGCGAGATTCTCGTTTCATTGCTTCAAGTTGATTGACAACTTGTTCAAAGAAAATACACCGAGGCATTCAGTATCGTAGGATCCCACTTCGAAAGATGGGCTTGAAATACATTGGCGTTGATTTACATTCGAAACGACCTTGATAAATAAAGAATGACACGAGAAAAAAAATCTGCTGACTGTCCGTAATACATAATTTTGACCGCCACGAGTCTAGCACTATTTTTATCCCTCTCTATGTCTCTCGAAGCTCATTGAACTGCAATAAAAGCATCAGAGTCTAGACGGATAGTTTGTACACAAGCATACTCTCGACGTAACACTATTCCATTGACTCTCGTATCAGCATAGATATTTTCATCTATATTCTACATAAAGGCATACATGTCATGTTTACAGGTGCGGTAGAAGACCAAACACCTTTCAATCAACCTTGAATGATGAAAAAACTTCTAAGAGTTCCGAGAATCTTCAAATCATTGTCATTCATTGGAATTTATGAATCGTTTCGTTTGCTCATAATCTAAAATCGTGAAGCATGTATTCATGCTTTTGGATGCGTTTTTTTATTCAGCTTTTCATCATTCCGCCTCTATCAAACAGGTTGCAATGAAGAGACACGACGAGGAAAAAGGATTTTGAAAAAAATGAATCAAAAAACGCATCTCTTGTCTATTTGTGAGTGTGGAAGAAAAAGAAGTGAGATACAAAAAAAACGTACGATGTTGTGAGATGACCTTTGCGACTTTCGAAATTCTGGGATAAATTCGAAGCCAATAGGGATCGAGCAGCGAAGCGGTGAATGACGTTTAGTCTGTGGCTAATATATTTTTGTTCACTGGTTTAGTGTCCCTGTCATTCATTAAATTTGTTTAGAAGTAGAGTGGGGATAAATCAAAGTGGGGGAGATTTTCCTATTCTTATACATTGGGCGCTGAAACTATTTTTTTTACCCTATGAGGATAGTTATCAATAATTTTTTTTTGAACTTGATAATTATCATTCAAATTTGCATTAGACGGAGCTTTTATCAAAGTTATAATGATGTCTTATTTTCGTTTATTTTCAAGTGGTAAAATATTCTAATAATTAAAATATTTTAACCGCGAATAACCGCGGCAGCTTTGGGCCCTTTTGTCGTCCGTGTCCAGTAACGTAGACTTGAAGCCCATTAATTGCCAGCTGATGCATCATCGTGCAAAAGTGACATAACCTCAAAAAATACTCAGCGGTTCAATCCCAGACAGCAATATGAAGTCTGAATGAAACGCTATAGATTTCTTATGTAAGATGTGGACATCTGAATACATTTACCGAAAGAAATCTCAGTGAGTTCAGAAAGTAGTCTTATGCGCCACTTTAAGGAATGATTTTGATATCTGTGAAAAGTTGTCTTGAAGATAACTTTTTTCGGACTTCTCCAAAAAATATCGTAAAGACTAGTATTTCGAGATTTCTTCACAAGTCATCGTCAAGATAACTTTTTGAGGGTTTCTTTAAAATTATTAGAAATTCTTTTTTTTTCTGCAAATCGTTTCATTTCGTTTGCACAAAATTTTAATACGTATTTTTTTTTTATTTACGTAGCTTCTGGACCTATTGCATTTAAAGTAAAAAGAAAAACAATCAATCTTATTGTTTCAATTTCATCGGCTTACACTGGGGTTCGAACCTGCGATCTGCCTAATCCTACCTAAGAACCTAACGCGTTATCTATTACGCTGGCGACTACTTATGAATTCTCTTCATTTATATGATATATCAGTGGTGAAATCCCAGAGTTTAAACGGTTTCGATTTGTATCGAAACAAATGTTATCACGCAGTTCATCTGGATATGCGATTTCTAATAACTTTTTAATATTCATTCCAAAGATCTCTTAAGGGGAGGGTAAACCCCCCCCCCCCCCCCCGCCTTTCCGCTCTCGTGAGTGCGAGAGAGATAGAGCTAAAAATTTTAACACATTTTTCTCGGAGATGGCTTGATAGAATAAAAAAAGAATAGTGGGGCCACCTGTACACATTAATTAAGCAGGCGACCCCACTAATCTTTTTTCATTTCATCAAGCCATCTCTTAGAAAAATGTGTTAAAAAAATGTTGAGGTTATGTATTTCTGTCTTTTGTGCTGTGTGGGATGTTTTGATTGCGTTACAAAAATTACGGCATTATGGATAATGAGCGAAGTGAAGAGACAAGTAGTGAAAATCATAATTCTTCGAAAGATATTCTTCAAAATTATTCTGTACTAAAGCCGCGAGCATGTTATTTAATTTTTTTATTTCGCGCCTATGTTCTCCACCGCTTCTTTCTAGCTCGATAGCCGGCGTTGCCGTGTCTGTCAATCACCCGCTCGGAGTAAATTTTAACGTATTGTACTTTGTACTTTGTTAGTTTTTAAACAAAAGTTTAATGCACGATCAATTCTACAGCAAGTTTATTGAGATCGCCTCTGTCTATTAGAGGCTATGCAGTCGGGGCTAAAGGTATGCCACTTTGCGATTTTTTTGCTCCATAAATAAGCTTCAAACTGACTTGAAATTTGACATAGACATAGTTCAAATGTTCGATCATCTACTGCAAAAATTTCAAAATTTTCTCATAAGACGTGATTTGCTTCTGGAAAACCTTAAATCTATAACTAGACGTTCGTTTGTTTCAATTTTTCTTCCCCACATATTTTCCTGGCAACGTTCCACCGTTGAGACTTCTATATTTTTTACTCTTTTCCCGTTCCGAGAGGCTCATGTACGCGGTTTCGTACTATTTTCATTGGCAAACATTTATTTTATTTTATTTTTTTGGGCGGGGAAAACGAAAAGATCCACTCACTCGTAGCGCGGTCTGACGGCCAAGTTTTCTCCAAGATTGTGCCACGATTCACCGTGTCCGTTAACGGTTCTCAGACAAAAATAGACTGTGGTAACCTCAAAACAACAATCATCCGGTAATCCGTAAAGTGCAAAATGTCCCGTTTTTGACGTTGTCAACTTCACCAAACGACCGTGCTTTTCGTCGCATTCCCGATTATTGGCTGACCACCTTATAGCGAGGTCATCGTTGTTATCGCGAAATTCCGTAAATCCAAATTCCACAAGGAGGCCTTGATGCGTCTTGATCCCCGTAACGATATGGTAATCCGTTGTATTCGGATTTTGTTCGGCATCACGATCGATAAGACGCACTGATTTAACGAGCCTCGTTGTGTATTCATCGCGGTCCTTCAACGCAACGCCGTTAACTAGGTGTAAAAATCCAATAACAAGTAGAAAAGTAACCGGGACGTGCGAGTAACCAACATGTTGCGCCATCATGCGACAAATGCGGTGTGACACACTCTCGTTTCTGTCTCCACACGCGATGCTGTATTTATAACCTTGCAGCACGTGACTGCGCATGAGCACTTTGGGAACACTCAAAATGAGCCCCACGTCTCGTTTCACGTTTGTAGATTTTTTCCTTCGTAAAAGTGTGCGCCGTACAGGGAATCTCTATCAACGATAAACGCGAGACGCTTCTGCGCGCGCCTACATACGTTTTGATTGCGAGACAAAAATTTCACAGCCAACCCCATCGATCCCTCAACGTGTGTGTGGGTGTGTGAGTGGATGTGTGCTCAGTATCTCATTGAAACTTATCGGACCTAACATTCGTGCCCAACCGTTCAACGATATATCGGCTCCAACGTATTCGTACTATCTCAAACTCGATCCCGACAAAGCACCTTTCGAAATAACAAAATTTGCTTTTTCGATACATCGGGTATATAATATATGAACGGATATTAGCGTTCGCGATGATTCGTGGAGAACTATTTCAGTGAAAGTCGGCTCGGTTATGCGTCTGGATCACCAAAGGTGAACGTGGCGCCACACGACGTTGTTCGATGAAAGATATGACCGTTGGTAAAATCGCAGAGAATCCAGCGTGGATCGTGCAGAGAGTTGTTCAGATGTGGATCATTGAGGGATAAGGAAGATGCCGATCGTGTTTTTTTAAATCATTGTTCACAAAAATTTTATTCAATCCTTAACATTTATCTTAAAGAAAATCGTTCATGCATGATTTAAACTTTGTACAGTTGATGCGACCGCTGGGTTAATACAGTTGTTACCATGTACGAATTAATTCCTTCCAGCGTCGAGACTGCGGTTACCATTTGGTCTCTGTCAAAAAAGCCACCGGATCAACTCAGCTGATAATTATTACCGGCTGCAGGTTACCCGAGTAAGTCGAACGAATTACCAGGCGTAGGTAATGTGATCGTTGGCATTGCTGTAGGTAAGATGAGCAACTTCGTTCGCTGGTGACCAGGCAACCTTGACGAGGGGTTGATGAGCAGCTAGGGGCGTGGCGTGAGAATAGCCATTGTATGCGTAAGCTGGCGCTGCATGAGCGTAAGTTGCTGGTGCGGCATACGCCACTGGCGAATGTTCGGCCACATGATAAGAAGCGGGTGCGGCGTATGCGGTTTTAGTAACCACAGCACTTGGCGCTGCAGCGTAAACCTGTTGGTGACTGGCTGGATAAAGACCTTGTGTAGCGTAATTCTGGTAAGTTGCCTGTTGCTTCTGCTGAGGGTAATAGGCCTGTGCTAATTGAGCAACCGGTGCGGCATAATTTAGGGTTGCTTGAGGAGCCGTGGCATAGGCCACTTTGCCATAAAGGTTGGTGGGTACGGCAGAAGCGTAAAGATGAGCCGGTTGTGCACTGTAAGATAGTGCTGGCTGGAACGTCGAGTAGACCGAAGGATTGCTAACGCGAATATCGGTTTTACTGCTGCTCGAGTATGGTGTCTCAATGGTTTTGGATTGCGTTGATAATTGGGCCAGATTACCCTGACTCCTGTAGGTGTTGTCCGAACCGGATGTCAGTGTAACTCCACCAGCATTTGCCCTTGCAAAAACTGCACAAGCGACGAGCAGAACGAACTGAAAGAAGGAAACAAGCGTCATTATTCGCAATCTCCTTGGAATAATGCCCCGTTTCTTCACATAGGGTTGTCTGGCGGATAAAGTTATCCACCAGATAACATGCACTCAAGGTTATGCAAAACGTTCTCCCAATCCGTCTTACCGTAGTCGGTAATTTGTGGGTAAATTAAATTTGTTTCAGGTATTCTTTGGCTTTTCGAAAAAATGCAAATTCTCAGGAAGTGGGTATTCCAATTACGCATTTAGTAAGATTCCGATGTTTTCCGAAAAACCTACACTGTACAAAAAAAATCGCAAATTCACAATGTCGATTCATATTAATTTTACAAACTGGGTGTATTAAAATGATTTTCCTACAATTTTCATTAAATTAATATACTGGTATTGAACTTTATTATTTTTGTATTGGATAATTACAGATCCGGTACATTAATTTCATAGTCATGGACCCCTGCTTTGGAAATTCATAACCCGCCTTGCATATTTCTTGGATGTGTTTTAGTTTTTAATATACAAAGACATAGAAATTTTCGTTGCCGGTGCTTGAAAATTACAACACAACGTTGTTAGAATTTACTTACAATCGGTAACAAAAAATTACAATTTTCTTTAGAATATTCCAATCAGTCCTTTGGAAATTCATGCAAGGGTATATTAAAAGTCAAAACCTGTGATGGAATTTTAAAAATCATCGTGGTAAAATTACTATGTGGGTTTTTATATTTCAAACTCGGTGTATTAATTTCATAATAATGTAGCGACTTTTGAAATTTAATATACCGTTATGAATATTAAAAACCTGTCTTGTATATTTCTTTGATGTGTTTTGCTTTTTAATACACAAAGTAATAGAAATTTTCATTGCCGGTGCTTGAAAATTGCAACACGAGCGCTGTTAGAATTTACTTGCAATCGGTAACAAAAAAATATCATTTTCTTCAGAATGTTCCAATGAGTCCTTTGGGAATTCATGCAAGGGTGTATTAAAAGTCGAAACCTGCGATGGAATTTTAAAAATCATCATGGTAAAATTACCATGTGGATTTTTATATTCCAAACTCGGTGTATTAATTTCATAATAATATAGCCACTTTGGAAATTTAAACAATCGTTATGAATATTAAGAACCCGTCTTGTATATTTCTTAGATGTGATTTGGTTTTTAATATACAAAGTAATAGTAATTTTGGTTGCCGGTGCTTGAAAATTACAACACGAGCGCTGTTGGAATTTACTTGCAATCGGTAACAAAAAATTACAATATTGTTCAGAATATTCCAATCAGTTCTATGGAAATTCATGCAATTGGTGTATTAATTTCATCATTAATACAGCCACTTTGGAAATTTAACATATCGCTATGAATATTAAAAACCGATCTTGTATATTTCTTAGATTTGTTTTCGGTTAGGGGTCGCGAACTTAAGTCATGAGGGGTAACTTAAGTTATGCGGAAAAACTTCAGTTATGAGGAGCCAGGTATTCTGGAATGAATTTTTGAGGGTTCGCGTAACTTATGAGGGGTCAGGAGCCGCGAAATTAAGTTATGAGAGGTTACTTAACTTATAAGCGGTCAGGAATCGTGGAATTAAGTTTTGCGGCTTTATATAACCTACGAGGGGTCAGTGGTCACAAAATTAAGTTATCAGGGGTAACTTAAGTTATGAGGGGTCAGGGACCCCAACATTAAGTTATGAGTGTTCACTTAACTTATGAGAGGTCACGGTTTTTTTCAACCAAGTTTTGAAGGTATACATAACTTATGAGGGGTTAGAGGCTCTGAAATTAAGTTCCGGAATTAAGTTATGAGGGGTAACTTAAGTTCTGAGGGGTCACTTAAGATATGAGTCGTCAGGTATTCTGGAACAAAGTTCACATAACTTATGAGGGGGCAGAGGATTCGAATTCAGAAATCCGAAAATCGAGTTTCATGGATTATCGCACATTCAAAAGCATATATTATTGCATATAAGCATATGTACCACCGTATGGTAGTACATGAAATACAATTAATAATATATGCTTTTGAATGTGCGATAATCCATGAAACTTGATATTCGGATTTCTGAATTCGAATCCTCTGCCCCCTCATAAGTTATGTGAACTTTGTTCCAGAATACCTGACGACTCATATCTTAAGTGACCCCTCAGAACTTAAGTTGCCCCTCATAACATAATTCCGGGATTTATTGATGATTCCATCATAAATGAAGTAACCCCGCATAACTTAATTTCAGAGCCGCTAACCCCTCATAAGTTATGTATACCTTCAAAACTTGGTTGAAAAAAACCGTGACCTCTCATAAGTTAAGTGACCGCTCATAACTTAATTTTGGGGTCCCTGACCCCTCATAACTTAAGTTACCCCTGATAACTTAATTTTGTGACCACTCACTGCTGACCGCTGACCCGTTTAATATACGGTGACTTAAAAATTAATACACGGTGGTATATGAAATTTAATATACCCCTTGCGATTCTTAAAAGCACAGTTTGGTTATTTTAATATACGAAAGTAATGGGTTTTTTCTAACCGAATGCAGCAATTTTCGTAAACTTCATCCAGAAAATAACAATACTTTTGTATATTAACCAGACAATACCAAGTTTTTAAAAATAATATCCTGTGATCAAATACTCAGAGAATATGTATATGAAATTTAATATATCACTTGCGATTTTTAAAAACACCGTTTGATTCATTTAATATACGAAAGTAATGTATTGTTTTTAACCGAATACAGCAATTTTCATAAACTTCATCTTGAAAATAACAATACTTTTGTATGTTAATTGAACCACTACAAGTTTTTAAAAATAATATCTATTCATTATATAAATAACGAAGGTGTATATGAAATTTAATACATTGTGCATCATTTTTAAATAACGGGCATCTTGATTTCCTGATGCACGTTCATATGAAAATTCATATACGGTTTATGCATTCGAAATTCCTACACTGGTGTTTTAATTTTCAGAAAGAAATTTTTTAGTGTAGTTTTTGCCTTCCAACAATTCTACATAAGCAGCTTTGATATAAGAATCACCGGACCAAGTAGACCGAGGGGATCGAAAATTTTGGCAACTTCCGATAAAATATATCACTTTGTAACCCTTTCGGATGATTGAATACGTTTAACCGTGTATAGAAAATCGTCATGCTGCGCGTTCCACGAGATGTCCAGTGTCTTGTGGACTGGGTTTGTGGTGGCTACAATTCTTTTTATAAGTGATCTGGGTTTTTTGGAAGCTTACTGGAAGCGTAATTGGACCCATTTCCTAAGAATTTGCTTTTTTTCGAAAAGTCAAAACGCCCGTGAAAAAAATTGAATTTACCCACGAATTACCAACTGCGGTATGACGGAGTGGGGGTAAAAGAGTGGGGGTAAAGGAGTGGGGGAACGTTTCACATCACTTTAAGGCAGTATTCTGGTTTAGAATTTGAAAAAAATCAATTTTTCTGAATATTCTTAAAGTTTAGACCTTTTTAAGAATATATCCTCGAAAGAATTTTTTTCATTCCAGAGGTAAAAAAACTGGCTCTAACACAATTTGTAACTTGGTCTTTGTGGGACTACAGAGATTATTCAAGTTGTATGGAAGTTAGATTGATATTTCTGATATGTCTTTGGCAAAGGGGCAAACGTGATCATTCGTAATGGGATAACACCACTTGTAACTCGAAGGTTGTGAGATTCTGAAGATTACTTGGGCAGTACGAAAGTTACCTTGAATGCCATGGTTGCCGGTGTTGGGATTGCGATTTTTTGAATGAAAGACACGAAAAGACGTGTAGATCTGAACTGATGTCCGCTCACTTGCGTCGGTCCCCTTTTATACGTTTCATCCGCGACTTTCTTCCTCTTGATCCTTCTTAAGATACACGGGTGACCACGCTCTTTTTTCGTTCCCCACCGCCAAAATATCGTTTGGGTGGACCCACCGTTTGGGTTGATTTTTTTTTATTCCCTCCTTCGCTCGCACTTCTCTCATACCCAACCGACCCAAATGTATTGTGCTGCTCTATGTCGCGTTGGTTACAATCGAACCACGCCGTGATTATTTTTCTCTCTAGGTGCCAGCAGATATCCTTGACATGGTATTTCGAATGAACTTATGCCCGAGGGGCGTTAGGATCCTACTACTAAATTATTGCAGAGCAGCGTTGCAACATTTTTACAAAAAAATGTAATTGTATTGTTTCAATCGATCGGCGGATTGATTTCGATGGATCGTTCAGTGCGTTGATTAGTGGAACTAAGAAATGCAAAGAAAAAGGTTTTTTAATTCTGACAGTTCTGTGCATTTATTATTTCCACTAATCAACGCATTGACTATAATAATTTAACTCCAAGAATTTAAGAACTTTTTTTTTTACATCTCTTATAAGTATCGTGACGTGATTTTTTTGATTTTTAAGAAAAAAGTTGAAGAAAAATAATCCGTCACAGTATATATTTTGATAGGTTCAATTTTTGAAAATTGACTTAGTTACAGACACTATCGTGTGATCAAGTACAACAACTGGTTAGGTTTTCTTAATATCAAGAAAAATGCAACTGAGAGTTGAAACGCCTTTTCCTCCAATCGACTTCTTTCGACATTATCCCAGAAAATAAGCGAAAATTTATAAGCCGATTTTCAATTTTTTTTTAAATATTTGCCATAGTAGTTGCTAATTCCGTACATGGCCGATTAAAATTTTTGTAATAATTACTAATTTAAAAATCTGCTTAAACAAAAAAGCGTTAAAAATGAACGCAATTTCGATTGGTCGCTATCAGGGTTGCAAATAATGCATTAAAAAAATTAGTGAATTAACATTCGGATTAAATTTTTTTTTTATTTGCTAATCCCGCCATGAGGTTTGAAAAATAATTATTTAATTTTTAATCCCAACTACTCCAATAACAATTTATTTTTAATTTTATGTTGGAGAGTAAGGAATAAAAATATTTGAATAATAATAATAATAATAATAATAATAATAATAATAATAATAATAATAATAATAATAATTTAATCAACAATTACAATAAATTCTTCTTATTATTATTATTTGAAGGATTCAAATTTCAAATTTTTTCGCGCTTTTACTTTGTGTTCCGCACATGGTTATTGATTTTTGAAAAAATATTCTTAAAATAATCATAACTTCTCCAATAACCAAGATATTCTAACTTGCTAAGAGGATTTTTTTGTTTTTTAATGTACTTTTTTAAAAAAATATCGAGAACTGAGAAAAAAATGTTATAACAGAATAGGGAAAAAGAGGGTGTAACACGCTTTTATTTGAAAACTTATTTCCAATCGGAATAAAATTTATTTTATCTTTTTAGTTATTTTTTATTAACAACTAATAAATGCTTGTTCAAAAAATATTTTTCTTCGTTTATTTTGAATTGGTATGTTAGCAATAAAAATTGCAATGTCGAATTTTTACGCGGGTGTTGGAATTCCCATCATTGGGATCAAAAAATAATTTTTCAATTTTTAATTTCAACATTGGGTTTAAAAAACAATTTCTAATTTAATTTTTAATCTATTTAAAAATTAAATTTAATTATTTAATTTATTTAAAAATTAAATTTAATTATTTAATTTATTTTTAACTAACTTTCAATTAAAAATTTTAAACCCAACATTGGGATTAAAAAATAATTTTTTAATTTTTAATTCAAATTTTTTGAATTAAGAAATTCGCAACCCTGGTCAGATTTGGTAAATAATCAAAGAAAAAAGGGGCTACATATAACAAGAGCTAGATTCATATGCACTACTCGCAAAAATAAAGGTAAGAAGAAAAATGTACAAATTGTTCATGATTTTCGACATGCTGTATTTCAGTGCAGGGGAAAGTGGGGTACAATGTGTCACGAGCCACATGCGATTTCTCGGAGGTTTTTAACATGTAAAAGTGGAATTTTTTTGTGTAGGACCACAATTTGTATTGAATTTCATCAGACCTAAAAGAAAGTCAATGGCAGCTCATAAAAAATAATTTGAAAAAAAATTGATTTGTGCCCTGAAAAAAAAAATTTCGCTTGCCGGAAAAACGTAAAATATAATCTCACTCTCTGTGACAAGTCGTGTTTTTAGTCTTAATCGATAGTGTTATTATTCATGATTCACTCAGTCACTTGTGTTTTTCTGTTCACCTCTTCAAATTTTTTTCAGGTCAGGCACAAGAAAATGAATGGCACATTGTACCCAACGAATGGCACATTGTACCCCACTGGTGGGGCACAATGTGCCATTCTGCAAATCTTTTTGAATCCGATTATCCTGGTATTTTTAACCTTTTTTTTCTTAAAAAAAAATATTTTTATCATACGCTCAAACGTCTAGAAAAGCCGATTATAATAGTGGTTTTTCTAATCAGACTACCGTAGCCAGAGTAAAAATTCTATTCAAAAAAGTGATACACTGTACCCCACTCTCCCCTAAAACGGTCGTATCGAGGTCTCAAAAAAAAGAATTTCGAAGCTTCAAGATTCTAGTTTTCAGATATTTTGGATAAAATTTTTTTGGCACTACGGTTCTTAAGGGTTTAGGCCACTCTACCGACCAAAAAAGGGCATATTTCGTGATTTTTTTCGGCGAAACCATAAATTAAATCAGATTTACAAAAAAGGTGTTAATCTACATTTTATGAATATGGTTGTTTTTTGCAAAAAATTGCACATTTTTGCGAAAAAAAAGTACGAAACTTTTGAAAAACTCAATTGAAGCTTATAACCCCCCCCCCCCCCCCCACAATTTTGTTATATGTAAAACAGTTAATATTAATATCTGTTAGTATAGTGATCTATTGGTATTATAAATTATGTTCACGACCGTCTGATAGAATCAATACAATGATATATGTACAATAGACTCATTCAAAAAAAGCGACTATTTTTTGTTTTTCGAAGAAACGCATTTAATACTTTCGGGAAGGTAAAAAAAGATGCCTGTTAAAATTAGAGCTCTTAATAAAAATATTTAGAGGTCCCTCTTCGCATATTTTTATTTTCCATTTAAATAACACGGGGAAAAAAATTCAAACCTTGACATTTTATATCTCAGCTTCAAGTCAATGCACCAAAATGAACGATACATATTCTTGTAGAGAATTGAACGCTCTACAAAAAAGATTTCTTATGATTTTTCGATAAACTCACTCCTTCAAAAGTTATTCTCGTTCTAATATATATGTTGGTAATTTCTTTACAAAATAAGAAATTTATGTTAATGTAATTTAAACTTTTGTTTCAGGAAAGATTTTACGATATTTAATAATAAGTTTCAACATTTTGCCGGAAACTAAAACAAGAAGTGAAATTTACTCTATATTTAAATTTAACCTTGAATAACTTTTGAAGGAGTAAGTTTATCGAAAAATCATAGGAGATCTTTTTTGTAGAGCGTTCAATTATCTACAAGAATATGTGTCGTTTATTTTGGTGAATTGACTTAAAGCTGAGATATAAAATGTCAAGGTTTGAAAAAAAATTTTCCCGTGTTATTTAAATGGGAAATAAAAATATGCGATGAGGGACTTCTAAATATTTTTATTAAGAGCTCTAATTTTAACAGGCATCTTTTTCACCTTCCCGAAAGTATTGAATGCGTTTCTTTGAAAAAAAAATAGTCGCTTTTTTTGAATCAGTCTAATGTACAAGAACAGTGCCTCCTTCATTCTATTCCCATGCGGAAAAAAAGTATATGCGAAAATATATTTTTGATGTATGAAATATGTATGAGAAATATGTGAGAAATAACCAACTTTCTGCCGTATTATGTATGAATATTATATGAAAGATATATGAACAAATATACTTGGAATGCATTAACTTGTATGTATAATAACTTATCTATATATAGATGCGATATATATCACTAACATACATAATTTATATATTTTTTATATTAATTTCACATCTAATAGATATTTGAAATATATGAATAATATTTTTCATGTATTTATAATATATGTGAAATATATAATATATATCTTGAGTCAAAAATAGAGCACTAACATCTATGACCACTAACATCGATCTCGATTGTCATAAAAAATATGATAGGCATAAATAATGCGATCAGTACATGTACAATTTGTGTATGTATGTGTTATGACCGGGAAAATTTGGGTTTTAAGGGACGATGTGAAATACTGGGGGACCGGGAATCGAACCCGTGACCTCTCGATTGCCAGTCGAGTGCTCTTCCGATTGGATCCGATTCGGATCGTCCACTTATTCATTGTACAGAATTACAATTGTTATATGAAAAAAAATTGAATAAAGTACAAAACGTACTTGAATTGTAATTTTTAATGTTAATTATTATAATTTACAAAGGAAATATGTAAGAGAAGTTAAATTATTTATTTTAACATCATTGAAATCAACTATTGTAGTCATAGAAAAAAAAAAGATCAAAATTACGGAAAAAATCGATTTTTTTTAACAAGAAGTTATTTGAATCTCATCTTCGATAAAATCTCAAAAATGTTGTCCTTTTACGTAAAATTTTACAAGTTTTTTTGAAAAAATTGGAATGGATCCCATTGAAAGAAAATCCAATTTTTGAACTTAAAACAGCTAAAAAACATTTCGCGTGCCTAATGCCAAAAGAGCCTATTACAGCAAGAAGATAGGGGTCCATGCCAAAAGGACCTATAAAAAATTTTTTTTTTGCCATTCTTCTTAAAATTGCTTGAAACGTGAAGATCTGTAAAAAAAAAAATTTTGATTTACTAAAACCAAAAGGGCCTATCTTAAGACATAGGTCCTTTTGGTTTTAGGAAATTGTCAGCCTAAAACCAAAAGGGCCTATCTTAAGACATAGGTCCTTTTGGTTTTAGGAAATTGTCAGCCTAAAACCAAAAGGGCCTATAAAAAAAATCAAAATTTTTCAAAGTTTTGAATAGAAATTGCATACCAGAGCATTTTTTTTTTTTTTTTAATTTTTTTTTTTTGGAAAAAAAATTTTTTTTTTTGGAAAAAAAATTTTTTTTTTTGGAAAAAAAATTTTTTTTTTTGGAAAAAAAATTTTTTTTTTTGGAACGAAATTTTTTTTTTTTTGAAAAAAAATTTTTTTTTTTTGAAAAAAAAGTTTTTTTTTTTGGAAAAAAAATTTTTTTTTTTGGAAAATTTTTTTTTTTTGAAAAAAAAAGTTTAAATAATTTGTTATTGTTTATTTGTTTCAACATTTTGTTATTTTTTATTTGTTTAAGCAATTTGTTTAAACGTTTGTTTAAATTATTTGACTTGTTTTCATTTTTTTTTTTTTGCAAAAAAAAAGTTGAAGTAATTTGTTATTGTTTATTTGTTTCAACAATTTGTTATTTTTTATTTGTTTAAAGAATTTGTTATTGTTTATTTGTTCAAACAATTTGTTCTTTTTTAAAACAATTTGTTATAGTTTATTTGTTTAAATAATTTGTTATTGTTTATTTGTTTGAATAAATAAACAATAACAAATTCTTTGAACAAATAAACAATAACAAATTCTTTAAACAAATAAAAAAGAACAAATTGTTGAAACAAATAAACAATAACAAATTGTTGAAACAAATAAATAATAACAAATGATTTAAACTTTTTTTTCCATGTAAAAAAAAAAAAATTTCAAAAAAAAAAAATTTTCAAAAAAGAAAGATTTTTTTCCAAAAAAAAAAAAAAAAAATTTTCCAAAAAAAAAAATTTTTTTTCAAAAAAAAAAAAAATTTTTTCCAAAAAAAATTTTCAATTTTCTTAGCGGAAAGTAGAAAAAAAATTATAGGCCCTTTTGGCTTTAGATCACTAAATTTTCAATGTCCCAAAGCCAAAATTTGAGACATAGGCCCTTTTGGCTTTGGAAATTTTTTTTTTGTCTTTAGGCTTAGAAAATGTTGGCAAAACAATTGGCGCAAAAAAAAAAATTATAGGCCCTTTTGGTTTTGCAAAGCCAAAAGGGCCTATAACTTTTATAGGCCCTTTTGGCATTAGGCACGCGATTTAAAAAAAATCTTCCCGGGTCTCGATATTTTGTTCAAAAAGTATATTGAAAAACAAAAAAAAATGACCTAACAAATTAGAATGTCTTGGTTATTGTAAAAGTTATGATCATTTTAGAAATATTTTTTGAAAAATCAATAACTTCGGTATGGTTTAAGATAAAGAGTTAAAAATTTACATGGATATTTCTTTTTGCATGTATAATACCATATTAAAATATTTAAAAAATCGTATGGGGTGACCGACAAAACGTCGTTGAATTGATAGGGACCTGTAATTTTATTATATAAAGTAACAAATTTATATAATAAAATAGTATTTTGTGCATCTAGGGCCAGAGATAAGTCTTTTTGTCGAGCGTGAAGTTTGCCGCAACGAGCGAAGCAAGGGCCGCAACCACGCGAGACAAAAGACGAATCTCTGGCCCGCGTTGCACACGATCTTTTTTTTCCCCATGGGAGATTTTCGTGCTTTTCAGTATATGCGTGGATAGCCAAAAAGGGGCTCTTTTTTTACAGCTAAGAGTGAAAACAGACGAGTTCGGTTCTTTTTTCCCCGGAGGGGAAAAAAGAAGCGAATCAATTTGATCAGTGATTTGATTTTTTTAAATCAAAACTTTATACTTTTATAGCAATAAAAAAGTGCTTAAACAATCAATAGCTGAAGTTATTAAATTTACGAAATAAATGATTAATCCGACAAAAGTATTACTTGGGACAAACAAAAGTCGTAATGAAATCCGACCGCAGCAATTCACTTAATTCAATCGATTCAATTCAATTAATTCAATTAATACGTAGTCTTTCTAATCAAATATTAATTTACATTGAGTACGTAGATTCAAGACGCCATTATTTTTTGGCAATAAAATATTTTATGAGCTCAATCGCATATATTCTTCAGTCAATGAAATGTATAGTTCAATTTAAAAAAAAATCAAAATCATTATGCTTTTGAAAACAATGACAGTATTGTTGAACCACTTACATATTTACTTGAGCGGAAAACATTGCAATTAAATTGATTAAATATATCCCAATAACATCAATTTAATTGAATCTACATTTTTTTTTCTCAGTGTATGATTTATATATCTGAGATATATGACGAATATACTTTTCTTCCGCGAGGGTTCTTTTTACAAGAAAATGAATATTAATAATTACTGATGGATTATTTCATACGGTAGAAAATATACTACCAGAATTCAGTTTGGAGAATGTACTGTGAATACATCCGACTGAGCGATTATGATCTGTGATTAATTAATATCATAATATTATTTCACATATTCATCTATTAAATTGGAAGAAACGGCTTGAAATACTGAGAATCACTGGGGCAGTGCGGCGCGATGGCATTTCATGAGATGTCAAATGAACCACGTGGCCGTCCAGTTCGTCGTTGCCGCAAACCGTATTATGAGTAATGGAGTATAGAGAAAATTGAGACAGAGCAGGTAGACCGGCGATTAAAAAAAAAAAGTTGCGAGGGTCGAGCTCGGAGCGAGTGGCGACCCTTTCGGATTATCAGGGAGAAGGGGGAAACCACGGAAAATGAAAAACGGAAACTGGTACACTCGGCATTTGAACACGGAAACTGGTACGCTCGGCGTTTGGAATCACGGAAAGTATAAGTAGGACCCTCTCACACCAGCGCTCTCACACCATGTGCCACGTCGATCGATATCCGCCGCATAGTGCATAGCTCTTGCATAATATCGAAGCTGCATAAATCGAGATCGTAGTGTAATAGCGAAATGCTTTTCAGATGTATAAACGAAAAAAATGTTGCTCGGTAACGTTTGTATTGTGTTTTTTATCTTTCCTGACGCCGCTTCGGGAACAGTGATATAGTTAATGTTGCGTCCACAACTCGCTAGATGGTATTGACCACTGACAAAATCAAAGAGGTGGTTATAGCTCATTGTTAATTTCGTTTCGTTCAAAAAGTCCCATCATCTATTTATTTAGATAGATGGGGCTGTATTTTTTGATTTTATGTTTTTTTTGTTTTTGTCTAGATTTAGAAGAGAGAACACTCCCAGTCAAGAATGTTACTCGATTCAAAGCTTACCTAATTGTAAGCAACCGACTGATGGACCGCTAGATGATAAGGCAGAGATCTTGTTACTGCGTTAAGTGGCCAGATGGGACAAAGCTACCCAAGGCCCTCTCCTTTATATTTTTGCACTTTATTCTCAATAAAAAAAGGGTGGTTAACGCAATCTATAGCGAGTTATTACTGAAGAAAAAATCATAAAATTATTGTGGACATGTCTCTCTGTAATATTATATTGTGTACTTATATGCATTCATATGCACATAGGGGTCAGAATTTCTCTCGGCTAATCATTAAGACACCATTTTTTTCTCGTTGTATTTTTTTGCACGAGTATCCTGGAAGCTTGTCGCGCCCGTGAGCTAGTTTTGTAAAAATGGCGCATTTCTAAATCAAAACCTATAGAATGCCATGAGAAAATCGCCAGGAAATTGTTTATAAGAAGGGAAATATGCAATGTAATGTCAAAATCCTACGTACTGCTTTAAAGAACGTTATTTTGAATATATAGTTAAGATTTCAAATGAGTCGGTTGAAATTTATTCGAGTTATGAGTCCGGCGCACTTGAAAAATGTAGTTTTGAGATAAACGCGCTTAAAGTTTGTAGAAAGGCGTTGCACTAAAATACGAAAATCGAGTACTAAGGGATTTGTTACGCACATAACATTTTGGAATATAATTCTATACATACTAAGCTACATTTTGGGGGAAAAAAACAGATTTTTTGAAAATCCTAGAGTTGCCTAACCCCTTAAGCAATTTAAAAAAATAGCACGAAAACAAATTTTTGTATGTTTTTTACGTTCTTATTTTTTGTCCATTGGCTCGAAATTTTTTTTCTAGCTAAACCAATACATGGGCGAGATAGCCTGTTTATCCAGTGTCAATTTCCGTTTTTATGTTTTCTCTACGGTGATTTCTCGCGGAGATATCCGACTTTGAATGAAAAAGGATCATTTGTCTATAACCACTGATATTTCAGCAACCAATGGTCGTACAGAAAATAAACGGGCAGTTTCGGAAACTGGAATAAATTTCCTAGAACGTTCTTCAAGAGTTTCGGGAAAAAAATTTGTTCAACCCTCAATATTCAGTTGAAAAAAGTTTTAAAAAAGTGACTTTTTCCCTTATTTTGGTAAATCGACTTCAGCTTTGCTAATATTGATAGGAAGGCTAATGTTTTAAGAAATTTTTACAGCCCTGCAAATTTTACCATAACCCTGTAAATTTGCAGATCGATCCATTGAACGGTTTTTCCAGACCGATTGACCAAAATTTCCAAAAAAATTAAAAGAGCAAGTTTTTTCTAAACATTGGGTAATCTTCTTAGAAATGGACCCAGATAGAACACTGACGTATATTATACGTATATTACAGGTATATATGTATATAATATGTATACGTCTATGATATACCTGTATTATACGTATACTGAACATATATTTTAGGTCTATTTATTGATAATAGTGAAAGAATTTCATATACGTATAATTTACGTATATTATACAATAAGCATTTGACATCGAATTATATACATCTATTATATGTATACGAAACATGTACTTTACGATTAAGACAAATGGCGTATAATATACGTATATTGGACATCTTTTTTACTACATATCTCGGTGGAATTTTGTACATCTCATATACATATAATATATGTTAATTATCTTGCGATTGGGATTCTTAAATCTAAAGCTGTTTAGTGAACGTATAATATACGTCTATTATACGTTCATTGTATAGCTTCAGATCGAAGAATCGCAATCGTAAGGTAATTTACATATATTATATGTATATGAGATGTATAAAACTCTATCGAGATATGTAGAAAAAAAACACGTCCGATATACGTATATATTATATATATATATATGCGTATATTGGACGAAGCTATTCAATGAACGTATAATATACGTATATTATACGTTCATTGAATAGCTTTAATTAACTTATATTGTATGTAACACATATTATCTGTATATGACATGTATTATTATTAACATATATTATATATATATATATGAAATGTACAACATTCCACCGAGATACTGCAGATAAAAACACATCCAATATACGTATATAGTATATATATACGTATATTGGACTTGTTTTTTTCTACATATCTCGGTGGCATTTTGTACATCTCATACACATATAATATATATATTTATTATCTTACGTTTGCGATCCTTAAATCTGAAGCTATTCAATGAACGTTTAATACATATACGAATATTATACGTTCATTGAGTATATTATCATTTAATATTATTGTTATTTAAGAATCAAAACTGATTTCTACAATTGAGAGCAATAATTTTTTATAATAACAATAATAATAATATTTATTATTGTTTATTATTATTATTTTTGTGTTTTTATGAGTTTATTTAAAATCGAACTAAAATTAGCCTGCCACACATCCCGTGGTCTCCGGCCTTTTTGATTTTGGAAATAATACTATTTATTATTATAATTGTTATTATTATTCATGTGATTCAATATTTTAGTTTTTAATTTAGTTAAAAGACAAGTCGAACCAAAAACGGCCTTCGGGTAATGAAAATAAATTCTCGCTACGATTTTGGCACGTGATTGTTCTCGGCCTGTGTTCTATAGATATGATATTTACATCAGAATACCATAAGTAGTCGGTGGTGTAGTGGTTAGCGTCCCAGCCGTAGGTTGTTTGTTAGGCTCAATAGATAGGTAGGTTTCAGATCCCAGTCAGGTCTCGTACATATTCTAAGGTCCGCGAATATGCAAGATAACTAAAGCGGTCGAAAAAATTCATGAACTTCAAAACTATCTATTTTTTTTAAATTTAATTCATGTTCAATCTGAGGATATGCCTAAAAACAAAGGTCGCGGGTTCAAATCCCACTGGGGGCAAAATTTTTTTTTTCAAAAATTCTTTTTCCGTTACTTGACACTCAGGAACTATCAATTGTGAATATAGAACTGATTTTCATCGTATATATATACGCTAGTATCCGTATAATTTGTTTATATTCTCCGTTTGTATTCTACGTATTTTCGACGTCTCGTATACGTAAAATATACCGTTTAACATATGTAGAATATACATACATTATACGGATATTAGCTGGGCATTCTACGTATATTCTACGTATTTTCGACGTCTCGTATACATAAAATATACCGTGTAATATATGTAGAATATACATATATTATACGGAGATTAGCCGGACATTTAGCTCTTCAGTATACGTACTAAATACGCATTATATACGTATCTGGCGACGTCTAATATACGTATAATATACGTCAGTGTTCTATCTGGGGAAAAATTGATTTTTTTCGACTTTTTTGACAATTCTGCGAACTAAAAAATGTGCCTCTTAAGCAGTCCGGAAACGTTTTACTATAAGGAAATGAGACGTCGCAGGATAAGATCCGTCAAGCGGTTTGGTCAGGACCGTGCGCAGCGTAGTGAATCTCAAAAATTGATTTATGAGAGAACCGCTGCACCTCAAGGGTTCTAATTATCGTCAAAAATGTCTTCATTTGATACGTCAAATGGTGGACCAATGGTCAGGTTTACACGTATTCAACGAACATTGATATTTATATTAAAAAATCGGCATTTTGACGCTGAGTCGACCCCCTTAAGATAATATCTATATCTCTGATAAATTTTAAGATTTTCCAATAAAACTTCCGATAAAATAACTTGAATAGATAATTAATAAAATACCAAAAACTCGATCCCTTAAGGTTTAATTGTGTCTGTGAAAAAAAACACTCAAGCTTAGAACATTTTTTTCATCGCTTACGGTGACTTTTCCCCATGAAGTTTATTTTATGAACCTTCCAATATTGTGATTAAGGTTTTTTACAAGTTAAATTTATCTCATGGATTGTCGATTTCCTGTTTACCTCTCTGCCTCATAAATTTTTCGACTTTTGAATAATGTTATTTTTTTCTTTGAACATTATTTGAATATATTGCGTGTCCTATGCAATGTACCGCGCATCGAAGGAACGAGGCATCGGGAATAGTACGTGACGGTGAAATTCGTTCGTTCAAGCATGCGTATGAAAGGATTTAATGGTATAAGGAGAGCTCCCCCTTCTTCGTATACGGAATTTCTGTATGGTTCCTTTGTAGCCGACAAACATCCCGCACTGCGGCGTCGAAATGATCGCGACGAGTTGTTCTCTGGGCTGCGTGATGAGTGGTTGCGCAACACAAAAGTAAGCCAAAAAACGTCGGTTACACCTCCAATTCGCAGTCGTCGTAAAATTCGTAATGAAATCTCCTAGGCACATAAATTTGTGCTTTGTAAAAATATTTCATATTCACAGTACGTAGAGGGAAGATTTTTTTTGACAATTCCTTTTTTTCGTTCGCCTTCGCACGTTTGCTCATAAAAGAAATAAACGTGAATAGCAAAGCAATACCGGATGTATTGCGTCTAAAATTTTACTAAGAAAACAACAAATTTACATAAATTCTTCAAGGGTAATTATAATAAAATTAATTATTGATATAATTATGTATATAATATATAATTAATTATACATTGCTATACAAAAAATTTAATCATTATATAAATGGTATTTTATGCAGTAGCAATTAATGCGCAGTTTCTCGTTTTCTCGGCTGTTTATTGAACGTCAGGTATTACGGAGGGGATTCAATTGCGAGTGAAACATTGCCGGCGTAATGATTGATATATATATATATTTTTTTTTTAATCATTCCTCTTATGTCTGAAATTGGAACGATTTCATGCGCGATCACGCCGTACGACCACGCCTACGGGACGGGAGAAAGAAAGCCTCCGGCTTCGTTTCGGCGGGCCCCACTAGTTCCGTTCTGTGTGATATTTTTGTATTGCCGATTACATGTATATAAATGAGTGTGAATGTCTCTCGTAAGATCCGTAGAAATTATATTAATAGTATTAATAATAAACGTAATAACAGTATTAATAATAAATGAATAATAATAAATGTATCAAGACATCTGATGGTCTAGAATTTTGAAAAAATCGGTTTTTTTTTATATTCTTGAATTTCATACCTTTAAGAATATATCCTCGGAAGAAAATTTTTCAATTTCAATAACATACGGAGTTATAGCTATTTTAGTGACGCAGCAACTACGCCCATCACGTCGGAGCAAGTAGAAGTTTTTCTCAAAACTAAGTACACGGAAAAAACTACTTAGCCGTTGTAACAAAAAAAAATAGTTGACCCAACCAACTATCTTAGTTCT